>JBBPCX010008850.1:0-17945 GCA_037974365.1 Hydrocynus forskahlii
CCACTGCAGGACCATAGACAGGCTAGGGGAACTCGTATTAATGTTAAAAAATCTCACAAAGTGAAATTTTCATGTCATGGGACCTTTAATGTTGAGATTTACAAGCAATATCTGAACTTGATTACCATTGTTTTGGCATTGGCAGTTCAGTCCCATGCGGATTTTTGACAAATGAAGACATGAGACAAGCTATTGCTTGTAGTCCGTAATCTGCTAGCGATTCAGCCCACTATTTTCATTTGTGCATATCCGACTGTAATTAAAACCAGAAATATAGCGCTCTGTAATTTACTCTTTGTTTCAATGTAGTATAATTTGTTTATTTCAAACTAGGTCATGGGGATATGGGCAGGGCCCTGGGGTTAGAGAGGGGGGCAAGCCAGTCAAAATGGCAGAGTGTGTTAATATTGTTTACATGATTTTAGCAAAAATGGCCACTGAGAGGAAACTGGTCAAGTCCCTGAAAATGAATCACAGTTCATATGACAGGGTCACTGACCATTTTCTGTAGAAAGAAACAAGAGTACATGTTACATCTAAATAATATAACAAAATAATTAATTTTATAATGTAGGCTTCCCTTGTTTGAAAGATCACCTCTGGATACAGGGCATGACACAGGGCAGTCAATCAGAACAAGACATTTACATAAAGGCAAAGTGACTAAAACAGCCCACTCTAAGACTCCAAAGGATAAAGAGAGGTTGGAAAATGATGTAAAAATAAATGCTGACTGTTTTTGAATCATCAACCCACACAGACATTGTAGATGGAAAAATAAATTGCAATAAAAATGTAAGACGTGACCCCTTTGAAGACCGCTGAAACGCTTAATACAAGTAACTATGGGCAATAACTTTTATTATATTAAAGTCAGCTACTCCTAAAGTCAATCTAAGGTCTTTTCTGAGTCTGCATGGAATCTGGCATTCTGGGGTGTGTGTGTATGTGTATGACAGATAATATTGTGACTCATAAATACTGAGGCGGAAAACTAATTATAAAGCATGGATAGAAATATTAGTAGTCGTGACATGATGAATTACCCCTCTGGCTGGTGTTCCTTCATGATGAGGTTCAATAATGTCATCCTGCTTATCCAAAATTGGACACTGAGAACAAGATATTTTTAAGCAGAAGGAGCCATCAAACCATTACAACAGCTTCATTCCAAGGCCAAGTTGCATACAAGTATAAATATGTCAGAGGCCTGTGCCCACTGGTGGGGTGCTTGTGCCTTTCCTAGATGTTTATTTTCCCAGAAACCCCATGGAGTTAACAGTCGGAAATGCTTTTCTACCTGTTCTTCTACTTGTTGTTGAAAAAAACAAAAGTTGATTCTAAACCTTAAATTCACATAAAAATCATACTTGTTAATGGAAAAGGAGATTTCATTATGATTTATATTATGAACATTATTGCTGTGTGTAGTCTTTTTAAAACATTATGAGAAAGTTTTTTGCCATGTTTTGTAAGTTTTTACACTCAAACAAGCCGAAAACTCAAACCTTGAAACAAAGAGTCATTGAATGTGTCTGAATGTAAATGTGTCATCATGCAACTATGTTAGATGATTAATTATGTAACTACACAAAATACATATGGACAATTATGCATTATACACTAAACAGATAGGAAAACAATGAATGAGAGGTTTCAGCATTAAAAAGCTTCATGAACACTTCCTGGCTTTAAGATATGGTTGTAAGAATACATTTTTAACTGATAATAACATTTGTACACATCCACTGAAAGACAGGGAACTAACATTGGTTCCTCCTTTTCTTCATTGTCAGAACTAACCTTTCTTACATAATTTGTACGCTAGCTGGTCTTTACACTTGGTCAAGAACTGTGATGAACGGCGAAGGACCCAAACTACACTGACTTCCATTTACATTTATGTTTTGCTGCCCTATAAATTGACTATCCTGGACATCAGAGCTTTTGGTCCAACAGCATACATTTATTATATGTCCTATTCACAAATGCATGCTTTTATTAATGGGAGTATAACACCTCATGGCTAACTTCTCAAATCAAAACTCATATTTGAATCATGGAATTTTATTGGGGGAAAGATCTCAAAAGATCTAAAACTTGATCTAACAATCATTAAAGTTCATTAATGCCTCTCCTCCCAAGAGCTTATTCCAACTATCCTGCCCAGAGTGCCCAAACACCGAATCCCCAATGGAGGAGACAGCCACCATTTCATTTGCATCTTTTTCCCATGCCAACGAGTCCACGTTCACTTACTACCTTGGTGATCTGCATAGCACAATTTATTGCCCTTCCTCAGACAATTAGGAGTTGCCTTCATGCTGGGCCTACTGGTGGTCGAAAATTGGGAGTGGAGGGTGGGGGTGAGTCATGCATCAAAAGAGAGAGAAACTAAGCCACTTGGCCTAGAATATGGAAGTCACACTGCTGTGGGATGCCTAACAGCATGCCGGGAGGTGAAGCAGGTGAGAGCTGTGTCACGGCAAGTTCTTCCATAATGAGCGCTTCAGTGACGGCAGAATCGCTGAGGTTTGTTAGTACAGAAACACAGAGCCTGACGTCATGACAGGACCATGAGTATGAGTCAAAAGGCCTGTTTTTCTCCTGTCGTTACCCTCTTTTTCAACACATATGTGCAATAATGGGTCTGCTAGTGAGGCCTCTGTTAGTATGGACACCCCCTGACTTGCTGAAGAGAATATTAGAGAACAACCACTCTTACAAGACATTAATCATAGTGACACCATGTCTAAAGAAAGCATAAGCATATAGCCTATGTGCAAAAGTAGGCTTGGGTTTATTTCTGTCCTTCACCTTGGTTTTTTTTCTAGTTCAGCTGCACAGGAAATGTCATTGAGGAATCTTTGGTGACACATTCACGTTTACTGACCTTTAGCTCCTGATGTCAGTGAGCTTAAAAACAATTTGTCCTTTTTCATTCATTAAGTAAAACTCAAAATGATCAATCAATTTCACAAGGCTCATGTAGATAACAAGTAATGAAAGCTTATTTCCACCAGTTAGCTAGGTGAAAACTGCATGCATAAATCACTACACACATAGGGGAAAGTCCAAATAAGCCCATCAAAATTCAATAATTAATAAAGTTTAACGTGACCTATTTTAAAATTAAATGAAAAGTCTCTCTTTAAATATAATCAAGCAAGAGGTACTGAGTGAAGCAAGAGTGCTGACTGGGCTTACTGAGGCCTCTTGTACTATAACTGATGTTCCTAATCAGCCCAATCAGTGTTTTAATGAATTGCTTGAACTGTTCATTTTAATACTTTTACGAACAACAAAAACACACTTTTAAAAAGGACTACCTAGTTTTTAAACGGGTCTTAAAAAGTTTGGACTTGATCCGTTCTCTCAACTAGTTGACTAATCGTAACAATTTTGTCCAGCTTAGATTCTGTCCATTTACTAATCACCATGTACATGTAAGCACATCTCTGTGTTACTGAGCATGATCAGTTTCAGTAGTTTTGCATTGGAGTGGATGCACTCCAATGCAAGCTGCCTAGAAAGTGTAAAAATAATATATATAAAGTGAATTGTATTTTATACCATGTTTTATTATATTTTTTTTATAACATGGGGGAACTTAAGTGAACAGTTTCTTCCAGAAATTACCATTCCATGCCACAGAAATGGGTTAGAGGAGTTATGTCAAATAAGGTTTCAAGCATTTTCCATCATTACACAAACACACACAAATCAATAGATTTAGAAATCTCATAGATTGTCTAAATCAGTGGTCTTAAAAGCCCCCCAACCCCCAACAGTTTAGTGTTGTCCCTGCTCTTAGAGACCCACTTCAACCCAGCAAAGGCCCATTCATCAGTTGATTAGTTTGACCAGGTGTACTGGAAACAGGGTGCAGGGTATGTGATCTCCAGGACCAGGGTTAGGAAACACTGTGTTATATGTTAGAAATAAAATAATAAAAAATTACAATACATTGATTTCCAAAGTTTGCAAAGATTGAGGTAGGTGATAATTAAATGTGCATCAGTGGCAGCTACAGCTACACAACAGAGAATGTGCAATTTATAATAAATAATGGGTATTTACCGTGGCTGTTGGGGAGTACGTTATTTTTTAGTTAGTTTGTTTGTTTATGTTGAAACAGTTTAGTGTGTGTGTGTGTGCATGGTGAAATAGTTTAGTGTGTATGTGCATGTTGAAACAGTTTAGGATGTGCAATGTGTACTGCTTTTGACAAAAATGGACAGAAACCACATAAGCCTATCTATTTGAGATTACTGGTGAACTTGAGATTACTGGTGAAGTTTAACAGCAAGTGTGGTGATTTAGACTTGTGGTTTGCCCAAGGCTAATGAGGTTGACATGGGGTCCCATTACTCATATCATATACATCTTCAGAGCTACATTTAAACTGTGTACATTTGGTTTATGACTGAATATTCATGGATGGTGAACATCAGAACAATATATGCAGTCCACCCTACGTGACAATCTTCTGTTCCCACTCTTTGTCCTCGACCTGAAAGACAGAAGGTCCTTGCTTTTACGCTAGAAGACGGTAGACTCAGCAACAGTAGAAGGACATGAAGAGTGATTGAAGATGGCCAATGGCTCTTTTCAACACCCTCCTCATTCGGCACTTCCTGCACATATCCATACTCCAGGAACGAGTTTAAATCTGGATGTCCAGGCATGACGGGAAATACATCACTAGGATTTAGGATGTTGTCACCCTAACCTAGGAGCAGCTGGCTTTTCAATCAATACTGACCTCTAATAAACTCACAAAAAACCTTTTAACCCTTTCAGGGTCAATGAGGAGGTGCTGAAGAGTGATCCTTCCTAAGTGGGAGGTGCTGAAGAGTGATCCTTCCTCCTCTGCATGTGACCATTTCAAATATGAAAAACATCTGGGCCCCTGAATGGATCCTTGATGTGCAGTTACACTCAAAAAGAAAGGGACCAAAAAGGGTTGTTTCAATACAATAGAACCTTTTGATGGATGGTGACTGAGGAGAACCTCTTTAACCCCCTAAATACTCAGGGGATCCAGGCTTGCATTCTTCACCCTTGTAACAACGCATAATTGCCATGTCATTACTAAATAGTATCAAATAATAAACCCAGGAGTTTAAGGAGTTAAAGTTTGAACCTCCATTGTATAATGAACCAGCAGACTTTAATGAAGATGACAAGAGATCACAGAGTTGTGAAAGCAGTGAAGAAAACTGTTGGAGGTAAACTCCCTGAAGCCCTAAAATGGCTCTGCCTCATGGATCAAAGGTTTAATTAAACACTTCTAGAACTTATTTTTTGCATTTAAAAGTAACTCATTTAAAAGTCAGTTTGCACTGTAGTCTACGTAGTTGCCATGAGGTGCTTAGTATAATACTCCTCTGTAATTTTTCCAGAATTTAACTCAGGATGCTGTAGAATACTGTAAAACACATTTTAAAGTTTACCTAATGGGCTTGAACACAGAACATTAATGCAGAACGTCTGTACAGTTTATAGACTGAGGGATTAAATACTGTGGAAGTACTTAAATACGTATCATTGCTGTGAACAATTCTGACTCAGCAAGCATCTCTGGTATGACACTTTTCACATCAAATTACTCTGAATGGCTTTGTGTATACATTTGTTCACCATTTAATTGCTGGGGGGACCCACCCCCCCTTTATGAGGTTAAACCCATAACCATGTTGTTACAGATTCAAAATCAAAAACCTTAACAAATACTTTAAAAAATACTTAAACTACTACGCAAATTTGAATATTCATTATTATCCATCATATAATTCAACATTAGCAATGTTGCTAAAATGGGTAATGTGCAATGCATCAGACCTATTTTCACCCTTTATCACTACTTAGCTTGGATGATATTATGCTCTTTGTAGGTTCCTCATACAAAACTGAAAGCAGGATCATGTGGAACAAGAGATATAAATGTAAAAATGTCTCTCATTTCAAAATGCTGGATGGTGGTGGATATAAAAAAAATCCCATACCCTAATTAGAACAGAACTTCACTCTGATGAATAAATGAATAGAAATATGCTTATGTCTCTGTATTTTGCAAGTATAACACTTGCTGTGGTCCTAAAGCTTGTTACAGCCTTTAATGAGAAACCGCAGCTCTGAATGAGGCTTGCTTTCTGCTGGCGAGGTGACCATCAGTTCAACTCCATTCAGTTCAAATTTGTACAGCACTTTTTACATCTGGGATTGTCTCAAAGCAGCTTTACAATAATCTGGCCCAAATGAGCTAGCCAATGGTGACAGTGAAACGCTAAAATTACTGAAGACACAGAGATGAACCAAAACATAAAAAATAAACTAATTCTTCTCTGGTTGACAACTGATAATAAAACAAATAACACAAGGGCAATAATAAATGAAAGAATTAATACAGTAGTGAATAAAGAATAAGAAAGAAAAGAAGTGATCTTATCATTAGATAAAATCCAATGCTGCTGTTTGAAGCCCAAGAAGGAGATATAAATCCATGAGATATAAATTATTGCCATGAGGACGTTTGTATGAGTTCGTAAGGATCTCAGAATTGATAGTTTGGATATTTAAAACAATACTGCTGTACGCTTTAAAAGAAAGACGATACTGAAAGTAATCTACATACTCTAAACAGCAAAACAAGCAGAAAACCTACACATTTTTTGAGTTCTATAAGTAAATGTTGAGCCACAATTACCAAACAAATCATGAAAATCTAGGTGAAATGAAACAACATTCCTCTTTGTGCAACGCAAAGAACAAAAACAGACCCACAAGAAACAAAAGCAACATCGCAAATAACAAAAAAAGAACATCACAAGATTACAGAAGTGTTGGTAGCACAGGACTAAAGAGAAAGGACAAAAAAAAAAAAAAAACAGCAGTACAATACTTTACAGGACAAGACAGCATACAGCAGTGACAGAATAAACATGTTCTAAAACCATTTCTGAAAACTATCCTAAGGGCAGCATCAGAGAATATATTCATAACCATATTTATTTAATAACTTTCTGTGAGGGAGCTTTTAGAAGCATTAAACACTTCAGATGACTTTTTCCAGTTGCCACCATTTTCCAGTTGCCACCATAGTGAACAAAAAGTTTCTCAATGGAGTATTTCACATCAAAGCAGTCTGAATGACTCTTCTTAACTGTTTAATTATGTGGAATTTAAAAAAAAATCTGTGGAATTCAGACTCTAGTAACTGTGTGGTTATACAAGAACCATAAGCAACAACTAGTAGTGTTGTATTCTCTGTTACAGATGCATTACTGTAGAGCAGCTCATGTAAATACACATTAGCAATCAGTATGTACTCAAGTAATTAGAATACACTTGTGTATTTACATGAGTAAAAAATTAAGTTAATACAAGTGTATGATTACATAAGCTGTCACTGTAATCCAACTGTAACCATGAACTACACAGTTATAGAGGTACAGTCGTATTCCCTTTAAGAGTAAAGATGTATTTAGGTAACAACATCACCTAAAGATTAAATTAAATATTTTTTATTGTGCATTCTTGTAAAACACAGTTTAGAAGGACACTGGCTGTCTTTTCCAATCCATCCAGAACCATGTACTACACTGTAAATATAATAACTTTATAAAGTTTTACTTGGTGTCCAGGCTGTCTCAAAATTGTTTGTTAATTTAGTTCACTGAAAAAGTTAACTGAAAACACTTGACCTGATAACTTGCTAGTTCAGGTAACTCCAAATATTAATGCAATATCAACATATCAAAGAATATTAATTTGCATTTTTTTTCTTTTACTCCTTTAAACAGTGGGGTAGTGTATGGGACAAATAATAAAGGTCATATTTTTTTTTCATTTAAAAATATAATAAAATCAAGAAATATGCATCATAATTCTACATTAGCACTGTAGATAAAATGGGTAATGTGCAATGCATTATACCTACAAAAATAAATGTTTTGTGGATTTCAGGCGCGCCCGCTTTTTTGTCAGATGGCGCCAGATCGTTGGAAAAACACCCAGCGCGAGAAAGGAGCGCACACACGCGCGGCATGGTCGCACTGCAGGACCGGTCAGCGACCAGAAAGCCCTGCGTGCAGCAAGGTGCAGCAGTAGCGCGCGTGCTTCCTGGCGCTGCGTGCTCAACCGGTCGATCCGGGGTGCCCAAACCAGCACTCGCACCTCTGCTCACACTTCCCTCGCGTTCCAACGCCACGCTAAGGTGCTCCTTTATTTATTTATTTGTTTATTTATTAGTATATTTATTTCTCTCACTCATGTTTTTCTGTCGTATCCGGTTAGCGCGGGCACGTCACATGGTCCCAGCCGTATATTCATGAAAGGCGTGCAGCACGTGGAGCGCGCGTATTGAAGGGAGCGCGCTACCACCAATAAGCTGGAAGCAGAGAGAAAGCCAGAGAGAGAGAGAGAGAGAGAGAGAGAGAGAGAGAGAGAGATAGAGACAGACAGAGCGATCTGAAAAGTTCAGCTCCCACCGCAGTGCGCACGAGCTGCTCGGTTTCCATCGTTGGGAAGGGGGGTACGCGCGCGCAGGCTCGACGTAAATCCAGTCGCACGAGCGTCTCCTAGGATCCGCCGTCACCGAGACGTGAGAGAAGACTCTCAGGCCGACCTCCCCCCGCCACGGATTTAACCCGGGAAGTCTCGAGAGCAGGGATACAAACCTGAAGATGTAGCCTTCAGCTGTCCGACGCCTGAGCTCCAAGGCTTTTTCCCACTGCTCTGGATTAAACTACTCTTCTTGACCTCGCGCTCGCATCCCCCGCGTAAACAAAGGACAGAGATGTGGGAGTAGACCCCAGCAGCCAGCAGAACCTCTAAAGAACCTGAGAGGAGCATCCGCGCCGCCTGGCCGAGGATCTCTCTGCACCATGCACCGCGTCCTGCACCCTCAGGTGAGTCTGCCTTGCAGCATTCCCTCCGTCTCCGCAGGTCTCTTAACAGCCGGGCAAAGTTTGAACGGAACTTTCCAGAAGTGCACGTTTATCTGATTCTACAATCTGCAAAAAACAGGAGCTCAGGAGCTGTGGAAGTTGTAAACTTGATGATGATGAGCTGAGATCCCATCAACACACTTTCCCCAGTCCTGGAATTTAGGAAATGATGGCAAAGTTGCAGCACTATACACAGTTTTTATATATATATATATATATATAATTTCTATGACCCATGTTTTATTTGTTTGCATTCTTTGAAATTCAGTATATGAAACAGATCCATAAAAAACCCCCAGACCAAATCCAGCCTTGTATTTGACACCCATTAACCCACTAATAGAATGATCTTTTATAAGGCATCCCATAAAAATTTCTTTTGGCTCTGGGATTTGGAGGCAAAGTGTCCTTGGTAATTACTTAACAATCATAGTGACTGTAGGGGGGGATTGCCAATGTGACTCAGTCCTGCGTGGGTGTGCGATTGAATTCTCAGGCGATACAAACAGGCACAAATTGGACTCAATCAACCTACCAGTCTTCATCTGTGCCCTGAGCTCATTATAGCTCCTTTGGCACTTCTCCACAAACCAGATTTCACAGAGCAGAGATGACTGTCGTCAGTCAGCACTGGAAAGGCAGAATGGAAGGAGCTGTGGCAGCCTGGCTTTCAAAGACAACAGAAAGTTTCTTGGTTACAGCCCAGGGCCGACACCAGCATCGCTGCTGAGTTATAAGGCCCGGAAACTTTACTGAGTTAGTCAAAACACATGTTCGCCGAATGAGAGTTTTAACCTGTGTGTGAAACGTAATTTTACTCGTTACATGGGATTCATTATTTCATGCAATCCCAGTCATAGATCCATATTTATCCTGCGAGAGGACCTCGCAAACAGCAGCAGAAACATTTTTTTTTCTGATATCCTGTAATGCTTTTTTTCCCACCTAACACGAGGAAACATTTATTTTAAACCTCTCCTGGCTATCGGGAGGGGCATGAAAAGAGAATTCCGCCTAATTAAACTTCTGCATAATGAAATGGTTCAGATTATAAACAAAGTCATTCGCAGGAGTCTGATGTGTCCCGTTCTAAAGAAATTTGGAGTGTCAGAATTGTCCACTGTGGTGTTGACATGTGAAGAATTCCGTGACTTTGAAAGTCGCCTCTTAGAAAATAGCTCCATTAAATATTTATGAATATAATTCTTGATCTCTGGGACATAATATTCCCATAGCTTTGAGAAGTTGTTGCCTTACAACTTTCCTTTTTTTTAAAATCCATTCATGACAGAGAGGGAGCTCCTCTACAAGACAGAAATTCCTCTACAAGAGAGAAAAGGCACAATTTCACATCAGACCACTCGGAATGATTTTGCTTACATCTCAGCCACTCAATAGCATGCACCTTTTGAGAAAGAAGTAGAATTCTCCTTTAAAAAAGGTTTAAGGACACTGTCATACTACTCATGCTGTTTGTCTGTGGTGTTTTCGAGGCAGAAGGTCAGGCAGAGGAAGAAGTTTTTTAATCAATTGACACGGCTCTTACAAATAATCTCTCTTGCTCCAAGTGTGACTAACTTTCAGCAAATGGCAAGAAGCTGAGAGCACTTTTGTGGGATGAAATGACTGACAGGAGGATATTTCAGAGATTATGATAAAGATGGAGACGGAAGAAATTAATCCTCCTGGAAATGTAAATGCTTTCACACAAAAATAAATAAACAAAATGGTACAAAACACCACGGTCACATCTGTCCCTTCCCTCAAACAAGATCAGTGTGTCAGTTCCTGTTTTGTCAAAATATACCATGCAGGCATGTTACGCGCTGGAATCTCCGAAACTTCCTGCAGAGGTCAGATGTCAATCATAGTTCTTCTGATGCAGTTTGCAAGCTCAAAAAAAGAGAAAACATCTCCAAACAGTTTATGACCTCAGTTCAGATCCAACCCCTGGCCACTTAGGAAGGTTTATCGTGTGTGTGCGACCGTGTGTCACCTGCATGCTGTCCCGAAGGCACAAACCTGTCCCAGCGGTGCGCACCCAGCTCCACTCAGCTCAGTTTAACCACTGACAACTCCTGCATGATTAAAGTCAATCCAGTGCAGCTCAGTGAGCATGCTGATCTAATTAACTCATCAGAAACCAGTCAGGTGCAGAGGGCCTCACACACTCCCCACTGACTTCTGCACCCCTGTGCTAGGGATGCCAATGGGACTGATAGATGGAACATGGCAGCGGGGCAAGTGCATGGGCAGGGGCTCCAGACCAGTAGGGGCACCACCCTGTAGCCAGGTTGCATGTTATTAATTACAGCATCCTCTTATTACTGTTAGCTTGTTTAGATAGCATACAAAAGTAGATTCATTTCTGTGAGAAAACGCAAAGCATGATTGCGTGGTTGGAAACACCAAACCAAAATAGTTCGTGTTAAAACATTCTCTGAACATCACTTCAAACCTCTGCTCCTCTGATTCTCTTCCTTCAGTTGTCAGTGTTTTACCACTAAACCAAACCACACAGCAGACTCATAAGTAAACCTCAAGACACTAAAGCTAAGACTCCATGTCAGTTTCACTGTGTGTGTGTTTTTTTTTGCATTTTGTCCCTTTTCAGCCGCCTTAGCTGTGAAGTCACATGCTCCGTCTCCGACGCACATTGTAAAGCCGACTCCACCATCCACTCTTTTTCGAGTAGTACAGAGGCAACTCAGCCACAAAAATTGTTGTTGTTTTCTTTTTAAAGATCAATACTCTGCCCCTGATCAACTGATTCAAAGGCTGAATCCATGCACACAATGTTAGAATTTTGCCAAAATTCAATAGGGCTCCAATGAGAAATGGCTCCAAGAAAAAATGTGTGCAATAAGATAATAATAAAACTTTAAAGCACACAAAACAGAAGGGGCATTTAACCAGATGTTATTCCAGTGTAAATGCACCCTTCTCTCCAAATTTGAATTTAACTACCAATTACGTCACCTCCCATGCGCTGCCCGCCACAAAGCATGGCTGCCCCCTAGTTCACATCATGCCCTGAGCTTCTCCAGCCTATTTGACCTTGTCGTTTTGTAGTGTCTCGCTACACGACAATATGTTTATGCACGGTTCATGATGGCCATGCTCTTGGTAGAGATGCTGAGTAGCATCGCAGATTCAGAGCACACAGCTGCAATAAATCGACCTCTTACTAACCTGACCACTCCGGGATTAGCAAGTCTTTCAAAAGTGAATGTTTTTGATTCACTTGGCTAAGTGAGCTACAGGGTGATCTTGGTTTTGTGTTAGTAGTGTGTGTATCAGTTTTAGGTGATTGGCTCTGTGTGAACTGGTGGATTTTTTCAGTGTTGCCATAATGTGAAACACTGGTTAATGGCCTCATGCGTCTATTGATTACTTGACACATGATATGATTTATGGTGTTAAAAAGACACTTTTTTGAGGGACTGCTATTGCTAGCTACATAAATCCCCTCTACCCATTAGTGTTACATTCATGGTGTAGGCAATTAAAAACTTACAACCTAAAAAGCTTGTTAAAATAGATTGCCGATACAGCTCAGGAAGGTCAATTCAAGGACATGATCATGTGGTAGAGCATGTTTGTCAAACCTTAATATTACAGACATCAAGACGTTGAGGCAGAAGCATTGATGCCTCTTGTTGCCCTAAACAGCCTGCCTAGCAAGTATTACGTCTTGTTTTTTCTTCATTTTGTGTATCTTGGTAAAATTGAAATGTATGACCATTTCGATGTATATCACAGTATCAAAGTCTTTTTTCAAACAGTCTCTTATCAATAATTGTTTATTGACCTTTTATATTTTTACAGATTCATTACACTGAATTATTTTGCTGTTATGATTCGACTTCAATATTAAATGGGCTAAAGATGAAAATAGGCTAAAGGTTGTCATTACTGTAATCTGAAGTCTCATAACTTTAAAATGTGCTATGTTTAAGGGGTCTGCACATCTGGAGGGGTTGGTGATCAGTATCTCTCAGTTTGACATCTTGGGATGGTCAGTTTGTTTAAATTCCATATCTGATGACCAGTAAGCTCCTCTCTGAGTGGGGGTAGCCAGTCACTGAAGGTGATCTTTATCTGCTTTCTGGCAAAGCCAAGACACAGCTGAATGTGTTTCTCTGATCGAGCACACAGTTATAAGGTGCACTGAGCCTCTGGGTACCCTGAGTACCTCTGGTTGAGTATTGAAACAGTAATCCTACTTTGTTGGTTAAATGTGGCTTATTTTACCTCAAATAATTGATCAGAACTGTATACATAAAATACTTTTTAATGTTTCAACCAAACCAAACACAATCTGTAGTTCCCAAATCTTCCAAATCCACCCTGGGTATGAATACAAATATTATTTAAAGCTTATTTATTAAACAATATTTAAACTGATTATAGATGCATTACTCCTAGATTTTGTATTGAAAATGTCCTGAAACCATTTGTAATGAGAGCGCCAGTGTTTCTTGATGAAACACTAAAAAGAATGAAATTCTTTATAATGAAATCCACCTTGAGTATGAAGAAGACAACTGTAATCTAAAAACAAACCCAAGTATGACAGACTACTCCTAGAGTATAAGCTGCATCATTAGAGGATAGGTCTTTGTATAAATTTAGCAATATCGCATTTGTCACTTCGATTCAGTGTTTGCTTTTATGGCCGTATAGAGCCTTAAGAAACTGCTCATTCTAGTGAAGTCTGGACATGTGTCTGACCCTGTTGTGTTTTACAGACCCTGCTGCTTGATGACCTTGCCTCTAATGACCATCATCGCAAACTGTTAGGTTTTGTTTTGAAGCAATGAAACAGGTCGCTGTTGTTTCCAACATCATGGCAAATTTTGCTCCAAGTGAGTCTTTTCAAAACCAAATTCAAATTTTAAATCTTACAGTATGCTGCTCACTAAAGTTTTCTTTTCAATTCCTGAGCCAGCTCGATGAGAATTTGGGGTGGTGCCGCTGTATTTTCATGGCTGTTCAAAAATGGGTTTGTGTTAACTCAGTTCTTTCTTGTGTAAAATTTCACACAGCCAACAATGTTAGCAAAGTTGAAAAACATATCATTTTGATGCTAGTGGTTTGCTAAAGGATACATAAATTATACCTGTTTACACATTTAGGACCACCTCTGCATGCCTGGGCAGCTATTTGCCTGCGTGCATCTGGCCCATTGTATTTATTTCCAGGCTCAAGTCCCTCATGATGGGAGGCAAAGTATTTGCTTTCTCTGCTGCAACGGTGCTGAGAGGTATAAATATCTCATTATCCTCTCTGGTGCACACCACCCGTCCCCCAGCACCCAGGAAAGAGGCTTTATCGCAACATGCTATGCGTCAGTAAAAATGAGCAGCCGTCAAGTTGCTGAGGTGTAACTAGGGAACAAGTGAAAACAGTTCCTTGCAAATTCTCCCAGCAAAACAGACAGACAGCAAGTGTGACACTTTGTTGTAGCACGCGAGAATACATCTCTGGCACAGTAGTCGGTTATCTAAAGCAGGTGTAAGCCATCATCATTTGGCTTTTCAGCCCTAAAGGTCAGCAATATCACAGCGGTGTCTGAGCGCACTTAACAGCACTTAAAACCGCCACAGTGAGTCACATATTTTACAGAATACAATCAGTGAGTTGTTCGCATTCGTCTGTGAAATTCCTCTGTTTCTCATGACTTGAGGCATCATCAGACTTTCATTATAATATAATCAGTATTTGTGTGTGTAGCGTAGAGTATTTTCTTGGATTTTTTTGTATTTTCTGTGTTTCTGTGTCTCTGTTTGTCTGCGCAGTTGTAACATAAACAGTTTCCTCCTGATTACAATAGAAAACATTTTAGTTCTATTCTATTCAAATTTTTCACTCCAGCAGTAAATACAACAGTAATGCAAGATTCAAATATCCAGTGGACATAAGGGTGCTGCCCATGTACAGGACAGTGTGATGTTTCAGCTATTATTTTAATATTCATAAATCATTCTAAAACCTGGAGAAATGGTTACCACATGCAGGGATGAAAATAGTGGCAGTCACAGTAAGGATTTTTCTCTCCTGATTCTCCATCTCTCGAACAGTAAGAGAGTGTGGTTTGGCATGCATAAGCATATGCTGTATATATTTGAGCCTACAGAGTGCCGAGTTCAGGCAAAAGAGAAGGAACACCTGTTAATCTAAAGGACAGCATGGACATAATGTAAAATAAAGCAAAGCCCATCCTAGTCATCTCATAAACTTCTTTATAATAACTTCCATTAAGTCATGAGGATCTACCAGTTTTGTGTACCAATGTATAACAATGTTTAATGCAGAAACCTCTTAATTCACACTATAAATAGCCTTACATTCATCGATTAGCCACTAGCATAATGATAATTTGCTTTAGAACAGTAATTGGCAAGGTGTAAACTGGTTAAAGTGAGTCTGTTAACAACAGCCAACAAAGCGGCATGAACATTAGCATTAAGATGCTTATTCAGAAGTGATTTTTTTACATCAATTTTTTTTCTGACATTCTTCTTTAATTCTTCAAAATCTTTAACATTTCTAACAGAGGTGTGTGATACAAAAGAATCTAAGTTAGGTGGATGATACTGCAAAAATAGAACACAGAACACTCCTTTGGCATTTTCACTATATTCTATAAGTTTCTTGATATTTAGTCACAATTCAGCAGAAATCCATTTATTTCAGCACATTTAGTCAATTCAAGCCCATGCATGTTTAACTGCATTTTTCAAAGTTTTGTACATTTAATGAAGGTTTAGCTCCACCAGTGTTCTTTAAATAGGTTTTTCTTTTTTTTAACCGGTTTATTTGTTGTGTCTTGCCTTAAGTACTGACAGTATCATCAGCACAGAAAAATACTGTGGCATAATGTGACATAATTTAAGACAATAACTATCATTCTTTATTAGTCAGCTTCATACTTTAAAAGTACATTGTTACTTATCTTTTTTTCTTTAATATTATTTTTATGGCCTAATATTCACAGCTGAGCAGTACCCTGGTAATGGGGTCCAGAGAGTGGAGAAATGTGTCAAATGACTTATTAAGGAGAGCTCGCTGGACTCTAGCCACGTCCTTGAAGCTCATCCCAGCTTTAATCGCTTCCTCTCAGCTCTTTCTCGCCATCTCTCCAGCATGCTGATCTCAAAGGGTATGCACTGAATCTGCTCCAAGAAAACAGCGGTTACAGCTTTATGCATTATTCTGATAACCATAATTCAGTACCAGGATGTTACTCAGTGGTGTTCGCACTTACTACACTTATGGAAAGCTTTTAGTAAACACCAAAGATAGTTTCAGGAGGTATGAGAGGAACTCAACTGAATGCTACTCTGAAATCCTTCTGTGTGTCTCTGTGGGGAGCTGTTGAAAGGACTGAGCTACTAAGAATTATTAGAACACTGCTGTCGTCATTTGCTCACAAATAACCAAACAGGGCCGGTCTTCTCCCGCTACTAGCAGAAACACGTACACGTCTCTGTAGAAGGCATTAAATCGTCGAGTGTTGCTGTCACAATAAAGCAGTGGTATTAAAGCTTGACTCCATGCCAGCACAGTCTCTTATCAGCCTTTATTGCTTGTTTGAATCTTTGCACGATCACTGCTGCAGGTGTCGGGGGATTGTGGGTAGCTATTATAGTAAAAGCTGACTGTAGTAACAGGAGCATTTACTTACATGTCTTTTTAAGAGACCTTTGTGTCTCATTAAAATCAAATCTGAATTGCACAGAATTCCCTTTATCAGTAGCATGGTGTGCATTTGAAAGATGACATTACAGTATTTTTTGCCAGTGATCTGAGTGTAACTAATACAAAGTCTTGCCCAAACGCCCTGCGCCTTCTGGCAAGGCACCTAAGTGCAAGAGAAGGTGTAAGACACGCCAGAAGGTTGAACTACTGGATGCGCTCTGGAAAGGAAAAAGTTATGCTGCTGTAGCACGCCATTATGAACAGTAAAATTACTGAACTGTAAAAATTATTGGTGATTACCTGTACATTTTACTGTATTTTTTATTACTAAAAAATTTTAATAAATTATTACTGTATTTACCCTGCTTATACCAAAGAAACAGCAGTGCATACCAAAGAGAACATGCTTGCATGAATTCATATTGGGAGACGGCCAGTTCAGTGCACGCTGGGTTTACCTTTACATTTTATGGGTAATGTATTAATTAAAGTCTTTCCGATTCAGTCATTTTTTCTGAGAACCGAACTAGTAATTGTTGGGGAAACTCCAGCAAATTCGTGGAAACCACAGATATCCTCCACAATGTTTTTTGCTTTTTTCGTCGCAGTATATTTTAGTGCTAAATTATTAAGAAAAATATAATTTACTAATTTTGTAACAAATATTAACGTATATTCAGCTACATTTCCATATAAAATACAAGTGTATAAATATTTTTGGTACTGTCCAGAGAACACAAAGAAAGCGCGTCTTGGGATGGTAAAATACCACTGTACTCAGAGGTGGGAGGTTTTAAAGTGGCCAATCTGAGAATATTATTTATTTCTCCTCGCTGCTGATTGGCTGATGCCGTTTGATACAACTTTGGAAGCTGCAGTCCAGAATTTCTCCCATGGAGCTATCTTGAGTGTTTCTCTTGTTTTTCATTTTGTTCTTCTTAAAGCCCAGTATTTTATTTTATTTTATTATTAAATTGAAAGAGGTTGTTGAGGTCAGTCACTGTCCAGTGTCTGCTTTAACCAGCGGGTCACTACAATACGACTCCTCCTGAAGCCCCTGAGTAAAACAACAGTGCATACCAAAGAAAACGCTTGTGCATGAATTACAGTCCAGTCTGTACAGGGGTAACATTGGTATTTACATTCTAGCACTGCAGGAGTTCAGAGTAAACTGTACAGAACACATACAGGTTTACCTTTACATTTTCATTATGGGTAATGTATTAAACTGAGTTTAAAATGAAATTAAAGTGTTTTGGGAGCATATTTGGGGGCATATTTAGGGTTTAC
>JBBPCX010008917.1:0-17938 GCA_037974365.1 Hydrocynus forskahlii
ATTGGAGTAACATTTGACTAGTGGTATCTGTACTTTCACTTAAGTAATGAAGTTAGGTACTTTGTCCGCCTCTGTCCCTAGGGCACCAGAGACGTCTGCAGACGTGGCACCAGAAAACACGGTTCCCGATGCACTGAGGACACCTGGTACACCTGAGGTTCAGCAGGCCGCCAGTCAACAGACCCCGGTATACGAGAGACGTTGTCCTGCAGGAATCAGGAAACCCCCAGTGTACTTAAAGGACTGCATTTGTTCAAAGCTTTAGGAACTGAGTGAGCACTGGGGCAGAATAATCCCCACACTCAGGTGGAGGGCTTGGGTAGACCATCCCATCCCCCAGAGACATAAGGCACGGTGAATGAGACAATTTATTGTTGGAAAAATATTTGCTGTTCCAAACTTGGTTTGTTGAGATCTATTTCAGCAGACTTTCCAAAAGTAATTGTTTACATGCACACTTGCTGAAAGGTGTTATATCGTTTGCACTGTTAATATGTCTCACAATTAAGTTTTATTTTCTTTGGATCTTACGGTTTATCTGAAGATCAGATGATCTGAGACAAAGAAAGATCTGAGCAGTGAGAGAAAAGAAAGAGCAGTTCAAGATCTTTTAAGAACTGGGATTAGAGATTACAGGAAGGCTCTTTCTCAGAGGCTGAATTTAAGAAGTTAGATAAAATGGTCAAAATCTCATACTGATGTTAAACTGAGCTCAGTTCTGTTTAGGAGAAATAGGCCTAACAAAGTCTTATTTTTTATTTTGTCTTTCCTGTGGGCAGCTTCCACATCTAGCAAACATTACAACAGTCATTCCTGACAAGAAATAGAAATGGTCCTGTTGATAATTAAGCTCATGTTTTCTATACGGCAGGTATTCTGACCAATTGTGTGACCAATTGTGTAGTATGACTTCTGCATACAGGACTGTTCAAAGTCTTCTGCACCTATGCAAATTGTCTAAAGCCATTTTTCTCAGTGTGTGATAAAGTGTCTTTCTGCTCACACGGTTAACAATGGAATAGATGCAAAAAAACAAGTAACAAGACTTGTTTTCCGTGTGTAAAAGTAGTTGATACTGTGTGAGCTGGTGAGGAGAACACGGTTCGGTTCCAGATTCCTCCTCGGTTCCTCCAGCCGTTGTTTGGATTGTGAAACTCCATCAGCAGCTCCTGATTTAATTTAATGAAGGACTGATCGAGTCAAACCAGGTTTCTGATGGAAACTACTAGACTTCCACAAGGAACACATTAATATACTGAACATAAAATCTATTTACTGTATAATGTTTTTTGTACTTATTCTTTTTAGTTTTGTTTTGTATATCCAGTAATATGAATGTAATGTGAATAATACACTCAATACTCATCTAAAATATTTTTGCAGATGCCTAATATATATATGTGAACTTAAATTCATTCAGTTCAATGTAAATCCAACTTAAAATGCTGTTTTTCTACATTTTTCTTTTTTTTTTTACACAGAAGCCGCGTAGAGCTGCTCTTTCTTTCAGAAACAAAACGCCGTTATGGTGAGTCTCTCTAAACAGCAGAAGATGAATGAGAGGTTGGACTCCTCCACCGTTCCTGCCATTACACCACTGGATTTATTAGCCTTTATCTCCGCTCTTGCAATTAACCCTCATCGTGGCAGCGAAGGGCCCCAGTCCTACGTAACAAGTCTTCAGTAATGTTCCAATTTCTCTCCGTCAGCCCTGCGTGCTCCAAGCCATTATTCAGCGAGAGACACCGCCGTTCATGTGCCGCCCCCTTGGGTTCACACCGCGTCTGGATCCACTCCATCAACACGGAGGGGACGGACACCACGCTCACATTCACACCTGCTCAGGCAGACGCTCAGAGCGCTGCCCCACTGCGCCGAGCCAAGACGGCCTGCGCCCAGTCTGGCATCTCCAACGACTTCCATGTTTAGATTCAGAAGTTGGCCTCTCTAGTTTCGGAGCTGATCACAAGTAATGCTCACTGTATATTGAGAGAATTTTTTTATTTTTATTTAAATACTATATTGTGACGTACTTTAGTCTATTTTTATTTGTATACTATTCTATTGTTTTCTCAATTTTGCTTCTCTTAACTCTGTACTGTTCACTTTCTGCCGTTACTAAACAAATTTCCCACTTGTGGGACTAATAAAGGTTTATCTTATCTTATCTTATCTTAATGGAAACTTATGTCCCACCAGACTGCATCATGCAAACTGCATACCTGAAAGAAGAGACATGGGTCATCCAAGTCCACGGCTGCGTACTAGTAGAACACAACCATCAGAAATGCATTCAGTAGTGTAGTGATGTATAGAAATGTGTGATTTAGGACACAGTTCAATGTGAGTCTCTGTATGTCAAATTTTTAAACCTCAAGGTTCCCTTGAGTAAGGACCGTCCCCACACTCTGCTCCCCGGGTGCTGTGTTCCTGGCTGCCCGCTGCTTCGATTGGTGAATGGGTTAAATGTGTTAAATACAAAGGAAGAACTTTGTGCTGTGCACACTGTGTGCTGTGGTGTGTTGATGCATGACAGTATGGTCACTTTACACTTTGCTTTACTTTACTTTGAACTCTATTAACAAATAAAAACAGCGTTTGCTCTTTCTCTCGGCGCACAGCCACTCGGCCGCTCTCCGGAGCCCCACCCTCTGCGGGCTTGCCCCATCCACTTGTGGGCGGAGACTACCCTGAAAGTTCTCCGGGTTCTTGTGTTTTTTCAGTTTTTTCCTAAGACCTGAAATAAAAGAAATTTGGGCATTTCTGTTCTCTTTTTGTTTTAAAAACCCCACTAACGGTTATTATTACACCAAACAAGGCTCAGCAGGACGTCCGACACATCGAGCATCAACACAAAACTGCTTCCATATCATTTGCCGCGCTTTGTTCTAGTGGTTAATATATATTTTAGTTCAGTTTTATTATTAGCTGCAGTTAGAGCTGAAGTCAAGACCATCTGTCGAGACTAAGGCTACCTAGCAACACCATAGCAACCACCTGCAGTACCACAGCAACCATGTAGCAACACCACAGCAACCTCCTGGCAACAACAGTTACCATAGCAACCATACGATCACGTTTGACATTTTCTTGTGGAAATGCATTCCAGTTATTATTTGTAACAATTAGAAAGCACTGCAGGATCACATGAGGTCATTATTTAGCTGTTTCACTTGAGACACTTGCTGACATCATGTCAGTGGCCGAATTGAAAATGATGTTGTAAAAATGTATGCTGCGCAGATTGCAGAGATGAGTGCTGACAGGCACATAATTGGTTACGAGATGGCAAAGGTGTCGTTCTAGATGTATTTTGAGATCATTAAACCAGTGCTCGTTTTCTAAGCTCGCTTAAGCAATTATTTTGTCTCCGTTTTTCCAGGTTGTGGACCGCGTTCATGATCGAGACGGAGACAAGGCCATACATCATAAAGGAATGTGATCTGAAACTAATTCCAACTTCAGCTAAATTGGCAAGTGGGCTAACCACCATACTTGGTACTGAAAAAACATGCTAGCTGGCCACTTTAAGTTTAGCCTCTATCTTTAAAACATAGCATTTACAGCATGTAGCGCTTAGTTCTGTCCCTCAGACTCTATAATGAAAGGCTCAGTATTTGAAAGCTTACAGGCAAAGTCACTCTTAAATTAAGGCTGGCGGTGCTAATTTAATTTTGTTCGCTAAAGATTACATTTTAAAAAGTAATGATTGAGTCTTTGGTCTCGAGTTCATGGCGAGGCAGTGAGGGCGAGTCTGAGTTGAGTCATACAGCTAAAAACAGCAGGAGCAGTCATTCCAAAGCTTATATTTAGTCTGTATTTTGTCCATATTCTGTCTAATCAGTGGACTAACTGTGGGCTAGCGTCCTGAGGTTTCTGGTACTAAAATACTAAAAGCATCAGTGTTGAGTGTCCATTTAAAACGCTTTATTTACTTTAATGTATCCTCGCGGACTCCTATCCTTCATAGTAAAGAGTGGAGTCCAGCAAAGACCACTTTAATACCGCTATTCAAAAGGAAACATGCGAGTGCTAATCATTATTTCCAGTGCTTTTTACTCTTTTTTTCTTCATTTGATGACCATGAACTGTGACTGGACTTCATGGCCTCTTTCAGAATGATGGCAAAATGTAACCGAGTTTCAAAAGTGCTTTTGAATCGCTCTGTTTTGGCCTCGGCTCTCATTAAGTCTGAACCTTCACTAACCGCTCTCAACCTTGACCCCTCCGGTCCCGGCCCCGGCTCTTTTATAATCGCACTTCCGCGAGCCTCTCAACATTGCGCTGTCGATCCATTACACATTCGGCCCAGCGAGAGGGCCTGGCGGGGGGGGCTGAGAATTCGGTGTGTTACCCTGTCATCAGATAAGCTACAGCCTTGAAATCAATCACTTACTTTAGCCATTATGGCAGCATGGCCTAGCATTAAGCCCCCGAGGGAAGATCATGAGTCTATGCATTTTAAATCAATGGATTCTTTAAGGGAAAGCATACATATGGAACAGGCCTCTGCAATCTGACGAGTCCATCAGGAAATTAAACGAGCTTCTCGGTGTGAACACTGTCACCTTGATAGACGCTATTATTCAAATGTTAACAATAAAAAGAGCTACGCTAGTGGCTCCCCCCCTCCCTTCCTTTCATTATGTGTCTAATGGCTAATGGTGGCCCAATTTAAGTGTCTGACTGTATGCAGAATTGAATAGCGGTGGAAACGACATCCTGAGTGGCTAATTTTCCAGCCGCACCATCTACAGTAACATGGATATCTGACACGCTGCTGCTAAAAGCCAGACAGCAGGAGCAAAGAGCGCAGGCTAACCACAGAGCCCATTGACTCAGCAGTCCAACACACACACACACACACACACACACACACACACACGTACGCGCAGACTCATAAAGCATAAACCCACACACTGACTCACTTAGTAAGAACAAGGGCGGTCTTTCTTGCGCTGCACACACCCTGGGTTTGGAAGCAGACTATGGTGGAATTTGGCTAGTCTGTGGAGAGAGGGAGCAGCAAGGCGGAGACAGAGCGAGAGCGGGAGAGATACAACAAACTCTAAGCTTCAGACGTTACATTCTTGCATTTGCATTGGTGGTGTCAAACTGGAGGTTCCTCTGAGGGTTCCTCCGCTTCCTCGGCCTGCAGCTGCTGAGCAAAAACGTTCTACGTGTCATTTTTGGAGCGTTTGCAGCGCGTTATCCTGGAAAGTGCCCAGTTTTGGTTTCATCAGTGGGCGTTCACTATGAACACACACTTGCACAACCAGAGTAGAGATTTTCAGTATTTGCATGTCACTCACTGAATATTTACTGCAAAAACTATTCACTATTCTAACAAATACATTCCCAGTACGCTCATCATTTATTTGTCAGAATATTTTTTTTTCATCATTACTGATCCATAAAAGCCACATAATAGAATTATAACTGTAAGTACAATATGGACCACCAGGCAAGTGTTAGACATTTAACAAGCCATGAATTGACAGCAAATTAGTAGTGCGTTTAAAGTTAAAGGACAGTCTGTAATCTGACTCTGCAGGATTTCAGACATGCACTGTTTACCGATTCTGTCCATGTTATTAACAGTTTTCAATCAACAGTTCCAAATGCTTAACAAGAATAAAAATGTGCAGTTTATGAAGTAAATGGCTAAGTGTTTAAAAAACAGCAGAAACTTTTGTCCGGTAGTGTAGCTAATGTTAGCTATTCACATTGGTCTAACTTTTACATTACTGTCAATACACCTCATGCATGTTCATATATCATTTCTTTTGAAATAAATGGGACTTACGGAGAGTTTATTTTGGATAGAGAGTTAATTTGGATAGTGTCAGACAGCACATGCTGAGACTTTCTACATGTGAAAATACACTCAGTATTCTTTGCTAACAAATGAGCATAGCAATAGCAATGAGCGTGGTGACCTTGGGCCAGAGTGTCCCATTCTCATACATGCTGTATGTGCACAACTGGACATCTGTGGGCACCTTAGTGGAGCCGCATTCCCTAATTAGAAGAGGAAACTTAATTGCTAATTGTTTCCCTTGTGGAGAATCTGTCCCTATCAAGTACTTGATTTGAAAAACAGATAACGAGAACCCCGTTTTTGTGGCAGCAGCAGCAGCATAACCTGGCTGTCCGGCTGGCTGTGAGCTGCGCCCTGGCCTTGGCTCTGCTTGTGACAGATGGAGGGCGATTACAGCCGTGATCAATACACACCACCGGCCACAGCAGCTGAGTCGAGTCTGCGCCCCACTGGGGTGCCTTTGCTGCAGCTATATGCCTCAGTCATAACCGCATTATGGTCTAGATGGGAGATGTATGCTGAGGGATGTGCGATACTGTCAATTTCCAGTTGCTTTGGTAATGATGTACCCAATTCCAGGGGCCAAAGGACGCCAATTTAGGCCCACGCACGGCCCAATGCAATTTCTGCTTTAAGCACGTGACATATCATACAGATTCCGCAATCAGTGTCCGGGCAATCTGCGACAAGTCACCTGCGATCGCGGTAATTGCGCGCAGCTGTCATTAGAGAGCAGGTGGAAGAGATAAGCATGGCTCGCTTCGCTGGATCACCCTGACTGACTCAGTCAGAGACGGGAAGCAGAAGCGGAGACCACAGAGGCTGAAAAGCAATCTACGGAAACAGATGACCTGCTGATTGAGATCACACCATTATGGTCATTCGGTTCTTAACACATATAAGAGAAGACACCTACACTTTAGTGATAATTTGGATGAAAATGAAATTTATACACCTGAAAATGCATCGCCCTAAAGAGTCGATCCGCCGAGACTGGAGCGGCGTGCAAAAATGTAAAGGAAGCTAATTCACCACCAGTTTGAGCAAAACTTTCCTCAAAATGGGTCTCGCCTTAAAATATACTAACCACACTCAGGCTTCTAGAAGTTTGAAGTTCGTCCTGACTTTTGTCCATTTTAATAGTTAGTGGTGTGTCATGCTACTTAAGGACTGAAACAAACTGCACCCTCCTCCCTCAGACACACACACACACACACACACACACACTGAACTGAACTTCCTTCTCCTAACACAACTCATGCACACACTGAACTGTTCTGCCTTTAACAAAAAACTTACACCACAACTGCTACTATGAATCCCTGTTATTTATTATATACTGCACATTTTCTGTCCTGCTGCTGATGTTATTTGCACAAGTATTTATGGCTATGCTACCGCATTTCACATTTTTGCACAGATAAGTTACATTTACGGCATTTAGCTGATGCTCTTATCCAGAGCGACGTGCATCAGTGCTCAAGTCCGCGTCTGTTCCTTAAACCTGTAAAGCTAAACTTAAATCAACGTCCACTATTCAACCAAGTCACTGCAGGCTAAGTTACACCTAAACAACACCTGTCGAAGAAAAATCAGAAGTTAAGGCAAAAGTATGGAAGGCATGGAGATAAGAGTAAGTTTTTTTAGGGGGGGGGGTGTGAAGAAATAAATGAGCAGAAATGAGATGCATAGTTAGTCACCAAGGTGCTCCTTGAAGAGGGGGGTCTTCAGGCGACACTTGAAGAGACAGTGAGGGACCACCACTGGGAGTTCGTTCCACCACTGGGGGCCCAAGACTGAAAAGAGTCTTGACGCATGTCTTCCTTTTCTTTTGAGCAGTAGAGGTTCCAGACGAGAGGTGTTTGAAGCTCTGAGAGGACGAGAAGTGATGCTGCTTGATCAGTGCAGTTAAATAAGGAGGTGCAAGTCCATTATTGGCCTTGAAGGCGAGTGTTTGAATTTAATGAAGGTTTTGAACTTAATGCGAGCGGCCACAAGGAGCCAGTGAAGGTTCCGTAGTAGAGGCATGGTGTGTGAGAATTTAGGAACATTGAAGACTAACCTCGCAGCTGCATTCTGAACTAGACAAAGTGTGCTTGCTCAATGCAAGAACACAGCATTAGCGTTAGCATTAACGTTAGCATCAGCGTTAGTGTTACCATTAACATTAGCAGAGTATTAGCATTAGCATTAACATAGCATTAGCATAGCATTAGCATAATATTAGCATAGTATTAACATTAGCATAACATTAGCATGGCATTAGCATGAACATAGCATTAGCGTAACATTAACATAGCATTAGCATTATGCATTAGCATTATGCTATTTGGAAGTGGTCTCATTACCTTCAGTGGATGTCCAGCCAGATCATGACTTCACTGTTAGAATACAGTATCTGTCATAATATTGTGTTCATTCAAACATCGACTGCACTAAGTGTTATTCCTGTGTTTTTCTTACTGTCTCTCTCTTGCTCTTTTTTGCACTGTGTATCTTGTCCATTCTCCACATATGTTGTCTTGTCGTATTTTTGGTTTTGTTCTTGTGTTGCTCATGGTCCTGGAGGAACATCGTTTCATATTTCAAATAACCGACTTGACTTGACTAAGGACTTTGTCTTGACTAAGGACTAATGTACATCCATCACCATACATTGTACATACAATAACCATACATAAGTTGATCATAAGTTATGATAGACGTATGAATGCCTATAGACAACACCAGCAATATATTATCTGTTGCTGATATAAGCATTCATAGTTGTCTGTGATGGAGTTATGTAGGTGTTACAACTCTTAATAGAGGCCTCCAGAAAAGAGGCTCTGTTTAAAAGAGGCTCTGTTTCAGTACCTTTTTTATACATGTCCTTCGATTTACTACTCAGAAGTTTGTCGCACTTACTTTACACGAGTTGTATCACGGTATAATGGGAGGAGGGGACAGTGAGTATTTAGCCATTCACACTTTCTAATGCATGTTTGAATGGTCTGAACATAACAGGAATTTATTGAATAGCTGGTTGTGCTAAAAGTTTTGCTCCAAAAGCCTGGTGTTTCACTCACCTCCTCCTTTGTTGTATAGCTGAGTAGCCTTTAACTTATAAAGACAGTAATGAAGTAGTTCCTCTTAAACCCCCGTCCAACATAGAGAGTCTTACAGCATTAGCTTGACTCAGCAAAAATTTTTTAATTGCTAACTGGCTTTTAAACATTCATGCATCAGGTTCTAATAAATTCTGGGCAAGTTCTGCTTCTAAAGTCGATGTTTGTGTTTGTTTGGTCTCTTGTCCCTCTAAGGCCCCTCTAATAAGCTTTACTTGCCCTGATAAAGTAATGGAAAGCCCCTTAAGGTGGTGTTGGACGTTGAGGGACAATGACAAGGCCGATCAATGAGGGCACGCTAAACCCAGTATCGAAATGACAGTGACAGAAGGCAGGGTTATATATCAAATAGTATAGAAGATTTATGGCCTGTCGTAAGACCTCTCTTTGACTCAATCGATATCTATTCAAGTCTTTAAAATTGTATATGAAATTATATAGATTAGTTCTTATAGGACAAGAGGCATTATTTTGATTTAGCTATATTATTCAAACTGGGTAATGAAATTTCCAGTGATGCCTTAAACATTGTCCTCTGCCTGGCCTTGAGACTTGCTTGTCCGGTTGAATATATTGTGCTCTAAATTGCTTGTATGAGATTAACCCTTAAAAACAATGTGTCTTTTTCTTTTCGTTTTGCTATATTTTTCAAATGTAGTAAAGAAATTTCCAGCAATGTCCTGACCCTTGGCCAGTCCCTGGTCTTCTGTGTACTCCCTTGTCTGGTTGAATATATTGCGTTCAGCATTGTTTGTACTGACCCATTGTTCTTTGATTGAGAGCTTACATAAAAAGCTAATACGAACAGAAGCCCAGTCAAGCGCAAGCGCAAACACAAACACGCTTCCACATGTTCTGTGAGAGGGGCTTAGGGCTTATAAGGCCCCCTCCAACTCCCCCTAACACCCCCCCCCCCCCCCCCCCAACTGCAACCCTCTCTGGAGCTGCTGGGTACAGCTGCAGTCTCTGTCTCAGCACCAGAGGCGATCAGACTCGAGGGGTCCACCACACATGAGCTCTCGGTGGGCTGCAACAGCTGATGCTTTGAAGTTTCTCGTCCGAAGGCAGTTTTGCGACAATGGCTGCATGCAAGCTAATGACAAACGGCCGGGCATCTGGGAGGTTTGATAGCCAGTCCCCTCTGCAGAGATGTGGAGATGTGTGTGTTGGAGGGTGCGGGGACGACCTCCTGCCGCCAGCTGATAACAAAATAACCAGCTGCTCAAACTCGCATGGAGTTTAACTGTGGGATCATCTGAGCCAGGCAAGAGGCAAGACCGCACAGCTAACAGGCTAACAGGCTCCGGGGCAAGAGCGAACGCAGTCACATGGATACAGCCATTGAACCGCCTTGTCATGGGTCATACTAGGAGAAGAAGCGCACAGTGCCGATAGCTGGACATATATTGAGTTGTGTGGTACAGTCATTGCACAAAGCAGTCTGGAGTCACTTTTCATAATAATAATGTCGTTACAATTTTAGATGCAGTAACATGATGTGACTCAACATATGCTAATGTACATATAATGAACTGGATAAGAAGATTTGGAGTCACTTTTCAGAGTAATCATTTCATGATACAACCATTTTATATTTGATAACGTTCATGTTGACCTAAACGTATACAGCACAGATTTAAATGTGATAAACTAGAAAAAATGTGTGCTAATGTATTAATATAATGCATTAATGGAAGAGATTGTGTGTTAAGATGTATTTTAGACGTGTTAATAGTGTTTTGTAAACAACAAACGTGTTTGAAGGCGTAGGAAGCTTCTTAGTGGTTGTTGGGTGTTTCAGGTGTTTACTAGTTTCTGTGTTCTCCAGTGTTTGCTAAGGTGTTGCTAGTCAGTTGATCTGGTATTTTAGGTGGTTGCTTGGGTATTGCTAAAGGTGGCTATGCAGAAACCATCCTTTTCAAAAGCTGTGTTACCCTCTACACTTCTGTTACAACATTGCTATGAGGATTTGACTGCATTTGCCCTCGAGAACATCAGGTTCTGATATTGGATGATTACTTCTGGATCACGAACACCACTGCATTTTATCCCGAAGATATTGGATGGAGCTCTATAATTCCAAGAACACAGTTTTACAGATGCACAGCCTAATGCTGGGGGCATTATAGCCCTCTAGCTAAGGCATGGGGACTTTAGGTTCATGTTCTTGTGCACCGGAGCGTTGACAGTGCCTTTTATGGGTGTTATAGCTGTGTGTGCACAATCAAAAACCGGTGTTAGCACTCATGTCATGGTAATTTTAGAACAAAATCGGTTTTAGATCATTAAAATAGATTCCTAATGAGAGTGTTCACGTCTTGGCAGTGAACAGGGCCTCAAACACGGCAATGCTGTGTCGCAAATGACACCACATAGATCATCCTCCACTGGTCATATGGGTAGATTTGGCCGCTCGCTCGAGGCCAATCCTTCCGGAAAAATCCGTCTTCCTCCTGTTTGCCTGCTGCCAAGGAGATGTGTGAGGGAGCGAGGAAAAATTATGCTCGCTGAGACCCCCGCTAATGAAGTCATCTCCCTGGCGCCCTGGCCGGCCAGTCGCCTTTTTAATTAGCAGCTAATCAAGTCAATACGGTGGCCGTGGCTGGGAGGCGAGTCGCCCCCCCGCCCTTTCAGTGGTGTTTGCATGCTTTTTTGCCTTGATCCCAAGGCCTTAGCAGGCTCTGGGATAATATTTGCAGAGGCCCCCGCCTCGGGTAGCTCCAGCAGAAATTCTGTTAATTACTCTGGGCCGTGAATTTGGGATGTAATCCATCTCGGTGTTAGCTAGCCATTAGCAAGAGCTTGTAGCACTATACCAGCGGTTCTCTAAAGCTGTGGGGGGGGGGACAAGACTAAAGCCAGAGCAGATGCCTTAGGCAAGAATAAGTCCACACACACACACACACACACACACACACACACATCGACCCAACACACCATCACACATGCACCCTCAGGAAGCACAGCTGAGTCTGTGTGGGCCCAGCTTGCTTTTCGATCATCTGGCTTTTCGAAATTTGAGACTTTTCGGCTGCATGTTTGTGACAATAAACCGGCAAATTTTCTAGATCAACTGTTTATGAAGTATTTGCATCAGTAAGATTGAATAGTGGAGCAGAGATGCCAAAATATATCGTCTTGAGCCCCCACCCACTACATTAGTTGAAGATCCTCCATTTTAGTCTGCTGGTTTTATGAGCATGCATAAGACACCGAGCACTACGGCTACAGGCAAAGGCAAGTCACTCATGAAGTGTTGTGTTCATCTCGCTCTGGGTCCGACTCGGGGTCCAACATATAGGGCTGGATAGCGCCTCTGTTTTCTGCCTTTTTCACGTGTGGTAAACGTGCAGTGTAAGCATGGGATGGGGGGGCGTGGCCGGCAACAGCTTATTTGCATAAAGGTGAAAGCGGCTCATTTTGAATGCGACTGAAACTGTCAAGAATAGAGCTGGTGAGTCTCTTTATGTGAGAGTGACTTTGTGCAAAGAACATGTTTTGTAGCCCATAGACCTGTTATAACTAAAGTGAGATTTGCATAATATGTCCCCTGTAAAGGGGCTTTTTTTTAAATGTTCATTATTCTTATCAGGACAGTTGAATGGTAGCACACAGGTGCACAAACATATTGTCACTATCACAATTTTTAAAAAAAGTATTTCTCACTTTAGAAATTGTTCAGTATGTTCAGGGCAATTTTTAAAAAATGTTTAACATGTGAAAATTAAGTGTATGCATAATTCAGTTGTTGAGATGTAAGCAAAGTCACTCAGAGGTTAAATGTGAAATGGTTTTCTTAACAATGGTGGTGAATGGAACCAGATGTCACAATGTCGACCACACAAATAGAACCAATTAATTTTACTATCCAAGCCAACCTGTGAGCATACACCGGCTCATGTATGTAATGGTAACGATGGTAAATTAAGAAAAAATATTTTTTTTGCAGAACATTTTGCCTTGCAATGCCATGCATGTACACCTCCACCACGAATGAACGTTAAAAATGTTTTAAATACATTCATTGCATATTGTAAAACAGTGTCTCAGACATCAGGCAGTGTATTTGTAACTGTTTGGTTTAAGAGAGCTTTCGAAGACGTTTAGACGTCTGGTTCCATTTACCATCCGTCTGGCCCGCTTCTCAGAGGTGAAGCTTCTCATAGCAAGCCACTCTGAATAATTACACTTCAACGAGCTCATTATGCAGATGAAATTCTCCTTTAATGTACGTTAATGTGTAGGTTAACACGCTTGGTGCCGCTTGATACAAGCATATTATCCAAAAATGTAAAGCTATTTTAATGCAAGTAGTTTTGAAACAATAATATTGCAATTACATGTATTTTTTAATGCAGTAAACAAATAAAATTGAAGAATTTTGATCTCAAATTTGCATCTTAAGTATTTATTTACCTCAAAAATGATTCAAGTGATTTAAAATGATGTGTGGAGGTGTGTGAGGGCCTAAAAGCCAAGGTCAAAAAGGTCAAAAGGTGATTCAAGTGATTCAAAATGATGGCTCACTCAACCAAAAGCTTACTCAACCAACACAATTACAGAACCATGTCTAAGGAACCAGGCAGCATATTATTACCTTCTTCGTGTAATAGCTTTCTATGAGGGGTTTTTATAGGCATTGTTAATGCATTGGCTGTCCAGTTCCATTCACCACCACTGTGAACATCTCTCTTCTACGGCACTTTTCACATCAAACCCCTCTGAACGCCTTTGTTTACATCCTAACGATTAGCAATAAAAACCCTTTGAGCTAAAGGCCATATGTAAATACGTGAACAGTGGCTCGTTCTTGCAAAGAGCAGACAGCTTATTTGATAACGGCCACTAAGGTGACCCCTGCACCATTTGATTAACCCAAATTTATTTATGAATCTCGTCGAGATTGTTTGATAGCAGAAGCATTTGATCAGCACCGTGGAGTAAAAAAAAAAGCTCACTTCGACCCTTTCAGATCACAGTACTAATACTGCTATCGGCTGGACTGATCTTAATTGGTGTTTTAAGCCGTTCAGATGCAGCCGGAGGATGCAATGACTGTGGCATTGTCACTGTGAGGCCCAGCGATGGGAAAGCCACTACTGCCCCCAGGCCCGGCTCACAGGAACAGCAGCTTCTGGACAGATGCAAACAGGCTGGACGGATGTAAGACACTTTTTGGAATGCTAGTGATGGTCGAGGGCCAGATTTTGCCCATTGCATCCTAATCAATGGGTGGAATAACATGGTTGAATTCTTTAAACACCCAACAGAAAACAGCCAATCAGAAGTGTTTTGAAGCCAAGCGAGGTCACCCACTGAAGTGCTAATGTGATTGTATAATTAGAATTAGCTTGAATAGTTATGGCTCCAATAATCAGCCAGTCTCTAGTTCATATATGGGCTATTAGTATCACACTTAATGACTGAAATACAAAACTGAAGTCTTAATAACCACCATTATAGTAAGAAAGTGAGTGAAATCAACCAGCCCACTGACTGACGATGGGTGGGACCAAACTCTAAAAGTTATGGCTCGAATAATCAGCCAGTCTCTATTAGCACATCACTTAATGACAAAAATACAAAACCGCCATGTTAAATAGCCCAGACAATGCACATACAGCCAATGAACCAGTGGTAGTGATGTTTTCAAAGTCAGTCAGAGTTGTTTTGCTCTGTGTATCTATGCAGATGAAGCTAAGCGAGGTCACCCACTGGATTGAAGTCCTCATGTAACCAACCATTTGAAAGCCAGCCTGTAGTTCTAGTTGAAACAGATCCTGGGCTCCGGCTCCGGGTGCCTGCGACCTTAGAAAGTATTAAGTGGTTAAAGAAAATGAGTGAATGAATGAATGAGTGAAATGAACCAACCCACTTACTGACAATGGGTAATAGTTATGACTCAGCCAGTCTCTAGTTCATAAATGGGCAATTAGCACAACACTTAATGACAAAAAAACAAAACTGATGTGTTAAATAAAACAAACAATGCAAATATAGCAAATGAACCAGAGGTGGTGCTATTACACAGTATTACAGTACAGGGTATATAGTGTTTGCAAACACAGTATATAGCATTTACTTTCCAAAATGGGCGTTTTAGGCCGAGGCATCACTTTTAAGAGTGCTGGCTTGATTAAATGGCGAGACTCTGACAGAGAAACAGGAGGACTGACCGGCCAATCTTAATAACCGCACGGATCCACGGAGCAGTCTCCCGCCCTCAACCTCGCTGACCTCGAATGGCCGCCACAGACTGCTCTCCCAGCTGTCGAAGGCCACCGCGTCCTCACAAAAGTTCACTTCAGTCACTGGCCACGGTGGTATTATTTATTCACAGGACACTGTTTATTCACACATCTGATGTAGACGAGCAACTCACAACGCAAAGGTTTAAAAGCTCCCAGAAGTCCCAGAAGCCACCCACATCCAAAATATCACCCAGGCCACAGACGGACCCCACGTCTGAACAAACAGCATCTTCTCCACAGACCTTCAACTCATTCCCTCCTGGGAGGACGTGGCACAGTTCTGCCGCATTACACTGCAGCGTTTTGGAGGAAAATATAATGCCAATGTTATCGAGTTGTTACGATTTTTCATTTCAATATAACGCGCTTATTGGAAGATATTACAATGTTTTGGTTTCTTTGTCCACAAGAGGGTGCTGAGAAATAATGTTTTCCACTGAAACCAAGGCTTCCATCAGGGGCCATTCAGAGTGGGTGGATAGCATAGTGGATAACATTACCTATATAATAATTTCACATAATATTATAAATACTACTAGTAACATAGTGTCAGAAATCTATAATGTAGTGTTTTGGAGGAAAACATTAGCAATGTTCCATTAATCAGTCGTAAAGATTTTATGCTCACTGGAAGAGTAACTGGATACTAAAATGCTTTTTTTGTCCACAAGACGGCACTGAGACATTTTTTCTAGTGAAACCAAGGCTCCCATCAATGGCCACTTTGATAGGAGTGGATGGATGGCATAGTGGATAACATTACAAATATCATATTATCATATAATATTATAAATACTTCTATCTATAATGTAAAATACTACATTATACTGCAGAATTTTGGAGGAAAGTATTGTACCAACATTCCATTTTTAACTTAGAGGATTTTTATTTAATTTAACGTGCTCAGTGTAAGATTAGTTGGATAGTAATATGCTTTGCCAAAAGATGCCAAATTTTTTTTTTTCTTTCTAGTGAAGCCAAGGCTTTCCCCAGGGGCCACTTTGAGTGGATGGATAGCATATTGGATAACAGTACCACTAGAATATTTTCATATAATTTTATTAATACTACTATCTATAATATGAATAACATCATTGTATCTTGGGCAAGACCACAGTCTCATACTGCTGGAAGTCACTCTGTATCTATCTATCCATCCATCCATCCATCCATCCTTCCATCTATCTATCTATCTATCATCTATCCATCTATCTGTCTATCTATCTATCTATCTATCTATCTATCTATCTATCTATCTGCCTATGTATCTACCTATCTATGTATCCATTCATCCGTCCGTCCGTCCGTCCGTCCGTCCATCTCTATCTCTCTCTCTCTCTCTCTCTCTCTCTCTCTCTCTCTTGCTGTGTATATCTAAATACTGTATATATTCCACTATGCAACACACTCTGAGTTGAAACAGCTTTTGCAGCAGCTAATACCTGTTGGGACTAACCTTTAAAAATGTTAATGTGTGTTTTTGTCAGTTGTCAGAAAATGCTTATGTTGCCTTATGAATGTTGCCCTGTTGCTCAAATATTGTCGTCATATCACATCATATGGCCTCTAGAGGTTTCAAACACTTACTGCTATCATCTCTGCTACTGTGTATGTGTGTGTGTGAGTGAATATGTGTGTGTGAGGAGGAGAAGTGGGGGGAACCGTGCGCTAAATGTCACCTGGCTGTGTTCGAAAGCCCTATTCATAAAAGATGATGATTGTGCAGCGGTGGAGACTGGAGCCGTCTGAAGTGAACAGGAGGGTTTCCTGCCCTTCTGCCACCGCGGCGCTAATTGACTCATCGGCGGCGCTCTCGTCTGGCCTGCCTCTCCAGCTAATGCTGTCGATATGGTGCGGTGACTAAAGCTGACCTCTTGTTCTCACCTTGCACTCTCTCACAAGCATTATTTGGCATGGAGCAATTATTCAATAAACAAAACAGACACACTATGAATTATTCAGAAATGACTTCAGATTATTCAGGACCGTTACGAATCATTCAGTAACTACTTCAGATTATTCAGGACTGCTACGTATTATTCAATTACTTCTTCAGATTATTCAGGACCGCTATGAATAATTCAGTTACTACTTCGGATTATTCAGGACCGCTATGAATTATTCAGTAAGTACTTCAGATTATTCAGGACCGCTATGAATTATTCAGTAAGTACTTCAGATTATTCAGGACCGCTACGAATTATTCAGTAAGTACTTCAGATTATTCAGGACCGCTACGAATTATTCAGTAAGTACTTCAGATTATTCAGGACCGCTACAAATTATTATGTTACTATCTCAAATTCTTTAGTACTACTATGAGTTATTCGGAAACCAATATAAACTATTCAGAAACCATTATGAATAATTCAGGAACAACTTCATATTATTCAGTACTACTATTAACTATTCAGAAACGACTTCAAACTAATCAGTAATTACTGTCAAATATTCAGTAACTACTATGAACTACTATGAATTTTTTTGTATTAACTACAAAAAAATTATTATTCAGTAACTATGTTAAATTATTTAAAAACAGCTATGAATAATTCAGTAACTACTATAAATTATTCAGAAACAACTATGATTTATTAACGTGGACTGATGGGGGGATAAAGAGAAAAGGAGAGAGAGAGGCAGACAATGAGAAGGAGAGAAAAAAGAGGGAAAGACAAATTAATGAGTAGAGAGGTAGAAAAGAGAGAGATGCAGATAGAGACTGAGATTGTGGCAGACATATAGATAGATAGATAGAT
>JBBPCX010008954.1:0-17931 GCA_037974365.1 Hydrocynus forskahlii
TTTAGTTCGGGGGACAGACACGGTCTTAATATTATAGAGCTTAGGGAAAAACCTAGGTGACGTCTCAAGGCAGCTAGCAAATAAGGAATCAATTCATAATTTCTCTCCTGTCCCTCAGTCACCAGTTAGCGCTGATACTGGTGGTGTTATGCACTGCGCGTTAAAATACATACGGTAGTGAAGCGTTGTCCTTGCATGAAATAAAGCCCTAAAGCATGATCGCAGCACATATTTTGATTACATTGTATATCGTGATGGCTTCATGTAAATTCGTGAGACCGGGCACCCCAACCCTTTCACCAGTTCACCGGTAGTCCTTACCACTGGTAGGTTCTAACCATTCCATACTGGAACACCCCATGAGACCTGCCATGTTGGAGATTCTCTGACCCAGTTGTCTAGTCCTTGGTTGTTTAGATCCTAGCTCTTGCTCATATTTTCTGATTTCCAACACATCAAGATAATCAGTGTCATTCATTTCATCTGTCAGTAATTTTTTATGTTGTGACTGATCAGTGTGTATTTGGTTGCTGAAATAGTATGTAATAGTGCAATAATGTTATTAAAGATGAAAAGATTATGAGGCTCAAATGAATATTTTTGCTTTAGCATAGAAGGGCTAAAGTTGGCAGTATTATACAGCCAAAATGAAGGCAAAACTTGGAGGGCAAATATGTTCGCCCCCCTCTTCTCTCTTGCTGTCACTCACTCGCTCAGACACACATACAAACACACAGGCCTTGCTAGGCCCCATAAAGCGAGAATTTGGCCTACATTCACCACAGGGCCAATAAATGGCAGGCCGGGGATGTTTTTGAAGTTAATGATGGCATGTCGAGGCAGGGGGAGAGGGAGAGGGAGGGGTGTTTCAGCTGACGCTCTTGTCCACAGAGAGCAGTGGTGGTCAAGAGCAAGAAGGGAACGGCAAATAACAGCAGGGCCCCTCATGTTCCACCATGGAGGTGTCATGACGATTAATGACCATGGGGAGAAAAACAGATATGAGTATATACAGGCTGGGACTGGGATTTGCTGTATAAGCTCCTCAGTATTTGAAAAACGTTTTGAAAAAAAAAATGAGTTGAAGGGACCTGTGACCTTTAACATGTCTTAGTCCCACCTGGAGTATCCACATCAAAACACCTCTTCAAATAGTTTGTTCAGTTTTTTTCTCCCTTGTAGCTCATTGGCAAAGCAAAGAAATTCTTCGTTAAAATTTGAATCAATGTGTGTTCATACAGTAATACCCAAAAGCCCGGGCACCCCTGGTCAAACTGATTCTTTTCTAAGTACACATCCTCTACAGGGAACATTTTTATGTAGTATTACTGTGCTGAATGTAAAATATTGGGGTCTAAAGTCTAGCGTGTTGCATTAGCTCATGGCTAGCACATTTACATTAGCTGGTGTCAAGCGTGTTAGTTTGGAACTAATGTATTAGCTGGCTCAGTGTAATACTTCCCCAACAACTGCATGAGGTTTTCCATTTTAGATGTGAAAGGTTCTTTTAGTTCTGATCTCATGCAAAAGCAAAAATACAAATTTGTGTGTATGTGCTCACTTTTTGGTAGTAGGTATTATGAGGGGGGGTATGGCGGCTCCCTTGTTAGCAAAATGAACAAAATGTATCCCTCTTTGTTAACCTTTCATCACATTGTGTGTGTGCGTGTGTGTTGGCCGGTGGTGTGGGAGCAGGGTTTAGCACCATGCCCCTGTTAAAGAAAATAAGAAATCATCCGCTGGGCGTGCCCACACGTGTTTTGGGTCTGTGTGGATGCGTGTAGGTGACGTACAGATTCGCACAAGCTACGGAATTCCACAGAAGAGGCATGAAAGGTATTTAAACAGTCGTGAAGAAGTGAGGATCACAGGGGTTGAGAAGGGCATCCCTGAAACCAATGGGTCACCTGTTAGACAGACAAGAGGAAAGATTCCCAAATTCCCCTTTAAAAAAAACAGGCACCGTCTCTTCAGCCCTGGGCTTCAGGAATTACCTTTACATGACATAACTGGCATCTAAAGTGTTTTTTTGTTTGTTTGTTTGTTTTTTCTTAAGCTAAAAAGCTATGCTGTTAATGTAAATAACAAGTGTTGGAAGTTTATGAGCACTAGTTAGCATGGTGCAAACTGCATGCCTAAAGGAGACTTGCCAGATTTTCTTATATGGTTTCTGACATTGTATGACTTACTGTTACATATAGAAATATAAATAAATACAAATAAAAATTAGGTTTAAGGTTTATTGCTATATAGATAACAGCCCGCCGTATAAAACTTAAGAAGAACAAGCACACTACTTATTATCTTTATTAGTGCCTTTTGTTCCTCTTGCAAGCACACCTATTGTTCTTAAGTTTTATCTTTATCTTCTTTATTCTTCCGTTCACACGTTTTTTGGCACGCTACTTCTCCCAGGGCTTTCGAGATAGAGACACCGTTCCAACACTTAAACGTCAGACCTGATCTGGATTTACGGGCTTGTTCACAGCTTTTTGATACGTTTCGTCGTTTGTTCGTTATTCACGTTTTTCCGGCGAAAACGTTTTGCAAAAGTATTGGCACCCTGAACTTTCAGATAGTCCTGTTCGGACACGCTTCGTCCGAAACCCTCCAAACTTGATGTGATACCTCAGGCCAACTTCCCTGAAACACAAACGCGGTTAGTGATGACCTGCACTCGTTTTTTCCTTTTCTATCGTTCATCCCTTTTTCCCCATTCACTTCCATTCATTTTTAACCCCATTGAAATGAATGCAGTTTCAGAAGAAGAAACTCTCAGGCTCCGTACAGTGACCAAACCTTATGAAACTTCATATGAGACCTCAGGCCAACTTACCCGAAACACAAACGCGGTCGGTGATGACCTGCACTCGTCTTTTCTTTTCGTCTGTTTTTGCTAATGCTAATGCTATGCTAATGTTATGTTAATGCTAATGCTAACTCTAATGCTAAAGCTAAGTTTGAGCAAGCACACCTTGCATTTTCTCTGCGGAAATGCAGTCTAGTTAAGTCATTCACTTGATTTAAGATGTAAACTCCTCCTACACTCTCTTACTTCAGGAGAGACTTTAAGAGCAAAAAAGCCAAAGCCAAAAAACCTAACGTGACAAAGCTATTTCAAATAAGCAACAAAGTCTGCCAAAGAAATCAGCAAAATTTACTTAGCTTTAGTTAGCTTTAATGGAATAAACAATAACCTCTAGTTTTTTATATTTCCTGAAGGAAGAATAATCAGATGCAGGCACACTATAAATGTTATTTCTCTCATCTTAATTTATCTCAGTGTGAAACAATTATAAGACATGACTGGCATCTATAATTTTTGTTTTTTTGTTTGTGAAAAGTAATGGAAGATTATGAGCTCTAATTCTCATTGTAAACATGCACATTTCACTTATCCCTTCAGTAGATTTGTAATAAGCATTTATATCCTATTTCCAATTCTCAATTTTTTTTTATTTAGTAATATATATATATATATTTTTTATTGTATCGTTTTTGTGAATGTTTTTGAGTTTTTTAAAGTCCACTTGACCTCCATATGGACCCTTAGAGTTTAGATGGTTATCATAGTGATCCAAAAGAAAAATGTGGGTCTGGGTCAGCAGAATAGAGTGAGTGTGTATGTGCGTAGGGGGGGATGCAGGAAAGCCACTTAGGCCGTAAAGAAGTATGTTTGTGTGCATGTGTGCTTTCATGCTTCCTACATGAACTCGCGAGATGATTTATGGAGTCATGTGTCACATTGAACTTCGCGTAGCTGAACTTTCACCTTTTGAGTCTATTTCATGGTGAAGGAGAACTGCGTTATCAACTGGGACCACACAGGACCCAGCCGAGGCTGTCAGCGGAGTGGGAAAAGATGAGCTGTCCCGTGGTTCTTTGTAAATGTTTTCTGACAGCTTGGGTTTTTCACTGCTATACCTCCCGCCCTCCCGTCGCAACCCCAGTACAAACACATTTCGTCAAAGACAACTAGTCTAAGGGCAACCAGTGGCTACAATTTACTATGCAATAATAAGCAAGAGCCATTCAGTATCACTAAGCAATAAATAGATATAAGTTTGGTTTGACAGCCTTGAATTTGTTTAGAGGATGTATTTCGCTATGAACTGAAACATGCCTCATTATCCTTATATGAGAAACTCTCATTAAAAACATATATGCCCTTCTTTTTGTTTTGCTCTGAAGCCACTGCTTTAGAACAGTGCTATTCTTTTGAGGGGTCTTCACTTTTTGAGAGGTTCTCTATGGAAGCTTCAGGATGGGAACAGTTAATGCATGACACAGGAAAATACAAGCGGCACTTGGGGCCTTGTTTAAAAAGCAAGTTTGGCTTGATCGTACGTGAAAATTCACACTTTCGTATTTACAATTATTGCATCCAAATACAAATAATTTAATAGTAACTTTCTCTGCACTGTTTTGATGATGAATCAAGGTGAAGAAAATACAGTGTGCTGAGCAGTCTGATTCAGTGTAGCCATTAGGCATCAGAAGTTCATGTCTAGGATCATTTGCGGTTAAAACGGATTCAGTAGGACATTTTGTACTCAATCTTATGTATACAAATGCTAAGAACAAATTTACTACAGAAATGTAGGAGTGTTTTGTAAATGGGATCCTTGGCATGATAGAAGATGAAAAAACTTCATGTTTGCAAACAAAGCATCAGATCTTTCTCAACCTCGTTTTAGTTCCTGTGTGGTTCTCATCTTGAGCAGTCCCTTTCAAACCCAGACCCAGCGCTGCAATACTATAATTCTTTGTGAATAAAACTGGGAACAGCTGAAATTTGGATTATTGTCAGCACTGCCATGGAGTTGACCCAGTTTTTGCACTTGTGAAAACGGTATGTTAACCCTGCAGTTCATTCACGTTTGGCAGCGACGTGAGGCCCAAACTGTTTCATTTTGTAGAGCTGAAATTAAACACATTCAGCAAATGTACTAGACCATTTCTGTTCCACCACGGCTGCATCAAAAAACATGTGCTCTGCATGTTTTTAATTTCCGAAGAATGCTTAGTGCTGTTTGTCAAGAGTCGTCTCTCTTCCACGGTCGGCGTCAGAAGAGAATGAATGAGGAGGCGTATGAAATTCTAATCGGGGAAGAAGGGGACAAATGCCTACAGGGTGGTACTAGCCTAGTGGGTAAAACACATGTGAACATGTGAACCCGATGACCACAAAGTTGCAGTTTCAAACCCCCGCTTTCTACCATTGTGTCCTCTAGCAAGACCCTCAGTTGCTTCAGGGGGACTTCCCCTGTCCCTGCAACTAATCATTGTAAGTTGGTCAGGATAAAGGTATCTGCCTGATGGCATAAATGGAAACAAAGCCTTCTAAAACAATACAAATATGTGGACAGCTGTTAACAAAGTAAAAAAACAACCTGACAGGCTTCGTTCACACTACAGGGTAAATTGGAGGTGTTTGTTAAATTAGATTTTTAGACTTGAGTGACATTTCAAGTTAGAAGTGACCAAATCTGATTAGCATGGTCAAACTGGAGTTGCATTTGCTGGCATGTTCCTATTGCTTGCTATATTTACAGTACACTCACTAGGGAGATGCAACTAGTCACATTTATGAGCTTAGACCTTGATGTGAACCATTTCCTAAGGACTACAGCTAGCCAAACAAGGCCAGGACCCAGATTTGAACACCCAAACCTGGAGGTGTGAGGCAACAGCACATCCCATGGCTCCACAGTGTTAATGTTCATCAGTTCACCAGCAGGAAAACAACAATGGTAGGCCTCCATGGAGAGACCCACTGTTGTCCAAAAAGATGATTGCTGAACATCTACAGGATAAGAACCTTATCCTATCTGTGGAACATGATGGTGGTAGTATCATGGTATGGGGCTATTTTGCCAGGACAGCTTACCATCATTGATTGAATGCTTACTTGCTGTTATTTCTGCACAAGGGGGTCACACCAGATAATGAATGCAAAGGTTCATCTATATTTGCTGATCAGAGAAATGTAATATTGGATCATCTGAATAACCTACAAATGTGCATTGAATCTGTTTAATTATACAAAAGTTTGAAATTCAACAGAAGAAGCATTTCACAGTGTAAACACTAATGAGGATCTAAAAATGTTGCTGATGTTTGAAGAATATCCAAATGGAACCTTTTGACTCCTCACCACCTCTCTCAGCCTGTCTATTGAGTCATTACTTGAACAAGAAAAGACTTGGTTGAAAAGAAGAATGTTAAATTATTAGCCAATATTATTATCAGCCATTCTTTGTCATTTTAACGTGTAATAGTCATGCTATATAGTCATGTTTGAGTAGCATGTTAGTCATTTAAGAAAATACCATAACATTATAATGATATTATGCCATTACTGATAATGGCTTTGAAAAAGGGTTTGACTGTATTCTGCAAGGACCTCTGAATCTGGAAGCTAATTATGCTATAGGAGTTGCGTGCATGAGAAGAAAATGCTAAAGGCCATCAAGATCGTCTCAATTACCAGGCTGACTCACGAGTGCATAGCAAAATTGGAGACAGCACAGACAGCATGGTATTTGTAAAAATAACACATTCTAATCATCTCTAATATGGGGCTTCTTTGACGGAAATCTCGACCAGCAAAGCTGTGGTTAGCTGTGATAGCATGCAAAGGCAGAGGCCAACACTCACAAGTATCAACCATCTAGCCAACATGCCTTTCCCAACTGAGTCATGCAGGCCTGCTTGTAACATGATAGAAGCCCTAGTTATCCTTTCAAAGAAAAAATATGCACCTATTAAGCTGCTGAGTAATTAACTGTGCCTTCTCCCAAGCTCTGCCATTGGTCGGTTTACTTATAAAGGAAACACTTTTCTTAGTGGCTAGCATAAGTTTCTAATTCATGGCTAAGTAGCCTGTGTTTACCAAGGAAGTCTGTGGGAATAGCTCTGTGATTTGCAGCAAAGGCAGGCGCAGGTTGGTGGTTTGAGTTTGGACGAACAGATTACGAGGTTAAGGTTTAAAGTTCCTGTTTCTCGGTGCCTGCCGCATTGTATTAGTGGAAACACGTGAGCCTGAAAGGTGAGGACCAGGGAGGTCTTCCTGAAGGTTAGCATAAGCATAGAGACCGAAGCCTATAATCTGCCAAGTAAGGCTATTCTTCAGTGGCGTGTTGTTGCGGTTTTGTGGCCCTGTTGATTCTGCTGCTATTCTCACCCCGGCCCAGAGCAGCCCTGGGGGAAAACATGTGCACGCCAAATGTGCCTCCAGTGAACTGTGAGCAGGGCACTAAGCCACACAGCACAGAGTGGTGTTTCTGCAGACTTTCAGAAACATCTTATAAAAGAGGAAGGTGAGGAGAGCTTAGAGGAATCTGAATGGTGTCTGCCAAGCAAAGGCCTCGCAGAGGCGGAGGAGTTGCTGGTATAGTATTCACTGAGTCTTGAAGCCTTTGGGAACATAAATTGCTTTTGAATCCTGTGAAAACAAAGGATACGCCAGCAGTATATTCAGATTCTGTCGATGGTGGGTTAAATGTGGCAGAGAAGTTGGTGGACAAGCGTGTCCACCTTTGGAGGTGATCAGAGATGCATATGACCACAAAATGTTTGTGACACTGCAAATAAAAAAAAAACGGAAGGCTGGAAGAATGAGTGTTACAAGGCAGTCTGTGAGCTTTATGTCAAACATGATTTGACCAGGGGGTTGGTCAGATTTAACCATGTTGATAATATAAATCTAACACTGATAACAATTTGAGTTGTATCAATATATGATATAGCTTCATAGTGGTTGGTGGAGTGTAGTGGGTAATACAGAATTGGGTTTCAGTACAAAATGCTTGACCAATTGGTTCTTGATCAAGACTCCTAATGCTATATGGCAAAGATGCATAAATGGATAAGAACATTTAAGTCTGATATATGTAAATGGATTCTGTCCTGATTGGCTAGCCAGTATATCAGTTACGCTGTGCCTGGGCCTAATTAAATAAGGTTTTAAAGCCTGACCTCTTGATTGTTATTCTGCCTTTCAGGATTACAACAACTGGATCAAATTTAGCCATGTCAGCTTAGTAGAAGACCTACAATCAAAGCCTTTTTAAATCTTCAATCTCTTATGTTGCCTTCAATGCTGACAGCAAGGTAACATGTAAACATAGTAATCATGTGACATATGGTTTGCTCAAGGCTTTTGTTGATTTGTTGTAAAACAGAATATTTGCTGTATATTGCAAACACCATAGAAAACACTAACTGGGTCAAAAGAGTGTGATGTAGCAGTCTGTTAGTGTTGGATTCCCACTGCTTTGTACACTTACATGTGACATCTTATATGACCATTTATATGGTTATGAAAATGCATTAGGTTCAAAGTCCTCAGCATGTAAACATTTGCAAAATGTTTGTACATTTGTGACACAGCAAATAGGAAAGCAGAAGGCTGGAAGAATGAATGCTAACAATCCTATAAGGCAGACTGTGATCTTTATTTCAAAGTATCTAGGCTAGCCTTCTGATTAGTGAACATAGCTGCTTTAAGGTCCATTGCTGATAGCTGTGCACATACAGCTTGTAGAATCTTCATAAAAATGCATGGCAGATAGAATGGAATGCTTTGGAGCACATGAGCTCCATCCAGTACCTTTGGATTGATCTGGAGTGGTGTTTGGGCTCCAGAGTTAATATCCAGTATCAGTACCTCACTAGTGCTCTTGTGGTTGAATGCAATCTGATCCTCACAGCAATGTTCTGACATTTAGTTTGCAGCCTTCCCAGAAGGGTAAAGGCTGTTACAGCAGCAAAGGGGTGACAAACTCCCTATAATCATTTTATTGTGGTAAATGTTGAGTCATAAATGTCTGCATCAAAAAGGTTGAGCTGAGCTGAACTTTATGCATATGAATCCAGACAGGTGGTGTTTTCAGTAAAGCTGCTAGAACAAAACTCATCATTCCAACATTTGTTGAGACCAGTGGGAAAAATGTCTATTGGATTGCAAGAAACGTATATTTGATTGTTCAACCCACACCAGAATTCTGTCTGTGCAACACTTTTAGCTTATATTAACAACAGTAATTCACTGTGAAGATTTTATGGAGAAGTCATTCTCATATGTCAGTAAAGAACAGGAAAGAGACCTTTTTCTGACATGCTTGTGAGTCATGACCCCTAAGTCAAGAATGAATGTATGAAGTTAACACTGTGAGCCTATAGGGAATAACGTATGCTGAACACTTTGTGGACATGGAAGACATAGCACTGACTTAGAAATCTCTGTTTTCTGCATTCATGTATCCTCCTAATTACAGTTTTTTAAAATATGTAATGCTCAGTTCGGTGAACAAATTATGCATTTAAAATGTCAAACGTATTCTGATTTCATTGGACAGTCCTAGTATGCACGATTACCGTGTACAGCTCAGTGTCTTGAACATTTTGGAAAATATTACCAGAATGATGTAAACTACTCTGACTTTATTATTTTCCTTTATACTTACTTTAGACTTTAGATTTTAATTTGAATTAGATTTCATAGGGAATGACAGTGTAATGCCCATATATGATGTGTTCATGTTGTTAGGCTTTATTTCATACACTAATAATAATAAAACATCTAGTTATATTATATATATGGAACTTATAACTGAACGCAAATACATAAGGATTACTTGCTCTTTAATTTGCCAGCAAATATAATACCTGCATTTTCCAGTGGAAGGCCCTTTCTAGACTTATAATGACTGGCCTATACTGTTCTGCTGACACATGGGCCATAAGGCTCTTCAAGTAAGGACTATTTCTGCCCATACTGCTATGAGAACAACACAGGCTACTTTCTCTTCTGAAATAATTGGAGGAACCCTCCTGTGCACCAACGGCAGCTAAACCAAAGTCAACAATCTGTATGTTTGACAGGAACTGGGGGAATAAAAAGAGTCAAACGCTGGCTGAATTACATTCCTTTTTAGAGCATATTTGGAACAGCCCCATGTAATAAAGGCCCATTTTGGAAAGAGACGCACAAGTGCATCTACTTATGCACGCACACACCCATACACACACGTTGCAGTGTGCATGTGCACCTGCTGTGCATGGTCAATTTTTCCAAGAACTGAATCTAGTCTGTGTTGGACAGGTTCAGCCCAATATGTGATCAAAAGCAGGTTTTTCTTATTGAGGGTTATCTTTTAATTTCTTCGCTAATCAGTTCCTCATGCAAGTCATTGCTAGTGTTCTTTGCTGTAGGTTGGAGCTACACAGTATTTTGTTACTCATGAGGCTGATTATTTCTATTATTGCGAGAAAACAACAATATGTAGATGAGCACTGACTAATAAGTGTTTTTCTTTAAACCAGTCATAGTTTTAGAAGAATGTTTCTGTTACTGTGTAGTATTCATGTGGTTCAATAAAATTGTTTGTTTGTACCTTTTCACTCACAAAATGTGTTATTCATTGCTTTTGCTGCATATATAAAAATAATTCCAATATTACAATTGTAGCAATATAACTGCAACTTGCCAAATGGTAGCTTGTCTGTACTGTGCACCGTAAGTATCCTCAAAGCTGATTTGGAAGTTTAAATCTGTCACCGTCTTTTCCAGCTGCTGAATGCACTCAGAAGAACGTTTTCTCTCTTTCTCACTTAGTGCATTTTAGCAGATGCCAAGATTAGCTTTTACAGTGCTCACATTACCTCCTTTAACCCCCTGAGAGCAATGTCACATGCATTATCCTGGAGTCTGGTCATAGAGGGTTTAGTAACTCTAGGACTTGAACTTGCTTCTCAGCGGCAGAACTCTGCAGAACTTGGACCACTGTCATTGTTAAGAAGCTAACATTTCTGATAGTCCATAAAATAGCTTGGAAATCCTTTACAGTCTCTTGAAATCAAAACTGACGTTTTTATACTCTTATTTTAATGAGACAATAGTTTTAGCAAGGCAGTTATCAGTTTTAGTTAAACAGTGCTTTACTGGTTTGATCGTCATGTTTCTTAAACTTAAATGAGCCCCAGAAACTCAAAAATGTGTGGAAAACCTGTCACAATCTGTTTTGTAGTTTATATAAAGTATATTATATGAGCATGAAATCATCAGGGGTGTGACAGTGAGCCACTAAAAGAGCTAACTTTCACCCTCTCAGTGGTATTGTGTGATGGGGCAGTCCTAGCTAGTTGGGGGAAATTAGAGATTACCCCCAGTTAGAGAAAAATCATAAATTGAGTCAAAAAATAAAAGCAAAAACATAGAATCCAACAACAACATCGGAGCTAGTTCACTTTATTTGTGAAAAAAGTAACTTTTTCATGAATCCAAGGGTTATTGTCTGTCTTGCCTTGTTATTGTAGCTCTCTTGAACCCTATGGGCCTTTGTAAAGCCTGAGCATGTGTGTGTAAGTTCACAATGATCAATGGGACCTTTGGCATGCCACAATCAAGCACGCCATGGCAATTACACTTCTATCCCTAGCTGGGAAGAGCTTCAAAGATAGTCATTCAGGCCAAGGGAAAGCAAATGTTGAGAGCTGGAACTGCTGAAAACCAAAATGCCTCAAATTCATGAAAAAGTGATCATTTTTTTACACACACCTATTTGCATTCCCACCCAAGCATGCAATGCGGTACTGTGGTTTAGGAGGCAATCAGCCAATCTTGGTTGTATGATAAATAACCTTCGCCAGTTCATTTCTCCTGCGATTTTCTCCTTTCCAGGCAATTTCACTTGCTGACAGACCCAAGCGTGTGATTGCCGCCAGGGAAAAGTGAATGGGTGTTTATCTGACGGAAGTGAATGGCTGAGAAAAAGAGGAAAATAGTTGGAAGTGTACATGCGTGTTATGCTGGTATGTACATATGTCCCCGCTTGAGTGATGGTGTATGTGGGCATGTAGCTGGTGGCCTTGCCTTCCACTTGCTTTCTAACGGTGTTGAGGTTTGTCACAATGCTCTGACTAATTGAGCGTGCAAGACAAATGGTTACTGGAACTGTTTGCAGGATATAGATTTGAGTAGACTTAAGCTATATATCATGTTTCCTGTAGTCTAGTTAATGCTGAAAGGGGAATAACATCTCAACCAAACATCCAACGCTACTCCCACTAATATATCCCAATGCTATATCCCACTACTACTATTGTGTGGCTATAGGAGAAAAACCATCAGATACCATTCTGACCAAACTGAAAGAAATACCCATGCACAAGCCCCTAACCTTTTATAGCCTGGGTCATATGGAGAAGTAGTAATGCAGCCAATCAACTATTAAGCAGTTAAAATGAATAATACTCCTGTTGAGTATCATTAGATGGACCATTTACCATTTAGCATGAGATGATGCCACCTGGTAATTAACTTTATTTAATTATTGGCTATGTTGGTTGTTGATAAAGCTATTCCATATTCAATATGCTTGGTGACTTGAACAACAGTTTAGGAACGCATTGTAGAGCTGCAAGTGAACCCTTTGCAAATTCCTGGATTTTTGTATTGATTACAAATGAAATGTAGGTTAATCTTCATCTAAGTCTCAATTTTAGACAAACACATTCTAAGTAAACTAATAACATGCGAATGGTTGTTCTTTTCATATCTTTTCATGAATCTTTGTGTTAATAAGCTAAGTGGCAAAAGGTGTTAGAACGAAGTAAATGTGGAAAGTGGAAGTTGTTCTTTGTAAGTTAATTAATAGCACAAAAATTCTGGTTACTGACAAATCTGTCCTTCTTGAGAAAGGCTGGTCAATGTAAACCTTGAACGATAAAAAAAACCCTGCTTCCATAAAAAAAAAACTTTCCCAAGACCTCAGATGAAGTGTTATAGAGAAATTATGATGCAAAAAAAGGCTACAAAAACATTGCTCAAGACCTGGGTGTTCACCAATCCCCAGTGAGGCAAGTCTAACTGTAGATAAAAATGTAGAACTGTTTCTATTATGCCTAGTAGTGGGCATCCTGTTAAAACCACTTCAAGAGCACAGAGGGCAATCTTCAAAGAGGTGAGAAAGAACACTAGGCTAACAGCAAAAACACTATGGAAGAGTCCACAAACTGCAAAAAGAAAAAAAAAAAGTTTTTTCAGGTACCCACCACCGGAAAAACACTGAACAGTAATGGTGTTCATGGAAAGACACCACAACAGTAGCTGCTGTCTGAACAAAACCCATCTCAGGTTTACCCAAGGCCACCCACAGTGCTTCTGTGAAAATATTCTATGGATAGATGAGGCAAAAGTGGAAGTGCTGTTAATGTCAGATTAGTTGAGCACAACTATAGAGGAAAAAAGGCACCAAATCGTCATCCAAACTGTGAAGTGTCATGGTTTGGGGTTGCTTTGCTGGTTCAGGATCCTGGACCCTTTGCCATCTGAGAGGGAAAATGAGTTCAATGGTATATCAAAATATTTCAAAGGAAAATCCAAGGGCTGTAGTCCATGTAGTCTATAATCTCAAGTTTAAGAGTCATGAGACAAGACAATGACCCAAAACATACAATAAATTCAAATAAAGAATGGTTATAATAGAAGATTTGGGATCAGAGTCCTGATCTTTGCCCTACTTAAGTATTTAAGGTGGAACGGAAAATTCGAATAAGAGTTAACTTCAACGTCGTGGGGGGATCAGTACCTACTGTCCGTGACAAGTCAGGAGATGAGGGAGATGTAAGTACTGTACTTTCAAATAATGACTTTTGTGTTTCTATCACAGTTAAGTATGAACTAGCTTGTTTGTTTAGTTTTGTTTCGTAAGCATGGGATGGGTGGGGTGTGGCCAGCAACAGCTTATTTGCATAAAAGGGACAGAGCCCTGAGACGGCTCGTTTTGAAAGGGACCGAAGCTGTGAAGAATAAGGCTGGTGATATCTCTTTATGTGAGAGTAATTTTGTGCAAAGAACTTCATGAACATGTTTTGAATAGCCCATAGACCTATTATAACTTTTAAAAAAAGTGAGTTTTGCATAGTATGTCCCCTTTAAACTGTGGATGTTTACTCAATAACAGACATGAAAAGTGTGTTTGTGTGTTAGTTTAAATAGATTGTGTTTGTTGATCATTGTGACTTAGATGAAGAACAAACTACATTTGATCAGTAATCCGAACAGAAATCCAAATAATTCCAATGGAATTTTCCTGTTCACAGTTCCATGTACCAGTACTTTTAGAAATAAAAGTAATGAGAGTACACAAAGTGTGAAACTATAGTAAACTAGACATGCAATCGGCAGAACAACAAATGACTGTAAATGCTGTGAATGTCAGTTTATTTGACATTTATTTAGTATACACAACAATTCTGTGAAGTCATTAATGCACTTACATGAGAACCTGCTACCCATTAAGTAACAGCAACACTGGCCTTGTTTATTTCTGAGGGCTAAACTTTATTGATACTGTAGCTAAAGCAGGAAAGTAGAGGGGAAGGTAGAGGATGTGGAGAGAGATATAGGAGAGAGGAGGGGTTTGGGGGTTTTAATACAGTGTTTATTCTGCTTTAACCACATTGCTGGGTCAGTGCCAAGTGGGTCAGCCGTGCTTGAGCTTGCCATACCCCAGGAGACCAATGTTTTGTCTGTGTATGCGTGTGTGAGTGCGTGTGTGTGCGTGCTAGAGTGATAAAGAGAGAGAGAGGGAGAGAGTGTGTGAGAAAGAGAGAGAGAGAGAGAGAGAGAGAGAGAGACATTAATATTGTGATTTTCCAGACTGGGTGGATGGATGGCTGTATTGCTTGTGTGTGTGTGTGTGTGTGTGTGTGTGTGTTTTGAGTTGAAGGAGTCTGATTTTATTTATTTTCCCTTACCTTCAGAAGTTTCTCAGTATTTCGTGGAAATCTATTCATATTTCAGGAATGAGGGGTTAGAAGGAGGAAAAAATAATAAAAGGAGGCTACAATGAGAGCCGATGAAGTTTATACCGGTAATTGTGTCTCTGCTTAAAGTCTGTTTACCTTTCATTTGGAATTTAAGTAATGAACAGATGATTAATGTGTTCTTATTTAGTCACGTTCTGTGTGTAAGTCCCAGAAAGAATGATCAAGCCTCTAATTTATAGACATGTATATACAAAGTGTGTGTGCATGTGTGTGTGTGTGTGTGTGTGAATGTGTGTGTGTGTGAGAGAGAGAGAGAGAGAGAGAGAGAGAGGGAGAGAGAGAGAGAGAGAGGGAGAGAGAGAGCGCGCATGTGCGAGAGAGAAAAAAAAGAATTGCTAGCCCTTTTCCAGATGTTCAAAAGTGTGGACCATCTGGACACCCAGGGCCACTCTAATAGGCCAAGTTAGGTAAACAGCGACTGCTCATGTCCTCAGGCCTTGCATTTTGCTTGTTTTCCGTTGTGTCAATATGGTGGGTTTTTGGTTTGTTTTTGATTTTTTTTTATTATAAACATCTTTTCAAAGCCTAGTGGCCCTCGTCTCACAAAGCAGGATTTCTGGCTTAGCCTGCTAACTTTAAGGTTAGATCGATCCACCCCTAAATGTTCTGTCTTGTGATGATGGGGGGGTTTCACCTCCATGGTAAATTATTTTGTTCCATAGCAGGTTATATTCAGCAATAACTAATAATAACCTGTTGGACCAGTCAGAGCTTCTGATGGGCCCTTGGTTTTGGGTCTCTTTGTGCCATTTGTGGCATTAGTCTTGTGGAAGATATTGTTCTTTAGTGGAAGAAATTATGCAGAGCTTAAACTCTTAAGAAAATGAAGCAATCATTACTTGAGTGTTCATGTTACCAAAGTGACCAAATCTAATTTGCCAGACTGTCACATTTGCTCACAATGAAAGTAATTGCACATATTTGGGAGGGACTAAACGTATGTTGATATGCAGGTGATGTTTAGTCCAGAGACTTGTTGCAGATGGAGGTGAAGACTTCGGTCAACTGGCCAGTGCAGCTATGCAGCAGGCACCTGGAGATGCCATCCAGCCCCTCAACTTTTCTGATACTGACCCGCTGCAGTGCATCACGTTCTACTACGGTGATGATGTCGGCATGCTCCATTAGCAGACTATAGATGTCTCTAGCCACATGGCTAGTGACTTGCATAGAATGTGTTGAGGTTATCAGTGTTACTTTTAAAGCATGTGATTGCGCACAGTTCGTACCACATTCAGCATGCATCACAACTAGTGGAAGTGCAACTCTACGCACTCTCAGTACCCATGTTCTACTACAGGCCATACCTCATATGATGACACTTTGTAAGTGTTCATGTCACCAGTGGTGTGTCCCGAGTTATATGCATGCAGTATTATGGACATTTCCCACCTCATAGGAATAGGAGAGTTTGATTCAGTCTGTGTTTCTGGTTGGCAAAAGTCCTGACTGTTGTTGATGGTGATAATGTCATTAGCAAGAATGCTAATAAAGCAAATTACTGTATCCACAAACTTGTTGATGTCATCGGCACATGAGCAGAACATGTCCCAGTCTACGCCATCGAGCGTATCCTGTTGTGTGGCTTCAGAAAATGCATATTAGTGTGTTACCTCCCTCGCGACTGTAACTTCCTGTCTGTAAGTCTGTAATGGTAGGTGGCCACTAGAGGCCACCCTTGTTTAAGTTTGTATTTGGGGATATGTTTGGGCTTTTATTTTGAAGGGTTTATGTAGTAGCAATGAAGAGTCACAGCTGTGTTTAGTTAAGTGTTTGAGTTTGATTATGGGTGGGTGGGTTTTGAGTTCAGTATAAAAGGGGTTTGTGTTTTGGTTTCAGGTGTGGGTCAACTGTTTGCTTAGCCATCATTCTGGATGTGCGTTGTGTTCTCCTGGTCCCTTTTTGTTAGTGTTATACTGGCCCTCGTGCCTTTTGGTTTGAGTTTTGTTTAAGAAAATAAAGATCATTGAAAACATGGATGTCTGCCTCAGCGCCTGCCCTCATTGGGAAACAAGGGGGAACCGTGACAGATTGACCCACTGACAAACAAAGCCAGGCGCATTTGCGGTGTGGCGGGACAGAGAGCTGACCCCTGAGCAACAAGATCAGCTCATGGGAGAATTCGCCGAGCAGGCGGCTCGGGACTGGGCGGAACACAACGGCCGAGGGTGGCCGGCACCTCCGCCAGCGAGGAGGAAGCAGGCAAAGAGGCCTGCTTGGAGCAGCCCAACAAAGGTGTTGGACGAGGCTGCTCTTTCGGTCCTCCCGCTGGCGTACCGCCAGGGTCCTCGACCTGTGAGAGGGAAGCGGGCACGGAAGCCTGTCAGGAGCCCCGTGTCGAAGGAGTCAGAGATGGGGGCTCACTTGGTCCTCCCACAGGAGCCGAGGAGCCTAGAGCTAGAGCAAGACGCAGCAGCCCCGCTCCCGAGCCACGGAGCTCCACCACCAAGCCACGCCGCTACACAGCACAAGGCGCCACCCACTGCAGCTACGGGGTCCAGCCCACCCGTAGCAAGGACCCATAACCAGCTACTGCAGCAGTGGGACTGGCAGAAATGGCTGGAGGAGGTGCTGAGGAAACAGTACCTAAGTCTGGTGAGCCAGCTTCGGGAGGAAGCCACCCTGTAGCTGTGGCAAATGCCAGAGGGACCGGGGTCCCTGCGAGTTTTGGCTGCTCTCACCCTGCCAGAGTGGCGTGCGAGCCAGAGTGCCGCCGAGACCACACTCCCGAACGTCACCGAGACAGCGCCCCCATAACGTCACCGAGACAGCGCCCCCGTAACGTCACCGAGACAGCGCTCCTGAGCAGCAAGACAGTGCTCACGCGCTCGAGACCCATGCCAGTGCCCCAGAGACGGCTGCTGCCCCCAACACCAGCCCCCTGGCTTCATCCACCAGCGCCAGGAAGCATAGTGGGGGCTAGAGTGGGCATGAGAGCAGGCAGCTCGGGGCTAGTAGACTTATTGGGCCCATTAGGCTCTTTAATAGAGCCTTTGCTGCCCATAGTAGCCTTAGCCCAAAAGCCTGTAGCTTCAGCCCCAGCCGAGAGGCTTGTAGAGTTAGTCCCGGCCGAGAGGCTCGTAGAGTTCGCCC
>JBBPCX010008964.1:0-17930 GCA_037974365.1 Hydrocynus forskahlii
GGCTGCAGTATGTAAATATATATATATATATATATATATATATATATATATACATACAGCGGTTTAAAAATAAGACCTGAGAAACTGAACATTTTTGCAATGGTCTCTTATTTTATTTTATATCCATTTTCATCAAAGCAATCAGTAAAGTAATTCTCATTACAGTTTGATAGAAGTAATGAGTGACCTGTAATTGTCTATTACTCAGAAACCCCTGGTAAATTCACTGTTGGACAGAGTCTTGCCCTTTTGATATGAAATGTCATCAAAAGTCTAGCCAAAAAGAATATCATAAAAAGGTACAGGACTTTAACATCTGCAGGGGTTGACGTCATGTTTTTGCTCTAGTACTCTAATGAGTACCTACATGAATGAATTAGTACGCACCAAAATTAAAAATTAGTGCTGGAACCATTGTAGCACTTTTATTGTAATTTATATAAAGTAAACCCTGAAATTCCCAGGGTTTACATTCCAAGAGCAGTCGCGAATTTGTGATGCGGTAAAAAATGCCTATAAATGCCTATTTTTCAAAACACAATACATAGCCCTTAAAAATGTAAAGGTAAACCTGTATCCGTCCTGTACAGCAGCGTTTCTCAAACTGATTTGTCCTGGGACCAGTCATTTGGGATGCAGTGCCCTCCATAAACTACCAAGCACCATTTTCGTCCAGGGGCGGGTCGTGAAGTCAAGGGGGTGGGGAGGGGCACGCAGTGACTGAAGCGCTGAGATCAAACCTGATCTGACTGAATTTTGATTGGTGCAGAAGCGAGGCTCTGCTTACTGTCAGGAACCCTGTTTTAAAATATAATTATTATTTTTCTTCTTAAGGTTTTCTTACCTGAGTTGTGTTAATTAGAGATCCAGTATGAAGTTACTCAAATTAGGTACACTTTTGCGCAACGAAGACTGAAAACAGCCTCGCATTTTACTGTTTATCCTGCGCATGCGCGCTTGCGTACAACTTATGTCAACCCCTGAATATATGGCAGTCACAAGTCATTGAATGTCAGCAAAAGCCAGATTATCAGCAAAAGCTTCAACAATGTCCACAGGGATCACAAACCATTCAATTTCTCCTCTGTTTTGTAGACTTGCAATCACTAAGTATGGCCTTAATGATTTCCTCCCCACATTTAAGGGGAGTGTTAGGGAAGCAGTACTCGCGTGATAGTTTATACTTAAGTGTCATCCAAACTCACAGGAGGCAAAAAAAAAAGATAAATGGCTTCTATTTATATTCACAGAACTCTCTTCAGTGCTAGCTCATCCCCTTTACTGGATTCAAGCATGGGTCTTTGGGTCCTTCTGGGACTGTTTGGTCTGTCCACATGTCTCCATTCCATCTCTGCCAGTTGATTAATGCCACTTATGACTCCAGGTTTGCCTGTTTAAACATATGGCTTAGATTTGGGTCATTAACTTTCCCCCCGCTTTTAAGAGGCATAAGTGACAGGCTGTGGTCTTATGGAGTCAAATGCATCAATATTTTCTGTAATATTTTTGACCTCCAGGGATTATGACCTGGAAATGGCTGCCTTTTGATTTATTTCAAACAGCATGTACGGTACTTGAAGCCCTAGCCTGGATAGCTGTAAGTGACCCTGGATATAAATGTTGCAGAATGAGCAAGGGGTCGCTTCTCAAAAGTTCAATCATGTCTTCAGGAGTCACAAGTCATGTATCAGTCCTCAAGGACATGTCTGATGTTGACAAGCTAGGAAGTATGCAGGAGTAGGAATGCGCTGGTGTGTGCAGCCTGTAAATGCCCATATAATGGAAAATTGAATGGAATACTAGTTTTAAAAGTACTTTTACAGTCATTGTATTTGTAATGTCACAATAACCAATAAATATTGACACCTTCTAGCCACATCAAAGTACATTGGTGTGCTTCAGCTTCGGCTGCATTATGAATAAGACATAACAAGACATAACACATGGGCAACCAATCAGAACAGAGATCATTTACATGTGTTTATCTTAAAGGCACATTATACGATAAATCCTCAGTCTGCAGAGGTTTGGCCCTGTACACTCCTGTAAACTTTACAAAGAGTGCCCCCACATTGACTGCTTTTCAACTGGGGCATTGCAGCCAACCAGATCATTTACATATATCAGTCTAAAAGGCATAATAACACAGCATTTTTCATCCTAAGGGATACACATTTATAAACATTTGTGGAAAATAGTTATACAAAAGTGAATAAATACAGTTTTTGGTCCCACACAAAAGTAATAAGTAGGTTTTTCGGTTGTACAGTTTAAAGTACCTTAATTAGGCACTCATTAAAAGGATCTTCTAATACATGGTGAATGATCTAACTGATGCTGACACATCTGTCTGTCCCTTTCCCAGAAGAAAGTAGAGCAGCTAATATTATTCAGACCATATAAAAGGAAATGTTTAAATTGGCACCCTAATTGGGATGTAACAAGTGCAGTGCGTGCCATTATCTGAAATGTGTGACCCTGGAAATAGTTCCCTTCCTTTTTAGAGGATTAATTTAATTTCCTTTACTGTGTCATTAGTGCATAAGTGTAAAATCTGATTGCTTGGAAGAGAGAATAATTTGGATGAGGATAGTAGAACCCGTTACAGCATAGCAGGTATGCGAACACTAGCATTATTTTTTGGTAAAGAAGGGAGGAATGAAGAAAGTAAAAAGTGAAAGTTATTTTAGGGGAGTTACTGAACTGACTCAGCATGGATCTCCTATAATTGAAGCATTCGATGTGTACCTGCATGAAATCATATGGACATGTGGATCTGTAGACACTGAGGGATTACTGTCTATGTGAATCTGGTAGAAGATTAGCATGATTTCAAAGACTTAGCTGGGCAAGGTATGCGAATGCTATCCTTTGTGTAATTTCGTAGGCTGACATGTTCTTATAACCATGGCGCAATGTCTCAGCTGCACTTACACTTAAATGCGTACATTTACTTTAGCCAGCATTGTTGTTTTGTGGACTACTGTTAGAGGGTTGCAAGGGCATGAAACTGAAGCCAGTTCTGTAACCCCAACTTTAAGACCTAACGTGACCTGGCCCAACTAATAGTGTCCAATTTGAAATCCAAACCCAACCTGCCTGAGCACACTTAAAGAGATGGATTATCTCAGACATGGTTTTACAGTGCTTTGCTTGTTCACTGGGTGCTTAAGACTCAATCGACAGAAAATAAACCAAAATAACACACTTTTATCTGATAGACAATCTTCGGCTGTAGACAACACTGACTTTTTACCTGAACAATTGGGTCAGAATTCTCTAGAACGCTGAGACTTTACAGCAACATAAATGCTTGTTGCAAGCTTGACTGAAAGTTCCTTTGTTCCCTGTCTGGAACAAGGTGAGCGTTCTTTGTCTTCTTTTAGACAAAAGATGGTGGCCTCCCTTGGGACATCTGCCTTGACTGGCAGACAGTGCCTAGAGAGCTAGGAGGTTTGTGACCTGCTTTTTATAACCTTTAGGACAGACTCCACCCACCTCCCCCGACCCAGGAGTATTGGTATAGGTGGTATTACCACCTGTTGGACAGAGTACTTACACCACTTATATAGGATATGAAGCCCCTCCCAAAGAATTTTAAATAGCTCCTCCTAAAGTTGTTTTTTTTTTTTTTTTATCAGAAGGGAGGTTTACTTTCTCACACTAAAGACATATTTATATTCTTATAGCATCTTATAAACAAATGTAGTAATGGTTACATTTTTCATTTTGGCAGGAGTGTCTTTTTAACTCAATGGTGTATAATGGTGCAAGTATATAATTGGAGCACTAATAAACACACTTGGGCTGCACTTAGCATTAACACTTATGCCTGTGGTTTCTTAAAAGTGGTACTAGACAGCGGTGGTTGCAATGATGTTAGCATTTCTGAATGTGCTAATGATTGAAAGCGGAGCAGCAAACCCCTGCCAACACAATTTACACACATTCCTTTTTTAAAATGTGCAATGACACATATGCGATGGAGTAGCCAGTCACAATGGAGCCAATTAATTGTTACCCAAATTCTGAGTTATCTATGTAACTGGCCATCATTTGTGTCTCTTGCATCTCCTCAAAGAGAAGAAATCGGTCTAATCACTTCAGCGTCACTGATCTCAGTGTCTTGGGTGTAAAAGACGATCTCTGTTAAAACATGTGTTGGGTCTTGTGTGTCCTGCAGGGCTAAAGGTATCAGCTTAGTGTAGTTAATCAAGTTACAGGGAGATGGAGGAAAGATCAGCATGCATGTTTTCTTGTGCCTAGTTTCTTAAACACTTGTTACAGTTTGGGCAGTGTCACCGAATGGAACTTTCAGTGAAAAGGACTGTAAGGACTGCAATTAATTATACCATAGCAACTAAAAAATATGAATTGGAAGCCATCTCATAAATATGGTATAAATGAATGTATATGATGTGTTAAGGAGGTAATTATCTATTAACTGTTTGTTGACTTAATTCAATGTTGATGACTCATAATCTTTCAGTTGCATCCTTGAAATGTCATTCTACGGCATTTTAATCAAGAGATATGAACAAATGTTGTTTCGTATTCACAATGCCTAAATATAATATATGTTAGTACAACCAATTCATACATCATCTGGCACGAATGTTTGCATGTCCTGCAACTCAGAACTCAAACAACAAACAACAAACTTTACAGCGACTGAAAGAGTGATAAATGAATGACACTCATAAAACATTAACAGGATATTTCAGCAATCATAGTCAAACACAAGTTCAACTTATTGAGTAGAAATGGCCTAAAAATTTCAGAATGATCATTATGATGTTTACAATGGCAAAAGATCTTTATGATTGAACTTACAAATTACCTGGATACACTTAAAATATTATTGATGGTGAAAAGATCATTAATGAAAATTCAATCCCGTAACTCCCGTGGAACTCATTTATTCGTAATAACTACTGCCTTAGCTTTAGAAAGTGCTTACAAATAACATTTCCTGCTCATAAATTGTTAGAATTGACATCAGCTATCAGACTAGCAAAATGTAATATATTGTAATTTAAGAAAACACTGTTATTGTAAAGTGTATTGTAAATTACTGTAAAATTTGTGTTTAAAGGGCAACAGTTTGCTTTCAAATGCAGTAGCCAACTAATGGGTGTAAGATTAGCTGTCAGATTGAGCTCTGATTACCTGGACATACAATTATGTATGAGTACTTTTATCTTACAGTAAGTGATTCAGGGCAACATCTCTTCACAGATTACTGGCCGGGACATCCTTGTTCTTTTCTGTATGACATGTTTTCCCCATGTCAGAAGCTGTTTCTGCTAGTAGCTCAAGTTTCCTCCCACAGTCCAAAAACATGTAGGTCACTGGAGATGCTAACTTTCCCCCAAGGTGTGTGTGTGTTGAAGTGTGTTTGTCTGTGTGCCTGCCCTGCGATGGACTGGTGACCCATTCGGGGTGTTTCTCCGCTGAGATAGCTCCATCACCTCACACAACCCTAGTTAGGATAAGAGACTAATGAATGAAGGAATGAACGAGGAACTAATTTACAGAAGACTTTACTATTTAAATACATTTATGCTGCATTTCTAAGCCTGCTTAAAAGTGAATTCTCTCTGTTTACTCGGGCACAATTAATTGCTAAGAAACACGTTTAAAAAAGCTTGAGTGGTGAATGGCGTTCTGTGTAACTGCAGGGATGGTAGAGTTTACAAGGCAAAGCCTGTGACTTCTTCTCCGCAGACTGTACGTTGATGAGTCACGCAGAAGGCCATCATGCTGCCCTTTTGCAGAACTCACATTGAAGGACACAGCGAGAGGGCGCAAAATGCTACTCCCTCATATAAATTCATTGCACTTTCCAGAGTCCAATTTTCTAAAGTCAAAATTACTGTTTTAATATACAGTCACTGTCAGATGACAAAACCACTTATTGCCAGAGAAAAAAAATGATAGGAAACTGAGAAAAAAAAAATCTGAATTTGTATGCTAATGTAATATGAAGTAATTTTGTCCATTGGTGCTGTTTTTCAAATGATGTACAAAACAAGGTAGTTACAATGTTTTGCTATGACAGCAATGATGGTAATGATGTAAGGATGTCTGAACTGTCTGAAGCTTGAGGTAGGAAATGGCTTATTTATTTACTTATTTACTTTCAGTAAACAATAATTTTTGGCTTCCAGAGTTTGGCCCGCAGTATGGAGTTACTCAAATTAGGTACGCATTTGCGCTGTGAATACTGAAAACTGCTGCGCATTTGCGTACCACATACGCCAAATGCGTACTGGCGTACCACTTGTGTCGATCCCTGTACATTGACTTGATTTTGTGGAGCCCGGGCTACTCTCTGTTATTACTCTGCTACTGGCTATGCTGAAAGAGGCCCCTCAACGTGTGAAAAAATACAGGAAATCACTGGACGTCCTGCATGGAGAATTATGCCGTCGGTTCTCTGATTTTGGAAAAATTGACAAGTCACTTCAGCTGCTGACACAAGACCCTGAAACAGTGCCAAAGGTGTTGCAGTTGGAACTGATTGATCTCCAATGTGACACAGTCTTAAAGGAGAAGTTCTTTTAAACTCTCTTAAACTGGATAAGTTGTATGCTTCACCAAGCACAGCCAAATTTCCAAACATCCAGAAGATGGCACAGAAGATACTGGTGTTGTTTGGCTCTGTATGTGTATGAACAGACTTGTAGTGTGATGAACAACAACAAAGCACCCCACAGATCCCAGCTGAGTGATGAACACCTCAGATCTGCTCTGAGATGCACTGGCAAAAAGGGTGATCAACAAAACTGTTCCCACTAAAAGTGAATGTAAGTATTAACCCTGTATTGCCTTTTTAATGTTCATGTTTGGTATGTATGCATCTGGTGCCAGCCTGGCCCGTCTGTCAAATTTTAAAAGTCAATGTGGCCCCTGAGCCAGAAAGTTTAAAACCTGGTGAGATCTCTTTATGTGAGAGTGATTTTGTGCAAAGAACTTCATGAACATGTTTTGTATAGCCCATAGACCCATTATAACTAAAGTGAGTTTTGCATAATATGTCCCCTTTAATCATCTACACTTCTACGCACTTTCAATTTTCTTTCAAGTAATCATTTATGTCTTTCATTATTTTATTCTATTTATTCTGTTTTATTTTATTGTTTGTTCTATTCCTGTAAAGCACATTGCAAGACCTTTTGTGTATGATAATATGTCATATAAATAACTAAACATAGACCTGCTTACGGTACTTACAGACCTGCTGTGTTTGAAAGGGAAAACGATAAAAAAATAAACTATTAAAACACAAATCTGTTTCTGTCTATAATTAGTTGGCTTAGTTTAAGACAGATTTCAGTTTGCTCTCTATTGCTCTCTATTGGGAGTTGCGATGCAACAAAAATGTGAACCTTCTTGGGTGCCCGGAACACTGGTATGTAAACCATTGTTCTAAAGAAATATTTACCAAAAGATTCATTAGTGACCTAAACGTGGTTCTTCTAAGGTATTGCATAGTGATCATTTGATCTTTCCCTTCCAGCTGAGAAGGAAAAGTTGTGCTGAAATAACAAAGCAGCTTTGTCTGTTTTTACACTGGTGAAGCTTAGCATGGGCTGGAGTTAATGAGATGAAGCAATTGAGAGTTTTCCACGAACACACACTCATCAGCCCCAGAGCGATGGAACAGACGGCCAGGTTACAGCAAGCGTCGCCACTTGATGGATTACAGGCAGGATTAGCAGGCAGTAAAGGGGATGGATTGCTAGCTGTGTAACGTGCTCCCTCTCTCAGTGATTGATCTACCTGGCCGCTGGTGGCTGATATTGGAATCCAATGTCTTTTCGCTCTGTCCTCAATGGCTAGACAACAGATCATACTCTGAAAAGTCAGTCACATCATTGCATACATAACAGAAATACATAGCATTGTCTGAGTAATATGACCCATGACAGACAGACTCAGAGACACAAGAAAACACAAATAATTGTCAAAGATTATGAAAAATAGTTGGTATTTGGAGAAAATGAAAGTATTAAGTAAACTACTGCTGCTTCACCATCCAATGGCTCTTGACCCTCTCTATGTAACATCATTGTTTAAATTAAACCACTAACTCTCTTGGGACATTTTAGCAGCATTTTGCATCACTTTCTGCAGTACTGCACATACAATAACAGCTTTAATGTAGTGAAGCACATATTCTGGAGTCTACTCTGACTTTCAGCTCTTGTCTCTGGAACTGATGGAAAGGACTTCCCAACTCCATTTTAACCAAGACAGAACCAGAGCTACTGATACATGGATGTAACCAAACTCATTTTTTAGAGCTGTCACAGATCATGTAGGCAGTTTGGGTTGGGGTACTGGAGCATATCCCAGTGGTCATGGGAAGAAAGGTGAAAAAAACACCCTGGATACATCACCAGTCCACAGATCATGGAAATAAAATTAAGAAATAAATGCAAATAAATGATATGCAAACTCCATCTTTTCAAAACAGCCAGCCTTCGTTGGTTAATAAGCTTTGAGAAAACTGCTTTATTCCTTGGAGATTTGGAGGTTTTTAGAATTTCTGCTCTAATACAATGGCTTAGGGTTGATGCCGACATGCATTGGCATCAATATTTTCCATATAAAATAATGATGCCGACTGGAGTGTACCTGGCCTGGATTGTTAGAAATTGATTTATGAGAGCCCAAGTCAAGAATTGAGTCTCTGATGTGAGCCTGAGTCAAGTCTTGAGCATAGAATATTAGTTTAGTCTAGTTAGCTGTGGGCATTGCATTAAACAGTTAACCCCTACTGGAAACCTGCATGGTTCTACATGTTGTGTGTTAGTTTCATTGTCAGTTTTAAGCAAAGAGCCAAGTCATGGTCTGCAAACATTATATTACGTCAGGACATTATATTACATCTTACATGAAAGGAACATTTGAAGTCATTTTCATTACATTTGCCTTACTTTTATGGCAATTTCTTGGCAGAACTGTTTCAGGAAACAGTTGCAGGTGTTTGCCATATTATATAGATGCCAGGCCTAATAAATAATTAAATAAATCAGACATTAATTAATTTACTAATTTTATAAATATAATTATAAACGAACCCAACTGATAAAGAAAGTTATATCAGTGATTGAAGTTCAGAAACCCAGTACTGGAATGAAAACAAGTGAAATTAAAAGAAACATATAACACAATCTATTCTTCACAAATGATGGAACAATGTGTGCAGACAAAGGAGACCTCCCTTGTAAGCATCTGCCCAGCTGTGGCCATGATGTTTGAAATATAGATTTAATAAAGAACTAAGCTACACAGCTGCTGGTAAGGCTCAGCATCTGTACTTTTTCACTAATCCACTGTGTATTTTGCTCTGTGCCATACGTGATGTGCAAAGGCTGTGTTTGGAGAGGGCCATGTGCCCGTGACATGCTTGCATGAAGGGAAAACCCCTCCTGATCCTGAGTGAGTCATGCAGGTCTCACACAATCACACACACAGACAGACGTCACAGCCCCTCGCCCTCCCTCTCTGTGGTTTTCATGTTTCAATGTCTACATAATCTCTCTCTCTGTCCATCCTCTCTTTTCTTCTTACCATTGTACCCCTCCTTTCACACTTTACTTGATCAGATATCCTTTCTATGTGCACAATATTTTGTTACCATAAGGAAAACAATGTTCATAAAATAATGAGGTTATATATAGTTGCAAAAGCTTGGCCCTTCATTTTTGTCCTTTTTTTTTAACCTTTTCAAATAAATTTGAGTCACATTGTGTAATAATTTCATAGTGGATGGACTAAAGCAAATGGTCCAAATTATTTTCTTTTCCTGTTAAATTATTGTCTTGGAGATACAAGGTTTTGTTCTGACACTTATACATACATACATATGACATACACTGTCATTTACAGTGTCAAAAGTTCATGACCAATAGAAGTGGCTGAAAACTCCTAATAATAAAATCTATACTATTTTCAAATGTACACTGATGTATATTTGTCCTCTCATACTGTAAAGTTACTTAGTTCTGGCAATGACTTATATTAAGACAAGGAGTAATAGCCAAACATGTCTGCAGGGCCTCTAAGGGGTTAAGTGCTTGAACAGCAGCCCATATGAAAAAGCGATTGCACTGATTGTGTCACCTTTAGCAGCCACAACTGCATCAAAATGATCCCAGTCAGTCTGTCACATCACTGTGGAGGAATTCTGACCCACTCTTCTTTGCAGAATTGCTTTAATTCAGCCACATCAGATGGCTTTTGAAGACTAACTGGCCATTTAATGCTCTGCCTCAGCATGTCAGTAGGGTTTAGGTCTCTCTAAAATCTTAATTATGTGTCTTTAGAGTTCATGTAGAAGTGAACATGCTCTTGTACTTTATGTTGTTGTATTGCTGCATAACCTTATTGTGCTTGAGCTTCCAGAAATAAAAAAATAGATGTTTTACTGAAATGAATTACAAATTGCGTAGCTGTTATTTCATTACTGTTGGTAATTTATTTATCACTTCTCCTATTGGGCAGCCTTGACTTAAATTGTCTGCCTACATAAGAAATCTTGTTGTTTTTAAAAAATCTACCTGTTTCTGTTTCCATCCTTAAAGAAACAACAGTACTGGTAGTAGTACTGTCATAGCAGTAGCAGTAGCATTAATCCTATTTCTTTTTCTAATGCAGCCTTTACATAATCTGTTTACAGTGACATGAAACGCATTGAGTCACAAGCTCACACACTGAGCCACAAGTTCAGTTCTGCCAAGGCAAGGTCAATGCAAGCAGTTGTGCATGTGACATTATCCAAATTTCCTTGCTTTTTGGGATCTTTCTCAATTTTCAAATTAGTTATGTTCAGTTCCACTCACTAGCCAGGGCGCCTGGTACCACCAACACTGGTAGGGTGAAATTGCCATCACATCTTTTTGAATTGCTGCTAACTCAACATCATTTAACAGCTCAACACACTTGGAGGAGATCACTGATTGCACCTGGAGAGTGAAGCCAGTTGTGGTCTATTGGAACCCCAGTCATGAATGGCTACAGCACACAAGTTTTATTTCTGATGCACTATTACTCTGTATTTAACAAAGATTTATTGACAACTGACTCTCACTTCACTGAAGTCTCCCACTGCAAAACAAGAAGCAAAACAGAGTGTCTTTTATATAAATTAATAAATAAATAGCAATATTGCCCCCACATTGGTGAACATGTCATCACCTCTTGCTGATTGCTGATAACAATCATCAGTGGCTGTAACTGGATACACTCCATGGGGAAATCCATAGACTGACTCTGTCACATGAATGTTCCTTTTATGCAAGCTGAGGCTTGTATGCAGTCTGGCTTGTGGTGCCACAGAGGAGCTGTGACGCAAATGACTAGCTTCCTCTAGGGACTGGCACAGTCCTTCTGGTACTGATCACAGATCAGCTTGATAACAATAATGATCTGCACTTATATTCCTTTCTAATAATTTAAACTAATAGGTGCAGCATAATCTTAGAAGACTCTTTATTTGACCATGCTCTAGGTCTTATATATTTACTTCACTGTGTCTGCTTAAAGTATGTAATGAGAACAGTACACTCCTATCAGCATCATTATTTTACAAGGCAGATTTGCCAGATTTGTCCAAATGGCTCACATCTAATATTCCTGGACTTGTTGATGTGCTTTAACATGATGACACAGGTCATTGGGGGACGTGTGATGTGAATTATACATGGACATTGGCCATGCTCAACCCAAAAGCAGTGCCAAGAGCACTGGATCATGTTTACACTCATTTTCCTGCTAAAAGATTCATGGTGGCGGCTGCTAGTAGACTGGAGGCCAGTGGCACATCTCAGCTCCAGGGCTTTTAGTCACCATGCGAGCGGCTGTGGTGGTAAAACCACACATTGCACAGGCTTCATGTACATCTCTGTGTGTTTACAGAGTAGATGCTCACGAATCAGTTAAACTTAAAATGATACTTTAGTGAATTTCAGATTTGCAAAATTTCCCCAAGCACACTTGATAAGTTTGGTGTCCAGAGTTTCTTCATTTTTAGTCTTTGTAGATTACTGTATGTCATACAGCTGTAGCATAACTGAATTTAGTCAATATCAGTGGAGCCTATAGCTGCTGGAACTTTGCTGTGGATATGCTGAGTAGGTGGTACAGCGTCATCAGCAAGTGAGGGGTTGGGAAATTAAATAATTGTATAATTAAATAAAAGTATACAATTTTCCATTGTACCTTTTTCCATTGTATTTCTCCCTGTCGCAAAGCTGTATTTTAGCATTGTAAAGCTAATGTTGGGCCGGCATATCTAGCCATTTCTCATTAGGATCTCGCAGGCTGACCCTTGGTTGGGCAGACAAATCAGGAAACTTTGCATGTGTGCGTGGAACAGATCAGAAAGTGACAAGCAGCATTCCACTGAAGTGATAAATAGTTTACACAGTCACTGTGGTTTGGATTCATTGATTCATAAATATTTTTGTCAGGTGGGGTAGGTTGGATCAGGCAGGTGAGTGGCCTAAAAACTCTTATAAACTAAACACATTCCTGTTTCTCATGTTTGCTAAAAGCTGAGTCATTTATTAGCATGATTGTGGAAGCAATCACACTACTGTTTTTGGTAAGTTTTCAATGATTCAGTTCATAGATGGAATTTGGCATCTCCTCTCATCCTACAGTTGAAAATTTGGCCCCTCTAAAACTTTCTTTCACTGCCGATATGTTGCGCATGTATACACCTTATTCATCGGCTGATTCGGGGTGAATACTCACTCCATAAGCTAGGTAGAGCTAGATGGCTGCAGTGCGCAGGAGAAATCAGCCGCTAAACATTAAGAGAGATGAGCCCCGTGACTGGAATGCATCAAAAAGGTTAGTTTTAGATTTCAACTGAACCAATCCAACTTCTTTGCTGGTTTAATTTCTTTCACAGGTATTTCACCAGCTTTCACCAGTTTTTGGGCATTAACTGTTCGGTCCATACATTTTCAGCCATCCTTGACCTTAAATGGCCTGGAAAATGAGAACAATTTAGAATTCAGAATTTCGTTGGTTCGATCCCCGCTGTGAACAGAATTTTTTCTGAACACAAACTTTCTTTTGACCTTTAAACCAGTGTTTGGATGCCTTTCTCTCTTTGTGCAAAAGTTTGGGTACATTCCACTTCTTAGACACGGTCCAAAAGTTGCTCATTTAATTGCTTGCTCAGTGACTTGATGTGCCAGCAGAGTTTCAAGGTTAAAATCTGGCTAAAGGGCAAAAGTATGGGTATTTTGCTCTATAGTCAAATCAAAGTTTTCAAAGTTTTTGAAAAGGACTGGCGCCCCTCTCATTGTGAGGAAGTATTGGTGCCCCTGCCCCCTCATCTGTGAAACCATAGTAACCACCTAGCAACACCACAGCAACCACCTAGCAAAGAAAAGTAGCACGATGCTAAATGGTGGTGCATGTGCACATGAATCAAACATCTTGCAAATTAGATTTCCTTAACTATTACTTACATAAAAATGTACATGCGTAAGAAATTTGTCATTACATTTCAACAAAAAAACATACATTAGAAGGGAAATTAGACCTGAGTAACAGAGCATTCTTTTTGTCCTCTCCCTTAGTCATCTTGATTTAGTTGCTATTTTAGGCTAAGCTTAAATACACTGTGATTCTTGAATCCCTGAATGTGGCATTAACAGTACTTTAAGTTTTAATGAAAAATTCTACTTAGCATACCTTGTGTAGAAAGAAGTGGCAGGGTTCATCACTTCTAATTGGATTTAGTTGGAGTCAGGATATATTTTGGCCCATCAAATGACCCGTACTTTGCTGCTTCTGCAGTAGTCAGATAGTTAAGGAGCTTTTTAATCCATTAAATCCCTGGGTTCCCCGCCTTTACAGGCCACTGTGTAAAGAAACCTCATTTAGCAAATCAAATGTATATAGGCCCAGAAGCCAGGAGAGCTGAAGGTTCAGTGCCAGGGGCACATGGGAGATAACGCTGTGTGTGTATGTGTGCGTGTGTGTGAGTGTGTGTGTGTGTGTGTGTGTGCATGTGTGTGTGTGTGTGTGTGTGTGCATGTGTGTGTGTGTGTGCATGTGTGTGTGTGTGTGTGTTTGTGTGTGTTTGGATCATATAGACCTAGATCCCCAAACAAAGACCCAGATTCTGTACTATACTGACCCCACTGTATATGACCTGTAATAAATCACAGTGTAAGTCAGAAAAATAACCATACTGTTACTTAGACAAGGTACAAACACAGTGATAGGGCTCATATTCTACATTTTTCATATGTAATTGTTAAAAGGTCCACCTGTTATAAGAGTTTGTTGATACCCAAGAGACAAAAACACAACCATTTCCCAAGATCCCTTCATCATTTGGTATTAAACAGGCTGCTTTTGTTACTGTGTCTTTAAGACAGATACTTGTCTATAAACTCTATTTCAATAGTTTGTCCTGCAGTATACATAATTCACAATGCAACCTGGAATTCAATACCATCCTTATAACTTTACTGTTAATTGATGAGGGCTGAGAAAAGTATTTATCATTATATTGCCAAAATTTGGGCGTCCTTGATAAAATTATGCAGTTTGTTGCTATGAAAAAGTTAACACCACCTCTGCATGGAACAGGATGGCTTATTCACTCATTTTCTGAGCTGCTTATCCTTTCCAAGGAATCAGTCCCATCACTTATAGGGTGCAAGGCAAAGAAACACACTAGACAGGCCACCAGTTGATCTTAGAGCAGAAGCACACATCGTCACACCAAGGGGCAATTTCTCCATTCCACCTGACCTACACGTATTTGGACTGTGGGAAGAAACCAGAGCTCCTGGCAGAAACCAATTCAGTCATGGGGTGAACATGCAAATTCCACACAGTAAGGACCCTCAGCCATCCAGGCTGGGAACCAAAGACAGGACCTCCTCACCATAAGGTGACAGTGATTACCTCTCTACCACCATGCCATTCATGCATGCACGTTTGGGCACCTTTTTCCCCTTTTTCCAAACTTTTTTTTAGCAAGCCAAGTTTTCCCTTCTTGATTTAGGACTCCACACCCCACCACCACCGCTTTTCATTGCAAAATAAATCAAGGAAGTTTAAAAATATTCATAGGTTGTTTTGCATGCACCACAGATATAAAATTTAGTGACAGGTGTTCAATAATTTTCAAGTCTGGGGACAGTCAAGGCTATTCCAAAATCTTAATTTTTCATTTCCAGAAGCAGCTCATTGTTGGTTTTGATAGACGTTTTGAATCATAGCCTTGGAGTGAGATTCAGCCTCTCCTTCAGTTTTTCATTGACAGTGAGACATTAGTTTCCTGGGTTTGATGGTATTTAGAAGAAAACTCTCTTCCCTTCACTACAACACTGCCTCAAATCATCCCCATGTTTATCAGCTGGCAAGGTGATCTTTTCCTGAAATGCTCCTTTTCTTTCTAAACATAGCCTTGGTGATTGTCGCCAAAGAGTTACATTTATGTTTCATCAGAACAAAGCACTTGATTCCAAAATATATCTGGTTTATCTGAGTGCTGTGATGCGTACTTCAGATATTGTGTGATTAGATCAGTTATCTTCTGTGCTGACCTTTCCATGTAGATGATGTTTGTTCAGCAACACAGCATGGCAGCGCAGTACTGTGCCATCTTATTCTTCTGGTAGTTGTTTTGTCATTGTGTGGGTATTCTGTTATGCTCACATGTGTGTGTGTGTGTGTGTGTGTGTGTGTGTGTGTGTGTGTGTGTGTGTGTGTGTGAGAATGTTACTACTACTTAATACGGCAAAGATGGAAGAAGGAAGGCTCCTTTTTAAATTAATATTCTATATTAGTCTTATTAGCTAGATGCAGTGTTTCCAGCATTTCCCAACCATGAGTACACTTCAACTTAAAAATGTAAGTTCATTGAGTTCAATGAAGTGACAGTAAGTTAGGAGAGCAATGTCTGTTGTGTTAAATTTCTTTGAAATTCAGTAAAATGAAACACAGTGAACAGGGAGTGCTAGTATCATATTATAATCAATTTTACTATTTGGTTTTATGATATCAATCATTTGAACGATAGTGTAATATTTTAATATACAAACAGCTCAAGCATTTCGCTTATTTTTGTGGCTATGGTTCTTAGTTTTGTTACTGTTGGGCATACAGCGGTGGTAGCAGTGAATAGTGAGGGTCTTTTTTATTGGAAATAATTCAGAAACCCTCATTTGCCAGATGAGGTTCCATCTGTCATATATGCCTGGTGGTCATCACCACTATGGTTTAAATCCTACCTCTCGCTGCCTCTCAATCACAGAGCACATATGTGCATGCACACACACACACACACACACACAAACACACACACACTCACACAAACACACACACAAATGTGTTACATTTTTATTTATTTATGTATGATTTTTTTATTATTTAAATCAATCTTTATTTTATGGCGTGCATTTGTCCTAAATGTGTAAAACCTTTGCTAATTGTGAACATATATGTATATTTTTCTAAAATACATTAAGTTTATGATGGCATTGGTAATTTAAACACTATTGTTGAGCGACTAAAATTAGTTTAATCAAGCAGGTGATTTGATATGTCCATGCTTTGCCAAGAAATTTATTCTGTTTTGCCAATAAACATACTTAGCTTCTTCGAAATGACTAAATCTAGTACAACACTTAACAGAACATTAACAAAAGTCCTATTCAGCCTAATGAAAAATGCACTGCAAATCTCTAATGCTGAGATCCTATTCGTGATTTCAAATAATTTTTCCTATCACTAAATTCAAATGTATTTTATATCCATTTATATATGTTACTCTTACAAGTAACAGAAAACCATATTTAATTGGGGGTGTACTGAATTATGTGAATTTTGAATTTTGTGAATGTTAATTTTCTGACATAATGAAGGCAGCCAAGGTGACTGTCCTCTTATTTTACTTTTATTGTGTTCAACATTTGATCATTTTTACACTCTGTTTGTATGAATTCAAGTAATAAAAATTTCATGAATGTAATATTTTTATATTTGTATATATTTTCATGAACTATTACTTTATGAAAGTATCACATTTGGTGTCAGTTACTGTTCCCAAATTTGCAGTTTTTCAGCTGAAAGACACAAGATGAAAATACACAGTAAAGCTGAATTAACATAAAACCATTAGTCTGATTATCTCAAAGACTTTACTGGTTTTCTCTGTGTATATTTCAAGCCACATGTCATCTATCAGGACCTTTTGTGCTCTCCTTCTGGGTTTAGTTTAACAAAGCAACAGAGGAAAGTGGGTGGTGTGCGATGGCATTCAGAGACAAAGGTCGGTGTTGGTGTATATGCAGCTTCAAAAAAAAAACTTTGGTAAAATAGCATGCATCAATGCATCTGTGACCTCACATTCAGTCTTTCCGACAGACCTCAGTCACAGTTTAGAGCCTTGTCACATGCGCACAAAGTTGCACAGCGATTCTGCACAAAGACTGTTATCCTTTCTATTCTTTTATCAATGGTGTCTCAAGCTTCTCCAACCTGATATGGAGACAAACATGATATGGACAAAAGTATTGGGACGCATGACCATTATACCAACAGGGACTTTGCATGACAGTGCATTCAAATACATAGACTTTAACTTGGAGTTGGTCCAAATGAATATTCTCTACCCCTCTTGGATGGCTTTCCACAATAGTGTTTCTCCCATTCATTCGGTGGCGCATTTATGAGGTCAGGCACCGATGCGGGACGGAACGCATGGCTCGTAATCTCCGTTCCAGTTCAGCCCAAAGGTGTTGGATGGAGTTGAGGTCAGGGCTCTGTGTGGGCCAGTCAAGTTCTTCCACAGCAGACTCATCCAGCCATGTCTTTATGGAGCTTGCTTTGTGCACTGGGACACAGTCATGCTGGAATATAAAAGGTTCTTCCCCAAACTG
>JBBPCX010008992.1:0-17929 GCA_037974365.1 Hydrocynus forskahlii
CATACACATACGCACACACACACACACACACACACACACAGACACATACATACGCACACACACACACACACACACACACATACACACACACATACATACACATACTCACACACACACACACACACACACACAGACATACACACACACAGTCACATACACTCACATATTCACACGCACACACATACACACACACACATATGCACAAACTCAAACACACACATATATTCAAACACACACACACACACACACACACACATACACATTCACACACACATACATATTCCCACATGCGCACACACACACACACACACACATACACACACACACACACACACACAAACACACATTCACACACACACACACATATTCACACATGCGTACACACTCACACGTATACACACACACAGTACAAACACACACACACACACACACACACACACATACACACACACATACACACATGTTCAAACACACAACACACACATACCTACACACACACACACACACACACACACATACACACATGTGCAAACTCACACACTCACACATACACAAATGCGGGCACACACACACACATACACAAAATCACGTACGCATATTCACACATGAGCACACACACACAATCACATACACACACACACACACACACATACACACACACACACACACACACACACATTCACACACACACACACATACATATTCATACACACACACATACATTCATACACACACACATACATATTCACACACACAAACACATATTTACTCACACGCACACACAAGCACACACACACACACAGTTAGGACCTGACCAATATGAAAATTATGTCACTGATACCTATGCCAATTTTAAGGTGCCAAAAATTCCCCATCTGTCGATTATCCGACGGCTCATATCGGCCCATATAATGTGGTTGACAATGACACAGCAGTTTTAGTGTTTTAATGATACATATGCAAGAGAAAAAAACAGCATTAGCTGAGCACTTTCTGCTCTAAAATCAGTAGGGCTGGGGTTAAAAAAATAATTATTAATAATTAATATTAATAATTAATTAATAATAAATTATTATTACATTTTAATTGAAGATTATGGGAAAGTAAGAATTTTGTCATTTGACACAAAATGATGAATCATGCTTAATATAAGCAGGGACAGGGTAAAACAAAGGTCAAAGGTAGCTTTCAGGTTAACTTTAAATATTTTTAGTTTTATAGGCAGGGACACAGAATTTACCAGCATTCTTAGTGGTTCTGGTTTTTACCATTTTAATCAGTTCTGTTCACCTAAAGTTCAGTGTGTGTGTGTGTGTTGTAATGTTATCCTCATGTTAAAGGTTGGGTTTTTATGTGCATTTTACATGTGTTTGTTATTTAAATGTGTTTTGTGAGGTCTTGCACTGTACTCTTATAAAAAAAAGTAAATTCACTACTAACTTAATAGTCTCTGGAAAAAGAGAAATAGAAATATGAGAAATTTGTGATTTGTGTGTTTATATTAACCTAAAACAAGCAACGTGAGTGCAGAATCGGTTCTTCATGGGTATGATTTTTGCAGATGCAGATTCATTTGAAATTGTTTGGGCCCTTGTTAATATAAGCATGGCAGAGTTTCCCACCACTGAACTCACAGGCTCTGGTACACTGATGCATGATTATGTTTTTTCTCCTACTCTAATCGTGTGACCTGATTGTAGCTCTCACAGTGGGGTGCAGTTTTTCTGCCCAGTGTGTTTTCCCCAAATAAAGGATGGAGGCTCATGCTGAGGCCACAGAAGACCTCCGAGGGTCCACACTGACAAATTTAAAGCTGGCACACAAGTGATTAAGTATATAATAGGAAATCAGTTAGTACCATTTCTCAGAGAGGATGCGTCCAGGCTGTCAGGCTCAGAGCCAGGCTCCGGTCCAGGGTAAGCGATGGTGCCAGTGTTGCAAACCACTGGATGACTGACATCCGCTGAGGTCACATCAGAGCTCACAGCAACATCTGGGGTCTTAAGAATACATTTGAGAAACACAGACTGTAACCAAGAGCACTCATTTACCATTGTTAGTAATGAACACATTCAGTGTACAGAAACTAACCATATTCCTTAAACCTTAAAAAGGAGCTTCTCACTCACATTTAGGAAAAAGGTTCTTCACATTGAAAGAACCAAAAGTGGTGACAACATTCCAAAGAATGCCTTATGGCACCATCATTTAAAACTAGACTTGAAGACATTATATAAACAAAAGTATTGGGACACAGCTCTTAATTACTGAATTCAGGTGGCCCCTTACTTCCAGTGAAGGTCAATCTTAACGCTTCAGCAGATAAAGATATTTTGGACACCACCATGCTGTGTCCCAGTGCACAAAGCGAGCTCCATAAAGACGTGGCTGGAGGAGTTCGATGTGGAAGAACTTGACTGGTCCTGACCTCAACCCCATCCAGCACCTTTGGGATGAACTGGAACGGAGATTGTGATCCAGGCCTTCTCGTCCAGCATCAGTGTCTGACCTCATGAAAGCTCTTCAGAATGAATGGACACAAATTCCCACAGAAGCTCCAAAATCTTGTGGAAAGCCTTCCAAGAAAGCTCCATATAAAAGTTTATGTATTTGAATGCAGTGTCATTAAAGTCCCTGTTGGTTTAACAGTCAGGTGTCCCAATACTTCTATCCATATAATGTAAATGAAATGTGACAGTAATAGCAAAGTGTGAGTAGACTGTGCTTCTTAGATACGTATTTTGTGTGATTACACATAAATAATTGAGTGTATAGCATAGTAATAGCATAATAAGCCCTCTGGACATGTATCCCAGAGAATGAATGTTGCAGGAGCTGGTGTAGCGACGTACTGTCGTCCTGCTGGTTACTTGGGCTTCCATTGCACTGAGCTGGTTGTGGGTTTGTGTGGTTCTGCCAAGGGCTTCCTCCACCCTGTGGCTGATGGCCTCCAGCCTTTCCTTCACCCTCCTCTGGCCCTCGCTGAGCAGCTGGGCGACCTGCAGTGTGCTGCCTACCACAACCTCCACCCGTCTGAGAGACTCCAGCAGCTCCTCGGCAGCCCTGTGCTGACTGTCAGCTTCATCCCCACTCAAACGTCCTGAGGGCTCTGTCTCCACACCTACATCCTTCTTCTCAGCCCCAGCCTGGCTTTGGGCATCTCTGAACTTGCTTGTCTCTTGCTCTTTCTGTGAAAAGGATCCAAAGAGAAGCAGTTACATTACACTCATTACATTACTTATAACAAGAGGAAATGCTACAGTTTCAGGACAGTGTGAGAAGTTCTAAGTGCTGAAATCTTTATGTAGGAGTTGTGCAAGAAGATAGATTGAGCATGAGAGTAGGAGATGCTCTCTGAACAGGTGAGTCTTCAGGAGGTTTTTGAAGATAGAGAGCAATTCTGCTGCTCTGGTCGGCTCATTCCACTAGGGGGGAACCAGAACGAGACCAGTCTGGACTGGGTTTGCCTTGTGTGTAGGGATGGCAGGGCCAGATGATGTTCCTTGGAGGACTGAAGGAAAGTAAATAGGAACGTAAGCCTGAATGGTGGGATTACGTTGGCTGGGTGAAGACCCAGATGTCACTCTGTAGGCAAGAGTTAGTGATTTGAATTGAATTTGGGCCACTAACTCTTGCCTGCAGAGTGACATCTGGGTCCAAACCCCCTGCAAATTGAGAAAATACTTAACTATGAATGTGTAAAAATGCTGTAAGATTTTACTCTTATAGGAATATTTTATTATAGGAGTATTTTTTTTTTTACATTTTTTGTACTTTATTTTTGATGTCCCACTGTAGATGTTTCTTAATCCACAGTTTAACCCTAATTGTCCTGATAATCCACAGAGTCTAACCTGTCAGGGCGGAAGTCTGTGATGGTGGGTGGCCACTAGAGGCCACCCTTGTTTAAGTTTGTATTTGGGGTATGTTTTGGGCTTTTATTTTGAAGGAGTTATGTAGTAGGAATGATGAGCCACAGCTGTGTTTAGTTTAAGTGTTTGAGTTTGGTTATTGGTGGGTGGGTAAAGGGGGTTTGTGTTTTAGTTTCAAGTGTGGGTCAACCGTCAGTTTTGATGTTCTTTGAGTGCTCCTGTTTCCTTTTGTTTAAAGTTAGACTGGCCCTCGTGCCTTTTGTTTGAGTTTTGTTTAAAAGAATAAAGATCATTGAAAGCATGGATGTCTGCCTCCGCGCCCGCCATCACTGGGAAACAAGGGGGAAATGTGACATAACCAAATAGTTTCAAACAACAAACAATCTGTAGATAAACTACAGGGAACCATCAAAAGGGAATATTGTTAACAGGGTCAGTCCAATGCTTAAGTTAACCAAGTGTCTGAACTAAACTTATTCCCACAAGAGAGATTAAATGATTTTTAGTAACACATCAATCCCTAAAGGACCACAAGTGAGTATAAATGGACGAAGGTTGTTCATGCTACTTCACCCGATGCGGTTCACTTGCTTACAAATGAGGCAGAGAAACAGACGGACTTGGAAAATTCTTTTTTAGTTTTGAATTTTCATGCAAAGACTTTGTCAGCATATACATGTGGTGATTGAGAACCGACACTGTTTGCCCAATGTCGCGTGAATGGTGAACCCAAACATGGAGTGACGTGAGTGAGCAGGTAATTGGCGCTTTTTACTCTAAGAACGCTCTATAATCATGTGACCGGTGTCTATATAGACATACACTTACTAGCCAATAATTTTGCAGTGGACCATAAGTGACTATAGGCTCCACTTAGGAAAAGCTCCTTTAAATTTGACAAGAGAATTGAGAATATATACGATTTATTCCATTGACCGTGCTTATCAGTATATGCAGAAATGAACTGGATGTAAATAACATAATATTATTAAAAAATACCTCCATAAAGTAATACCTCCTGTTTGGCAGCCCTCAGCTGGGCCTCCAGGGTGTGAATCCGTTGCTGCATTTCTCCAGCAGCCTCCTGGGCCTCTCGTGCGGCCCGGTTCTGCTCATTCTCCACCCTCAGAGCCCTCCACCAGGTGACGGCTGCTGCCCTGCGTGCCTCCTGAGCCCGTCGCTCGGCTTCAGCCAGCCTGTGCTCCTGCTCCTCCCACGGCGCCCGCAGCTGCTCCAGCTCCTTCACACTGCAACCACAGGCACAGCAGAACACACGCACTGCTAATATATGCACTCTTGAATGTGGTCTAAGACAAATGCATGACGACTTAGGCTTAATTCTTCCATCACTTGTTAGCCTTGTACCCTATATGGACAAAAGTATTGGGACACTCAGTTGTTGAATTTAGGTGGTCCCTCATTTCCAGTGAAGTTCAATCTTAACTCTTCAGCAGACCAAGACATGCTTGCAACTTTGTGGACCCAGTTTGTGGAAGAACCTTTTCTATTCCAGCATGTCCCAGAGCACAAAGCGAGCTCCATAAAGACGTGGCTGGAGGAGTTTAGTGTTGAAGGGTAAAGAAGTTATCCAGAGCACCTTACAATTAGTCACAGGGACAGTCCCCCTGGAGAACCGAGGGTTAAGTGTCTTGCTCAAGGACACAATGGTAGAAAGTAGGGGTTTGAACCTGCAACTTTTGTGGTCATCCCCACTACAACCCAGGGCTCTGACCCCAACCAGCATCAGTGCCTGACCTCATAAATGCTCTACAGAATGAATGGACACAAATTCCCACAGAAACTCCAAAATCTTGTGAGCCATCAAAGAAAAGTGGAAGCAGTTCTAGCAAAGAAGGGACCAACTCCATATTAAAGTCTATGTATTTCAATGCATTTGAATGGTCAGACATCACAAAACCTTTGTCCATATATTGTATCTCCCGTGCATAATGAGAAGCTCAAGACACCAAACATGTTTTGCCTAATTGAATGCATTTGGCATTGGGGGGAACTACAGATCTGATTTTTCACTGAGACTTTTACAGCTCCTTACATTGTCAGAAGGTTTTGCTTGGAGCCGGCCTGCTGTTGCTGGTCCTGTAAAAAAGCCCTCTCCAGAGTATCAGCCGTAGAATTGCAAACAGCATCCTGGAAGCAGTAATTCAAACAGAAAGTTGGGTGTTTAGGAGCAATAGTGTGTAAAACACACAAGGATTAAAGGAACTCTTTTAAGATCTTTCCTTTTATAATGTTTAGAAGGTGAAGGCCGGCACAGTCTCTGATTTCTTGTGCCGAATAGAATCAGCAGAAAAATCACCATCTGCTCCCCCAGACCTGGAGTTCCTCATCACTGGTTTAGAAAATCAGCCTCATGAGCTGTCAAAACTAGACTGCATTTCTGCAAGAAAATGTGAAGTGTGATTGCAGGGCAGCAATAAAAGCAGTGTTTGGAGACCCAAACATTAGCTCTATGGGCAAAAAACATTGTGTTTAAAGCAAATTCTGCTCAAAGCATGGTGTTGAACTGGCACCTCCTCTGACCTCATTCAGAACTGCGTTTTACTGCTGACCCGGGGGGGGGGGAGGGTTTAACTAACTGTCTATCACCAAGCCAGTTATGGTTAAAGATGGCTGAAAATGGGCAGAGTGAACCACTCTCACACTAAAATAGGTGAGAAAGAACACCTATTCACAGGCAGTTCATGGGCTGATTATTTTTTATGAAACTGCAACAAACAGGGACACGTCTTTTCGTGACTTGAAGTCTGTTTATCAGTCTGCTGTGTCTTTAGCGCCGCGATTTGTCACTTTCCGGCTGCCACTGCCGTGATGTCACAGACTTTCTCTCCACTACACACTGTTAAGGTGACTCAACCCACTGCTCCATCTCCCCATTCATTACAGAAGTGACTTGACCACAAAAATCTCATTTTGAAACGATGAATGCTCGGATCAACCAATTAAAAATCTGAGTACACTCGCACTACACTGGATGTTTTTGCTTTGGAATCATGTCAAAAAAGCTAACAATGGTATCTACTACCTATCATACTCCATAGGCCTGCTTTGAGAGAGTGGGATGATCATGTGGTTTGTGAATATATACTGCTGTGTTTTTGAGCTCCTCTCACCCTCTCTGAGAAATGGAGCAGCTGCTTCAGGTCTGCCGACTTGATCTTGTGGATGAAGTTCTGGATATCTCCTCTTGGAGAGGGAGGAGACAGAATCTCAGGCACGGAGCCACACGTCTCCTCCATGATCCTCTACATGAAGGAAAAGTGTAGCTTAGTCCACATTAGATATGTACTTTTTGTATGACTGTAGTCTTCATGCATTGAAAGGTCAGCTATGTTTAAAAACATGATGTCAAGCCTTCACACTGAACAGTAATACCCAGCCTCAGGGTATGGAGAGTATTAGAGTATTACCGGCTGAGCCTCCAGTATCTCATGGTGTAGCGAGTAGTGATTAGCGACGGCATCTCTCTTCAGGTTGGGAGGACTCAAAGCACACTTATCAAACCTGCCATGAAGCAGCAAATGGCCTAAATTTAATCCTGTAGGGTGCAGACATTTGAACAGGTCATTATAACTAGTGAATCACTGTTGTTTACCTCATGAGTGCTTGCTGCGAGTGCTCCTGTAACCTCATCAAGTCAGACTTCAGACTCTTCAGTGGCAGAGGAGAAAAAGGGAATTCAAAATACATGAAACATACAGCAGCATCAGCATTCATTCATTTTCTGCAACCGCTTAATCCTTACTAGGGTCGCGGGTACCCGGGGGGTGTGGGCACGAGGAAGGGACTCCAAGCCCACCGCAGGATGCAAATACACACACTGTTCACTCACACACACACACACACACACACACACCTACTGTCAGTGTAGAATCCCCAGTTCACCTGACAGCATTTCTTTGGACTGTGGGAGAAACCAGAGACCCCGGAGGAGACCCACGCCACCACCAGGAGAACATGCAAACTCCACACACACACAAGACCAGCACCCAGATTCAAAACCCCCAACCCTAGAGGCAACAGTGCTACCCACAGCGCCACCATGGGGTGGGAATTTTGAAATTCTTAAAATGCCCAATAGAAAATTTTACAGTAAAGGGGTTTCTAGGTAGATAATCCCAAGCGAGCTCTCCCATTCCACCGGCAATGTCTTCAGGCGATTTGAGGGTGTGGTGTGGGGGCTTTTCTGAGATTCGAGGGTGGGTGGGAGGAGATTCAGTGTTTCGATTTGTCTAAACACTGGGTTTCTGTCTTAAGGTAAACAGCGACACTTTACTGAATAATAAAGGCAGAATATATTTAAATATATCTGTTATAAGCTTTAGATAAAACATAGTGTATTTCACAAGCTTCAGATGTCTGTGTTTAATCTGGAACAGCCAAAAATAAAAACCAGTGGAATCCCATACAGTTGCTAGCAAAAAATAGTATTGTTATAGGTAAAGTGTTCTCAGTTTTCTGACGGTGCTTTTGACATTTATGGCCTGAACTGAAGGCCTAACTCTAATAGTCACAGTTCACCTCTGATATAAAGAGTAAGTGTTATGTTTTTGTAATACAAATTCAAGGAATATAGTACCTCAATGATTTTGTGGTGCTCAAGATAAGTGTCCTTAAGGTTCTGCAGTGTAGTGTGTTTCTGCAAAAAGAGGGCAAACAACAAAAGGCCAATGTTTGGTTGGGCATCACTGGTGACGCAGTAATCCTTCCTTTTCTGAGTTACATTACTGTTTTGCTCTACGCTCCAGAAAAGAAGACGAACCAAATGACAGAGCATCACTACTGCTGTAACTTATTAATGTAACTTCGTAATTTTATGAGCAGGAGCAGTAAATGCATTTGCATTTCAACATGACAGAGTCAACATGAGTCTCACCTTGGTAATTTCCCTCTCTTTCACTGCCAGTAACACCCAGGTTTCCTCCAGCTCTTCCTGCAAACAGCAGAAAGCAACATGCATCCACAACATTCACTAACAGTAATGCGGTCCGTTCACCTCGGAGGAGCTTTCTCACCCTGATGTCTGTGTTGGCTCTTTTGAGCTTGTTCAGCCGGTCCTCGGCACGGTTTCTCTCAAACGTCAGTTTTTCATTCTGTTGAAACAAATCCAGTGTATCCAAAATATCCAAAAGGTGGTACTAACATCTCATAAATAGATAAATATATGTATTAGAGGTGTGCTGATTTTGGCCAGTATCGGTGCGATGTAGGCCAAAATCATTGGATCGGATTTCGGAAAAAGCCTGAATTATTGTGTGTTTTATTTTTTTACTCTTTTGATCCCTGAGAAAATGACTGGAGTCCTCTGCATTTAATCCATTGCAATTGGTGTTTATATATATATATATATACAGTAACCCCCTGCTTTTCGTTCCAAGAGCACCCCCCGTATAGTGAAAAAACGCGTTGTTTTGATGTGGTTAAAAATGCCTAAAAAGGCCTCTTTTTATAGTGTAAATCCTAAATATGCCCCCAAATGTGCTCCCAAGGCACTTTAATTTCATTTTAAACTCATTAGCCGTAGAGAAAATGTAAAGGTAAACCCGTATTCATACTCTACAGTTTACACTGAATTGCTGTCTCCTGCAGTGCTAGAATGTAAATACTGATGTTATCCCTGTATAGACTGTACTGTAATTCATGCACTGTCATTTTCTTTGGTATAAGCAGGTAAATACAGTAATAAATGAATTTAATTTACAGTAATAAAATGCAAGGCTTTAAGAAGAACAAAATGAAAAACTAGAGAACACTTGAGAAGCTTGACGGGGAAATTCTGGACTGCAGCGTCACAGGGCAGCAGCCAATCAGCAGCAAGGAGAAATAAATAAGGTTCTCGGATTGGCTACTTTCAAACGGTGCTGAGCAGCGGTGCTTCTTTCAGTTCAGGTGTTTGATTGCCTTGGTAAAAAAAATCTGCGATGGACTGACTGCTGATCCGCATGAAAGTGGGGGGTTACTGTGTATATATATATATATATACGTAATTTTTTTATACAATTGAAATTTAAAAATCATTGGATCATAAATTGCAAAAAGCCATATGTTAGGCTTTTTCCAATTTATGATCCAATGATTTTTAAATCCCCTGCTCCCTACAGCATGCCCTAATTAGGACTTAAAATACAGAATCCTGCACCCAAACAGTATATACAAACACAGTATAGACAAACTATGGCGTCGAAACTGGAATTTTATAACATACATAGCACGCTATTGAGGAAGTAGGGAGCCACTTCAGATCCAGACAGATTCAGTTTTAACAGCTTAGTTGTCTTCAACATGGGAAAAGACAGTGCTGGTATCGGTAGATATTCAAGGTTGCACTATCAGTATCGGTGTCAGACATGAAGAAGTGGTATCGTGCCATCCCTAGTATATGTAAATTAATTAAAAAATGTACCTTTTCTTCCATGACTTTGATGTGGGCCTTCAAATGTTCACTCTCCATCATCTAAAATTCGAAACACATGATTTTTTTAACAAGCACAGTATACGAAACTAGTGCCACGACACTGCATACAGCATCACTTAAATACACACTTTCCAGTAATATAAAACCAGTTTGGTTGCAGACATTCATTCATTCATTCATTTATTTATTCATGCACTTTCTGTAAAGTCTTAATCCTCACTAGGGTCTTGGGTACCCGGAGCCTCTCCCGGGGTCTACGGCCGCAAGGTAGGGACTCACCCTGGGTGGGGCGCCAGCCCACCACAGGACACACACACACACACACACACACACACACACCATTCTTTGGTTGCAGAAAAATGTACTAAATGCATTACATTTTTTTTCTTTCAAAAGCACACAAGGGAGCTGTAAATAAAATCTAGGAAACTGAAGAGGACACAGTTGGAGAAATTAGAGTATAATGAAAGAAAAGCCCTTAAATGTAAATAGATTGCTCCTATATATTATCTGTTTGTTTATCAGTTTGCAGAATTCTTAATGCATTGCATAAAACATCTTAAAATACCTTTAAAAAAAGAAAATACAATTTAAATCTGCATATGTGAAGTTTTAATAAAAACTACAATAAAATGCATTGCTAAAATGGTTATTCCAAACTTTTGAGGTGTCGTGGACGTTACAGCAGGTCAAAGCTTCACTGGACATCTGCACTACAGAAAGTCCTGAGGTGAACGGTTTTACAGTTTTAAAGCTTTTTGGTGGTGTATGTTGTTCGCTTCTGTTTACAGGAAGCACTGAAATGAATGTTCTTTGGCTGAAGGTGACAGTTCATATTAACAGGTTACATAAAAATGACTAAAAGGTTTATAGTGTGAGAGTCACAGTCTGTAACACAAAATCAATGTATGATTGTGATTGTGATTATATTTATGGTTATGGTTATGGTTATGATTATGATTGTGATTATGGTTGTGAATATGAATATAATTGTGGGTGTGATTATGGTTATGTTTGTGATTATCATTATGGTTATGATTAGGATTATGGTTATGATTGTGATTATGGTTATGTTTGTGATTATCACTATGGTTATGATTGTGATTATGGTTATGATTATGATTAGGGTAATGATAGTGATTATAGTTATGATTATGATTGGGGTTGTGGTTATGATTGTGATTATGGTTATGGTTGTGATTATGATTATGATTAGGGTTAAGGTTGTGATTATGATTATGGTTATGATTATGATTAGGGTTGTGGTTATGATTGTGATTATGGTTATGGTTATGATTGTGATTCTGGTTATGATTCTGGTTATGATCATGGTTAGGACTGTGAGTATGGTTATGATTATGGTTATGGTTATGGTGATGGTTGTGATTATGGTTATGATTGTGATTCTGGTTATGATTATGATTAGGGTAATGATTATGATTATAGTTATTATTATGATTAGGGTTGTGGTTATGATTGTGATTATGGTTATGATTATGGTTATGATTGTGATTATGGTGATGGTTGCGATTAGGGTTATGGTTGTGATTGTGGTTATGATTATGATTAGGGTTAAGGTTGTGATTATGATTATGGTTATGATTAGGGTTGTGGTTATGATTGTGATTATGGTTATGGTTATGATCATGGTTAGGACTGTGATTATGGTCATGATTATGGTTATGGTTATGATTATGGTGATGGTTGTGATTAGGGTTATGGTTGTGATTATGATTGTGATTATGATTATGATTAGGGTAATGATTATGATTATAGTTATGATTATGATTATGGTTGTGGTTATGATTGTGAATAAGGTTATGATTATGGTTATGATTGTGATTATGGTTGTGATTATGATTATGGTTATGATTATGATTAGGGTTAAAGTTGTGATTATGATTATGGTTATGATTATGATTGTGAGTGTTGCTATGGTTATGATTAGAGTTATGATTATGATTGTGGTGATGATTGTGATTATGATTAAGGTTATGGTTGTGGTTATGATTATGATTGTGATTAAGATGATGATGATGATGATGATGATGATTATTATTATTAATATTATTATTATTATTATTATTATCATCATCATTTGTTAACACACAACCTCAAGTGTTCTACTGATTTGATATAACATTTGATTCAGGGTTTTATCATTTGAATTGGTCCACCCAGAGCCTGTATATGCCTTTATATAAGTAATATGTAGTAATATGTAAGAAGTGGTTTATGAGAGTGACACACCAGAGCGTGGCTTTTGGTTTGAGCTTTGCTGGCTCTCTCCTGACTTTCCCTCAGCGCTCTCCTGGCCTCATCCAGCTCCTCACACAGAGAGCGCGCCCGCACCGCACACAGCTGGGCACTGGCCACATCACACACACACACACACACACACACACACACACACACACAGGTACTGTCAGACACAGAACATTTCAAACACACTGTGTTCCTCTACCACATACATACTGTACATACTGCCAGTACATACTGCCAGCACACAGACTGCCAGTACATACTGCCAGCACACAGACATTCAAACCTACACAATGGATGTAAATATAATAAAATATTAAACAACATTTTTTACAGAAGAAAACCTTGTATCTCCAAACTGGAAAATTTACAGAAGGAAAGATATTCTTCATGTATAATAGTAGTTCAGGAAAGAATATACTTTTTCAAGTAATTCTGGACTATTTTATCAGTCCTTTCACTCTGAAATCTTCATATAATATAAAGGAGAGCTAAAATGATCTAATAAAAATGATCTAAAAATATATAATACCAACAAAATGACAATGACAATATGCTTAATTTAAAATGTGAAACAATACAGTCTGAAAAGTGAACAATGTTAACAGTGTTTCCTATGTCTCACATCTCTTAAGGTGACCGACATGAAACATGAAAAAATGCACACGCCACTATAAATAAAAATACAAAAATGTAACACTAGGCCAGTTTTGGTGTGACTTCCCCAAAATGTTCAGCCACCTAAATGTACATTATTAATTTAAATCAACTGTTTTTCTTGTTTATTCCTCCTTATTTTAACAATAAATGTTGTTCACTCCCCCCGCCCCTCAAGAAAAGTAATTTATGTGTTTTATTGTTAAGCTAAGTGAAAATAAGTGCACACCTCTTTACAGAGAACATACTTGTTCACAGTTACTGTTCATTTGCTGAATTTAACATATTGGGGGAAAAAACTAAAACATGAAAAGTAACCTGTGAAAAAGTTATGGTGCATTTTCTAATTTACTTTGTTTTCTTCAATATGTTAAATAGAAAATGGCAGAAAATAATGTGTATATTTAATAATTACTTATTTATTTAATATTACATTTATTTAATAATACATTTGCTCCCAATAGAGGCTTATTTTCAGATTGCAAAACATCTCCTCAGATATATATATATATATATATATATATATATATCTCCGTATACACTATATGGACAAAAGTATTGGGACACCTGACCATTACACCAACAGGGACTTTAGGGACTTTAATATGGAGTTGGTCCCCCTTTGCAGCAAAAACAGGTGTGTCCCAATACTTTTGTCCATATAGTGTGTTTATTTTCTATAGTGGGAAGGGTGTGCCAGGACGGTAATACAGCACCTGGCCAGTTTGCTGCGCAGCTCTGACACCTCTAGAGTCAGCTGGAGGTTCGCCTCTTCACACTGAGAGACGGTTTTCAGCAGACTGCTGTTCTGCCCACTCAGTCTGTGCTGAGCGTGTTTCAGCTCCGCCACCAGGCCCAGCAGGTCGCTCGACTCACTGCAGCCAAGCAAGGATGGCCTCAGTGGAACAGGTACACAGGCAGCATTAATCACACCTGACAAAGAGGATATGTAAAACTGCACAGAGAAATCAAGTGTCTCTACTGACCAGTGACATTCTGCTCGGTCTGTGAAAGTGGGTTCAGTCAGAGAGGAAGAGTATTCGGTCCCTGTGGATGAACACAGTAACATACATATGGTGTAAAACCAAATGTACATGTGTTAAAACTGTCTTATACTCACCGCTCCGAGCTGTTCTGCACAAATCTGAGCATGACGCCTGGTAGCTGTCATTTACCAGCCTACAAATAAACAGCAATGCTGAGTCAAACACCACGAAAACCAACATCAGACTACACACAGGATATTCAGCTCCGGAAAAAAATAAGAGACCACTGTGCAAGTATTGAGCTGAACAACTGACAATATTTCTCCTAATTTCCAAATAAAATTATTGTTCTTTAAAGCAACATTTTAAAGGAAATGACAAATACATAAAAATAAGAGAAATGATGCAGCGTTTACAGAACTTGAATAATTCAAAGAACACAAATCTCTCGTTCGCTCTTAAACAAAATGGCAATAATTACCTTTGACGAACTTCTAGTAGTGTTTTACCATCCAACTGGTCTCATTGCGAGAGGAGAGTGTCGATTACAGCAGCGTTTTTATACTTTTCCTCATTAAATGAGATGTGATTCAGGTGATCAGTAATCAGTACCTCATAAAGCATAGAGATGTATTTGTATCGTTCTTTAATCACTATCGGCATGTTGGCATCACATCAAAGGATGACTACTGAGTTGTAAACTGGTGTGATATTTTGTTATCATGCAGCCATAACCAAAACCTTAAAAGAGAATCCAACCTGGTTATTTATACATTTCTGCATGATTATATAGTTGAGATGTAAAGATGGTTGGATGTGAACTGGTTGATTACTGTCTTATTCTTTTAGCAGTGGTGGTGATAGGAACCAGGGGTCATGACGTCTGTAGATAATGGCAACACAATGCTTTACAATGAACTGCATGTATCTCTGTCTACCCTAAATGAATGTTTAGCCCATAATCTCATGTGACAGATCAGTAATAATTTCATGTATTAGCTTTTAGAGCTATTGAACACTTCAGACGTCTGGTTCCTATCACCAACAATGTGAATAATCCCGGTAAGTTTCTCTGCAATGTAGGATTTCATAGCAGAGTCAAATCATCTAAAAAGATATATAGTACCAACAAAAGGTTTTATTCCAACAATGATAATATACATTAAAAATTAAAAACGTGCAAACAATATAGTTTAAACAATGAACCCTGTATCCTAATATAAACCTGTGCGGGTCTCTCATGGCAACCAGTATGTTTTGGTGGGGGTCTTCCCTAAATGTTGTTTAGTCTACTAAATATGCATCATTAATTTAAATCACCCGTAGTTTTTCTCTTTATTTTTCGCTGCGTTCACTCCTCCAACACAAAATATAGTTCACTCCCCGCACCCCCCTCAGAAGAAAATGCAGCCGTTCCAGTAAGTTTCTGAAGAATGTAGCTTTTCATACCACACCCAGTATGAATTACTTTATTTACATCTTAAACATTTAAAATAACCCAGAAAACTATTCCCTTAAACAATGCAACTATACTGAAGAACAGTTTATCTGGATACTAAATTGCTTGAGTCCTCTACCTTAAACACATTCACCTGAGTGAAGCAGTGGGCAGCCCGGGGAGCAGTGTGCTCAAGGGTTCCTGATGTCAATAGCAGTCCTGGGATTCGAACCCACAACCTTCCAATCGCATGATTAACTCCCTAACCACCAGGTAACCAGCTGGTTTTCAAATATTGCAGTGTCTAGCAGGGCTGCCCAATAATGGTCAGCTCTGAATGGGGGGGGCGGGGGGTCATTTCTTCCAGTTATAAAGCAGGGAATTTGGTGATTTGTCTTACACACATCTGTTTTAGACTTAGGTGCAGAGAAATCACAAAAATCATAGACATCCACAGGTAGAACTGATAATGCATGGTCATTAAATAATGAAATCTCCATTTCTCACAGCCCCCACTCATGCAAAAAAAACCCAGCAGTTGGATATACAGCATGTTTTGGGCTAATAGATCGTCTTCTTAAGGGAAATGTATTTTACTGTGAGCCGTTCCTTTATCAGCCCTGGCACAAACAATATCTCCAACATCCACAACCATCTGCTAAAACATTATCGTTACATTCAATATCTTATTATGTGCAATAGTCTCACCATGTGAATATTGCTTATGTCAATATTACAGATCTACTACTGATCTCTGACACATACAGTAACAGACTCCTAACCACTATTTTTGTTATAAGGAATTAACTTTACTGTAACTCTAGTGTTTATACCCAGCATTGTGTATATCATAGTGTATTTCATGTTTTTTTTTCCTACAGATTCTTTTATTAGATTTATTTGGACTTTATATTTTATACTGTTCTTGTCTCTGAGTGTCTGTGCAGTCGTAGCAGTTTCCTCCGGGCTCAGTAAAGTTTTCAGATTCTGATTCTAAAGTTCTCTCCATCCTCTCACCTGTCCTGGCTGCACTGAGCGATCCACTCCCTCATGGTGCTGTGGAAGGTGTCCCTGCTGACGAGGGCGTCCCGGTCCTCGGGGTCCAGCATGCTCTGCAGGGTGGTCAGCTTGTCCTGGCCCGGACTCTGGCCCGTCATGGCCCGCAGGTACTGCACCACGGTGGAGGCCAGGACCTCTCCTGTTGGCGGGAGACATCTGTGAGGCCTGACCCCGACAGACACCGGCCCATCGCTTTCAACACTGAAAGAGGAGACTCTACCTTGGCCTGCGGTATCGCATGCCTCGAAAGTGATGTTCAGCAGCTCCTCTTCGGAAAAGCCGTTCATGTCAAGATCACACAAGTCGGACCTGAAGGCTGAAACAATGCGAACGTGTTCAATCTAGTTACTGTGATTGCAAATGTAAGCCACAGCGAGGCTCAGTCTGCCAAAAAAATCCTTACTAATAAAGGTTTATCCTACTTTCAGCACCGTCAAGCATCTGAGAAGGGTCAGAAGAGAAGGTTCCAGAGTCGCCGGACAGGCGTGAAGCGCTTTGGCCACACTGTTCACCGTTCTGTACCTGGCGAGACGGAGAACTGGGCCTGCTGTCCTCAGAAAAACTCCGGCCCCCATTCCAGCTCACTGAGGCCATGGCCACTAAGGAACCAAGAGGAAATAATAATACAACTTAATACAACATACTATTATAACTCAACTAGGACTGTGTTTGTGCCAAATGCTGCTGTTCCAGAGTCTAGAAAAAAAAAAGTCCAAAAAAACCAAAGAAACCAACATTAAGAGAAAAAACAAACCACTAAAAGCCATACATATATGTATACACACATATAAATATCACATTAAGAAAGTCTGGATGTGGTGCTGTAGGGATCAGATGCCCTCTAGGCCACTACTAAATTTGAGAAAGAAGAAAAGATCTGTAAAAACATACCTTTCGGCTGATTATTATCCTTTAGAAATCTCCATTCCTGTAACTTTACTGCCCACTGACCAGACAGGTGCTGAACTGGGAAGCTGATCCTCAGTGCTGGCTGAGGGCTGCAGTTTGGTGAAGGTTGTACAGGAGCAGGGTCCTGTTGTCCATTTCTGACTCTGCTGTTCAAACAGAAGCCCCTTCAAAGCTGATCTTGAGGAGGGTTTTGCTTGTTTTGTATCTCAGTCCACACAGTGCCACACATCAAATCCAGCTGGGGGGGGGGGGGGGGGGGGGGGGGGGGGGGGGGGGGGGGGGGGGGGGGGGGGGGGGGGGGGGGGGGGGGGGG
>JBBPCX010009003.1:0-17928 GCA_037974365.1 Hydrocynus forskahlii
TTCTTCTTCTTCTTCTTCTTATTATTATTATTATTATTATTATTATTATTATTATTATTATTATTATTATTATTATTGTTAATGCTGTTTTTGTAGAGACCTGCTCTGCAGAGAGTTTTTATTTAATATTTTTCTGTCCAGCAGCAGGAGTGCTTTCTCTGGTTTATTGCTCATTGCCATGGATTACTGTAGTAAATATCACTGCGTTCCTTACTAATTGTGGGCCCCACCAGTGGCTCGCAGGCCATCTCCACACTCTGACAACCCAAGCGTCTGGTAATAACAATGAGGACTGCGGTGTTAATGTCCCTCAGTGAAGGATGGCAAGGAGAGGCCAGCGTCCTGACCGAGGCAATCATTTCACTCCATTGACTTCAATATTGCCTCTCTCGGTAATAAACCCAGCTCTCCAAGTCACATCCGCTTAATTCAGCAATTATTGACTGCACGTTGGAGGCCGGATTACCAGGTCAGGGCCTTTCTGCATGCTCATGTTGAATGTTGAATGTCTGGTGTCTCACTTAGCGTAAACTGTCAAAATGCTACAGAAAAATATTAACATCAATTTGGAGCTGCATGAACACTGGTCAGGAATAGTGTGGTGTTTTGAGAAACTGGATGGACTCAAATGGCCCAACAGAAAAAGTTTGAAACTACAGACCTATTCAACTTTATGAGATGTTTCTCCTTCAAGCTGGAGTGGTGTGCATGCGTCATTAGATGCTCAGGCTCCACCAGGATGTGGTGTCACAAAGCATGAGGTTGAGTTTTGCCCGCTGGTGCCAGCTCTCTCTCGTTTTCCTGCATTAAAAGCAGCCCGCTAATCTTAGCCGACGCGGTCGGTTCAGTTCTGCAGGCTAACGGGTCAGAGTGCCACTCCACAACTCCCTTAACTAGGCTGGAGGCTCTGAGGTGACCCATGTCTACCCCATCTCATTCTACTCACCCTAAAGGCAGCACAGGCATGCAAGGTTATCTTCACCAGCCTGACAGTCCGCATACGTCCTGCTGTACGCAATGTTGCTAAGCAATAAACACTCACTGGCCACACTATTTCAAACAACAAAAAATTATTGGGAACCAAGTGAAGAGAAGTGAATTTAAAAGAGAAGTAAGTATTTAGAAAAGGTTGAGTGTGAAATATATGTTTACAAAGCCCAAGAGTGTTTTCTTGTGTCCTTTGTAAATGTGAATTGATGGAAATGAGTGAAGGTCTTATTCACTCTAATTTAATTAAACAAAACTGATAGAATGGATAGAGTTCAAAGACAACCTCTGTCAACCTTGATGTTTTGTTCTATTCTGCCAGTGTTTCTATTGAGTATGCCAGTGACAAGAGTGTTCATCACCCATTCGGAATGATTTGAATTTTCATCTGAATGGCTCCTTAAATGTGATCTTATGTAAGCCACAATAAAAAAGGACAGTTTTATTGAAAAGCTTTTTACAGCATCATATAGTTTTCCTGAAGCAGTTTAAGCAATGAAGAAAAAGTACTGGTACGTTCAGGTTGAGTCACCAGCTGAACCTTATTTATCTCCAAAAGTGTCCACTAAACAGCGTGGAAGCTGTTAAAATGTAAGAATGTTAGAATGATAAAAGTTAGCACCACATCCCACACACATCAGTCGTGCCTTTAAAAAATATTGCTGAATCTCTATTGAGACGTACCATTTCCTTCCTTTACATTCAGATTGTACCGGCATATGGGCGTCTCATAACCTTCATTATTGCATCCATTACCAGCCATCCATCTCAGTCACTCCATCACAGTCAAATAAATGTCATCTCCCATGCATCCTTCCTTGCTATTTGCCATCCCTCCGTCTGTGCTTTCCATTCCAAATCATGAGGTGTCCTTGTCTGAGACTGATATTGCTATTTTTGCATAGACTGTGCTTTACTGACTTCTTAAACTCTGATAAACAGCAAAACATCACAAAGCCTTATAATAACCAGTAATAACTAATAAAGATGAACTCTCAAACCACAGTACACCATGTGAGCACTGGTCTTATTTTCAGGAAATTGGAAATTCAGTCCGCAGTGATGTCACAACCTGTGTGAACAAGTTCAGAACCCTTTCCCCGTTGGTGGAAAAGACTCTTTTGAGTCTTGTTCCCTTTCAGTAGTTCTTCCTCATGCCCTTTAGAGCCTTGATTGCTCTCAGTGGTTCTGCCTCATGCATTTTTTAGTCTTGGGTCTACTCAGTGCCTCTTCCTCATGCTATTTTGAGTTATTGTTCCTCTCAGTGGTTTTTCCTCATACTTATAGGGAGCAGCAGAATTCATTGTTGGAGGTCCAAAATTTCACAGTTGTTCTAGGTGGGTGGGATGGCCTTCATTTTCCCCAGATATTGCGTATGATGTTAGCTATCAAGGATGCATGTTTGCTGATGAAACAGAATGGGCAGTTGGTGCTCTCCTTCAAGTGCATTGAATTATGATCAGGCCAGAAAGATCCAGTTGCTGGCTGGTGTCTCATGAACTAGTATTGTGATTGGGAGACATACAAAAAATAAAGTATAAAATGTGTCCTGTGTAACAATGTATCAGTCAGCCACAGCACTGTGCCTGTTAGTGGACTCCTGTGCCTGTTAGTGGAATTATTGGCCTGAAACAGGTGAAGTGGGGATTGCTCATTCCAGCAGCATAGTCTTGTATATTAAATCAGACTTTTCAACCACAGAGGTTGTAATAACAATATGGATCTGAATTAATGAGATTCCTAATCTTTTGATAATATTAGCTGGGTCTTGCAAACAATGTCCTCTAAATGTCAGACTCTCTGCTATTTATGTGTCACGTCGCTCCAGGCAATGAGGGCAGGCGCATAGGCAGACTTCCATACTTTCAATACTTTTATTTTCACAAACTGAAAACAGGCATGAGGGCCTAACAGAACACAAGATTATAACTTAAAGAGACTAGAGCATCAAAACCCCAAATGAGCATGACGGAGCATGATGGTGGGCCGACACTAAGGACCACACAAAGGAGAACTAAATACTAAACCCAAAACTCCCTAAACCAATAGCAACACACCATAATTTCCTCTGAGCACACCGCTCAGCTGAAACACCTAATGTGAACAAACACAAGACCGGTGTGCTCAGGCATTTCACAAAAAAGTTTCCCATATATAACTCAACAAAGAACAGAAAAGGATGGACATCTAGCGGTCACTTTTCTCACCATTTAAGGAACTTACTATTGATTTGAGATCTGATGAGTGAAATTCAAATTAGATACCAAGAGCACAGTGTTCATAACCCACAATTTTGTCTTGTTTTCATTAGTGGGTCTTTGAAAAGAGAAATGATATTAAGTAAGATTAGGCGTGGACTATCTGTCACCATTGTGCATCCTTTCTTCATCTGAGCATGTTATCCATCTGTAGCAATTTCCCTGCAGTCGAAGCATCTTGTTGAGCTGGAATTAAATTGTGCTTCCGTACATGACACGTGGTATAATGACTGAGCGGACCTGAGTGGGCAAACTAAACAATTACTTCAGTATCAGTATCTGTGTGGTGCTCATTAGTGTGTGTGGAATTTTGATCAAACGGGTCTCAGAAATCAAAGAATATGTTGTATTTGTATAGCCTTTTCTACAAGAAACATTGTCACCAAGAAGTTTTCTTGGAATGCAGGTTCAGAACACTAATTAGCACTGTCGAGGAAGACCATGGATGGAAAAACAAACCTAAGTGAATGAGGAAGAACCACTTAGAGAAACAAAGACTCAGAAAGAGAAGCTCACTAAAAACATGGAGAAGACCCTCAGAGGAACAAAGACTCTAAAGGAAAAACTGTCTAAAAGAATCTGGAGCAACCACTGTGAGATATCAAGGCTCTAAAGAAGAAACTTTCTAAAAGCCTATGGAAGAACCAGTGAGAGAAACCAAGCCTCAAATGGAAAAAGTCTCTAAGAGCTTGAGAAAGAACCACTGAAAAGAACCAAGATTCAAACAGGTAAACAAATTTTGACACCATTATAGCAAATGGCCTAAAAAGGTTGGAATATTCATGTTCATATGAGTTTTGTCATCGTTGAGAAAGTAAAAATGGAACGTGTTTACTCCATCGGCAGGCTGGGGACTCAAGTCTGCCAAGCCAGAGATGATAAGTGGGAGCGAGAGCAGGATCAGCACTAATGTGGCAATTCGTCACTCCATTGATCTGGTCTGGGCCTTAGCTAGCTTCACTTCATTGATCTGGTCCGGTCATCGGCTTGCTTTACTCAAAATAAAATCCTGAATTTCTCTCTAAGGCCTTTTTTTTCAAAACTGGGTGATATTGCTGACTGTCTTCAGGATCTGGGTCCAAAGCCTCTGTGTTAAAGTATTGAAGTGCTGGTCCCTCAGCATCCCGGATGGATTACAGAGCATTTCAAAAACTCTGGGCCTAAAGCAAAGCATTTATTTTTTCACTTTCTTTTCAATCCTCAGGGCCCTGTAAGCACGAAAAAATGTGCAGGACTTAGGGTCATTTTGCTACTTCCTGCAGGAAGGATACTGATGGGACAAAACATTTTGGTCAGTTAGTAGATTGATTGGAAGGTTTTGCACTAAACCTTATAAATAAATTTGATATGGATGAATGAGACACACACACTCTGTACTGACAGAATGGTTTGCTAAACGTGTTTTGCTAACTGGTGCATCAATTAATGTTAAAAAGAAGAAACCCAAATCATATTAAATGAGTCTTTACTGACTGATAGGATTGTCAGTAATAACATTATACAGACACATTTCAAATAGCAGAAACTAAGGAATGTACAAGACAAGGTAACAGACTATGTACTCAACAGGGAAACTAAGGTAGGGATTATGGTGTACTGACAGTGGGAGGCAGACTAACATGGGTATATATACAAGGTCAGGAATAGGGAATGCCTGGGTTACAAACAAGCAGATGGATACAGTGATCAGGAGGCAGGACAAGGGTGGAGCAGGGTAACAAAAGGAAAGCCATATGGCACAGTGGGGAAAAAGCTGGAGGCTGGACAGAACATGAGTCTGAGGGACTGAGTGGGGAATCGGGGTGGTCACTTGGCTGGGGGTCACATTCTGGGCTCCAACAGAGGTAAGTGCTATGTCCTGGACAGTTGTTGCTCCATGATATAAGGACAAGGAACAAGGCCGTCTGTGATGTGGAACAGGAGACAGGATGAACCAGAACATACGGAGCTCAGCAACGAGAGACCAGACTGGGAGGCCACTGGTGAGGGACCATGGGAATAGGGGGCCATCGTCAGGAAACAATAGGACTGGGAGCCTGTCAGCGAGGAACCAAGGGACTCAGAGGCCATCAGCTGTTGACCAGGGGGCTCTGCAGGAGATGCTGGCGATGGCAACAAATCATCTCCAGAGCTTGAGGAGCAGCCAGCAATGAAGCGCTCTCCAGACCAGCTCCCTCTGTTGCTGTTGCTCTGGAGAGCAACAGAGGGAGCTGGTGAGGACGCGTCCCATGAAGCACTAGGGGGAGCTGGTGAGGAAACGCTTTCTGGAGCAACAGAGGGCACCACTGGCCAGTGGCATCCTCAGGGATTCTGCACTGTATGTCTAAGCACCTTCTTGACAGCATCCTCCAGGACACAGGATGGTGCTATATTTTCGAGCACCTGTTCCACAGTGTCTTTCAAAACTTAGTGGGGCGCTGAAGGTCCATGCGCCTGTTCAGTGGTGTCCTCCATTTTGCAGTGCTAAAAACCAGCCCAATGGCATCCTCCAAAATGCTGGGCATCAAGGAGGAGCTGAGAGCACAAGGTGCGATGACAAAACCCATTGGTGGATACAATCAGCTGGAGGCAAGGGTAGAGCAGGGTAGCAAAACAAAAGCCACATGGCACAGGCGGACACAGGCAGGAAGTGTTGGTCAACTTTGCAGATGAAAGATAAAAAAAGAAGTTCTAAAATTCATTCGCTTTCATAAAATTCATACCTTTCATACACTGGCCTTATCTGATCTGACTGCAAAGAAGCATCTGACCAGATCAAAACTGGTCAGTTAAAGCATCGGCTGTGTCTGCTGGTTGACCTAGGTATTGGGATGCCTTTATTGGAGACTGCATTTCTCTACATACAGTAATACAGAAGTGCTTGAGTCTGGAAGATAACAGGACACCATGGGGAGCCAAGGGAAAACAGACTCCTTTAGGGCTAAATTACTGCTTATTACTCCTTTCTGTAACGTTAGCAGTGGATCCACTCACACACATACACACATACACACACACACACACACACACACACACACACACACACACACACACAATAATTACAGGTTCAGATATATATTAGACTTCAACCTTCAAAATTGTACACAAGTCTGCTTTTTCTAACTCACATCACACACACACACATACACACACATACAGACTTACTAGCTTTTACTGCTACTCTCACTGTCCACTTTATTAGGAGATCCATCACTTATTTTCCACTTTATGAACTCCTCCTACCTTACACCCATTCACTATTGGTTTGTTTTTAACCACAGATGGTACTACCAAGTAGTCAGTACTGAGGGTGGTGTGTCATCCTGAAATGTCCACCCAAGTGTATCTCTGTAGTCAGAAACTGACCATTGATGAGGGCCTAGGGCATGGCTAACACACACTGTAGCAACATGGAGCTTTCTAATAAGATAGCCTTGTTCAGTCACATCTCTCACACAAACACATATAACCCCACCAATTGTATAAAGACCCCCAGCTCACCACCACTCTGCCCATTGCCTGCGAATGAAGAGATGATCCAGTAGCTACTGCAGCAAATAACTCTTTCATGATCATAATATCAGGAAGATGCTGTGAGTGTTCTGTCTTTTGTTTTTGGCCTCCACTGGTTATAGATGAAAGCTGTGGAAAAACGAAGTGGTTAAGAAAAGTGCAGTGTGGCTCCTGACTGCGAATGAGACTGCCAAAACAGCCTGACGAATGTGGGCGACTGGTTGCTTGTGCAAAGCCACACACACACTGAAATTGCGCACACACACACACATGCACACACACACACACACATATTTCATAAACGAGATGTGTATAACCCCTTGTGTATTATACAGTACATATGTAAATACACAATTTCTATATAATAATTATAGTAATGTTATTATTAGTAATATTATTCATTGTAGTAACAGCAGTAGTAGTATATGGAACAAATGAATGATCATTTGTTCTGTATGACCATATAAATATATGTGAAAACAAGCACACACATGCGAAGTTGATCTGTACCACAGCACGCTGTAATGTATCTGGCATTAGCCTAGTGCTCGTCTCGCACATCCACCCTGCAGCATATGTGAGGGCGTTCAGGCGTTTTGGGGCAGCTGATGGAGCAGATGGTTCGGGCTGGCCAGAGGAAGGTGTTTGATGGGTGGAAAGAGGTGTTTTTAATTACACATCAAGTCTGTTGCCCAAGTGGTGGCTGAAGGGGCTTCATCTGCTCATGGGCCCAGATCCGTGTGCCTGCCCTCAAGCGTATAGCCACCACTAACACACTCTCAAAAATCACACTCAGTTAAGTTTTGTGCCCTTTGTACCACATGCAGCCACATGGTGCAACCAGGCTGCCGTTATGAGGATCTTTCTTAATTGGCACTCTGTCCTATTTGACGTCAAAGCAAAGTTAGGGCCTTCTATTTTCACTCCGTTGCCGGGTTGCTAGACGTTACAAAAGCAGGTCAGAGGAGGATCTGCTGCACACGGGTCCTCGCACGCTAATTGGGCTAATTAGGCCCTTCGTTCACTGCATACAGCATGCACAGTCGATGCAGGCTCACCCATATGGGGGAGAGGAGCATAATTATGACCTGAAGGTATGGCCTGTACTTTTGAGCTGAATTTTGTGCTGACACAGGGGACTGAGTCTGTCTTTTTTGTCCTCATTTTGTGTTTTAATCTTCATTTTTAGTTGTTTATTCTTTTTCTTTTGTTTATTCACCTTTGAATAATTTGAATAATTAAAGGAAGAGTTTGTCAAGAATTCAGATTTCCACAGTTTTCCACTGACCCTAGATAAGGTCGATCAGCAGAGACATGTTTGGAGTCCAGATTTCCCTTTTTCGGTTTATGAGCTATGAGACTAACATCGGTCTGTTAAATCAAATCAAGAGCGTGTTATACTGATCCAGAATCAGTTTGGGAGCTACTTGAATTATAAACATAGAGGAATCTGAGGAACAGCCCTCCTTATACCCAGTCCTGTCACTGTTTCAACGATTTCTCCCTGACATTTTTAAACACCTGCCCCTTCCCTCTGTTTTTTACAGTCTGTCCTGGCACTGATAACAAGCTCAGCACCCTGTCAGACCTGGACCAGCACTACCACACTCTACGCAAGTTCTACGAGAACTGTGAGGTGGTGATGGGCAATCTGGAGATCACCAGCATCGAGCGTAACCGCAACCTCAACTTCCTCAAGGTAACCTGACCTAATCCTAATCAGCCAGTTGCAGCCTCAAAGTTACACAGGCCAATGTTATCAGGACTTTGTGGCCTAATGGTAGAGTTTAATATGGGTAATGAAGTATTGTGTAGTGAAGCATTATGTCCTTCAGTCTCACAGTTTAGCAGAATTCATGCTTTAATTCATCAATGTTCTCTTCACCCAATCCTGACAGCTAATTAAGCCACTGAGCTGTAGACCAAAAATATATATTTTTTCTGTTTTCTTAGTTTCAACCAAATTATTTAGTTAGAGAAAAGAAGACAAACTTATTTTGGATGTCTCAACCTTCCTAACTGCTAGCTGGTTGTCTTCCTCATTTGAGGAGGTTGAGGCTTCGTTCTTTCCACTGTAATGATTTACAGCCATCATTACACTCTACTTTTTCTTTTTTTTAAAAAACACATCAGCTGACCTTTAGACTGCCTCAAATTTTCATAATGATTATGGGCCAGTAGAAATGGTCCATAATTTTTTCCACAAAAGTTATCTTCATAAGAACGAACTTTAAGTTGTTTATGCTCCTTTTGCTGTTTATGCTTCTACTGTGTTCCGGTAAAATCTGACCGATTTTCTAAAATGCAGTTAATTTCATCGGTTTGTTCTAAGGTTCTGTGACTTTGTAATTAATTAGTAAGACTGTGATTAGTGTATAAAACAGAGTTTAAGAATATTCCCACACCTCACCATGCTGGGGCCTTTGAGCACACTCACATATAAACACACACACACACACACACATACACATACACACACACACACACACACACACACATACACATACACACACACACACACACACACACACACACACACACACACACACACTTTATGCCCATCTCCAATTGAATTTTTACTCCATGGGAATGACACCTGTTGACAGTTCATTCAAATAAAATGAAAAATTCCTGAAGAAATTTTGGGATGGGCCTGCCATCTAAAATCTCCGTAGCAACCGCTTACTTCACCTGAGCAACCACATTATATTCCTTTGCAACCACATAGAAACTCCCCAGCTAACAAGTCCTACACCCTACCAACTGCCTGGAAACTACATAGCAACAACCTCCTACACCATAGCAACCACCTGCCTAGAATCTACTTAGTAACCTGCTCCTTCACCATAGTAAGCACCTAGCAACACTCTAGCAACCACTTTGTATACCATAGCAAAAATCCAGAAACTCTTTAGCAACCACCTCATCCACCAAAGCAACCACCTAGAAAAACCTTAGCAACCACACTGTATCCCATAGCAACCATCTAGAAACTCCTGAGCCACAACCTCCTACACACAGTAACTGTCTAAAACCACTTCGCAACCACCTCCTAAACCATAGCAACCGCGTAAAAGCTACTTAGCAACCCACACCAACTCCATAGCAACCACCTTTTATACCTTAGCAACCATAAAAAACCTATTGTCCTTTGTCTTTACTAAATAAATCATACCGGTCACTTTTGACCAGGAATTCGACAGATGTTATTTTGTGCCACTTTTTAAAATGTTTAAATGGTTTAAAAACAGTGTCCTTGGTAAACACTGAAATTAGGTACTTTGTGATGAACAGTACAAAATGTTTCATTTTAGTATGTATTACAGTCAAAATAATATCTCTATAATATTTTTTTCCTTAAAAGAACAAGTTGTATGACCTTTGGTGAATGAGGCCTACAAGCCATAAATAGCAAATGGAAGTTCAAAACTCTGATTTTCACCTAAATTTGAGTTAGTATAAAGTTCCAACACAACATTAGGTAGTAACTATGTATATGTTATCATGGATTTATAATCAGCTAAAATGTTCCCTGTCAAAAGTGACTGGGAACAAAAAGATAGCTAAGCCTAAATGAACACAATAGGAGGGTTAATAACCTCCATGGGCCTCCTTCCTGTCCTTTCCACTCCCACCTACAGAAGTTTGTGTTTGATTCTTGCCATTTTTAATGAGCTGAGATCCGGCTAATTACTGTGCTCTCATTTCAAAACGGAGTCCATAAACATTTTCATTAGTCACGGTGTCGTTAGCACAACAGTGAGGCATCTGGGGGATTGATAAAGGGTCCTGGTGGGTATGAGAAGAGATAGCCCCACCCGCTGGTTTCTGTATCCTCAGTGCCTAATGAATGGTTGATGTCTTGGCCCTTTGCTGTGTTCCTCTGCTGCAGTCTCAAAGAGTTTAAGGCAGATGTTCACCTGGGGTTCAGCAGTGAAGGAGTTATACATACATGCTGTAGGCTTCTTCTGCACTGGCTTGGTACATCTGCTAAAGAATTCTTCACCACATCTTTCTAGCACTTACCCAGTCATCATCTCCATGAAGTTGCAAATGGGATATACACTCCAACGAACAAGCCATCATAAAATATCTTTTTATTCAGAGTTAAGTCTCAATGCTGAGCAATGCTCAATGCTTTGGCCTGCTATTATTGGTTCTTGTTTATGCTGAGTAACCAGGCTCTCTGGCCTTAGTGACAACTCAGTTCGCTCAGGCGTTTCTAGGACTTTAGCAAAGGTATAATGATTTCTGAAGACTAAAAATATCTACGTTTTGTTTGGAGATAATAAAGATAAACTCAACTAACATAAGTAGGAAGAGGAATCAACCAATCACATTCTGATTTCCAATTGGTGAGTACAGTTTTGAGATTTGTTTTCTGGAAGTTCTAGAACCATTACTGACTGTGAATACAATCAGCAGTTTAAAAGGGTGTGTGTGTCAGATGGTGAACAGCAATATCTCTGTGGCAGGACTGTAGAAATGCGCACAAGCTCACATGTACGTTCTTATGTCTGTTACAAACTTCACAGACAACATGGAATGTGAAGCTAAAATGTGTGTTCATGTGCATTGCTGTTAGCTTAGCACTTAATTTTTGACTGTGTTTTGATATTTATTGCTTTAGCCTAAATAGTAACAGTTCACCACTGGTTCCTAAGTTTTAGAACACTAACTTGAGCCGGTAATATCAGTCTATATTTCATTTCAAACAGGGTTGGATTGCTAGCTAGATAAAAAAAAAAAAAAAAGACTAAAATTTAGGCTGTCGTACAACATAGCAAATGAAATTTGTTTTCTTCATTCAGTCATTAATGTGAAGCACATCTTTTCCTATGCTTGTGGAATATACCGGCATTCCTGATTGTAAATAAAATGAATATATTTCATAACAGCAAGATGGCTGAAGCTATAATTGTCAGCTCACTCACTGGTTTGTGTGAGGAAATTCAAGTTTAAGGGCTTGTCAAAATGAAAAAAATACTTCAAATAGCCAAAGAAATTCATTCTGTTTTTCTTTCTCTCACACACTTTCCTTGACCTTGTTTGAGAAAATAAGAAATTGAGTTTGTAAGGAACTAAGAAAATCTACAAGCAAAATCAAATTTTGTTGCCCAACAGACATGAATATTGAACAGCAGTCATTCATCCAAAGAGCCACTACAAAGACAAGGCTATTCTACTATGTTTTTGTTTCTATGGCTTTCCTGTACCAACATGAAGTCATGGTTTAAAATGACAGCTCCTGGTTAATGCTCATTCTGTTTTCACAGACCAAAACAGTGATGTAAAAAGTTCATAAACCTTGGGTTTACCAAGGAAATGTGTTCAACTGTGATGCTACATGAAAGGCTGCCTTTCTAGATAGCCCTGACAGCCGCTTTTGCCAACCATGAGCAAACAGATATATGCAAAGACTTCAGTGGCACGGAATTACAGGCCATCTTTTTGCAAAAGATGCTCATGTGCGTCTTTGGTGAGAGGGTGCATTAAGGAAGTGAGACATAGCAGGTTATGCTACTAAGAAATTTAAATGGATCTTAATACAATCACACTTAAGGAATCTTCCTCACTCATTACTCACTCATCCTGTGTCACCTAATATGATGCAAATCGGCAAGCGTAGCTTTGATGTTGAGCCTACAGTGCAAGTAAGTCCTTGATTTGATGATCAAATCCTCCATCCTCCATCATATGCTTCATCCTTCCATTCCTTGTTTATCTTCTCACCTGGATGTCAGAAGAGATTCACCTCCATTTATGTAGCTGTGTACTGATATGGAAAACACCACTCATGATGGACATGATAAAAATCTGTTTCTGACCACCTTTGAATCCGGCTTGATCTAATCCCAATGGCTTTTCATGCTGTCAATCGAAATCCAAATGTAATCCAATCACTAGAATGTTGATGCAACTTCTCTCATGAAAAGATGATTTGTGGTGCTGTTATTACACGAAGGCCATGATCCACAACTTCAAAACCAATGCCAATGGAGTTTCAGTTTTACAAGAAAGCTTTGAGTGTGAAAGTTTTGCTGAAAGGAAACCAGACGTTTACCAAATTCTTGGCGATGCCTAATAAGGTCTGTGGCGAGTCTGTAATCTACGTTGATTGTGTGCTTGTGCCTGTTGTTAGCCTGATTGTTCGGCTCCTTGTGAGTGCAGTGATCAGTCTTTAATCAGAACTTCATCAAAACTCCCTCCAGTATATTTGCATTGCTTAATATATAGATTTTTTACATAATTCCAATCAGTGAACACTGGAAAGAAGTGGAGTGAAAAAAAAATGTTTGGCTGAAAGTCTGGGCCAGCTAAGACAAGTAAATGGTTTTTGAAAGTCTGAAGATCTTTTTGTTTTGGCCACCCTCAAGCCCTGATTTCCAGTGCACAAGATCATGATTTGTTTATGGAAAACATTATCCGCATGCTCAGCTGCTTTGTTAGACATACTGGGGCCTCATCATCTGACCTCACTTTTGAACAACTTGTTTTAAATTAGGCTCTAACATGAATTCATTGCTTTTAGCCAAGGTCAAAAACCCACTCAAGACAAGCCTTCATGATTTATCCCTAATTAGCCTGAGTGTTGGCATGTTTGGAATTTCTCAGCATTGCAAATTTGACATCACAAATATCACATCTATTGGCACATGTGTGGACATGATCTTTTTTTAAATGATGCTGAATGGCCTTCAGTCAGACAGCCTTTCCATGCCTTGCATTACACATTTCTCCTTGTTGCACTCACATGATTCAGCCCATGAAGGCCTTTGTGGTCAGAACTTGAGTTAAATTGACTGGGAAAAAACTGTGAGTTTGCTGTTTAAGGCTAGGATTAGGAATTAGCTCTGTAATAATCTACCCTTTTGGCCCAAAATATTAGTAGCTAGTCTAGGAGATGAACCTTCCTGATATTCCTGGTGTTAGATCGGAGGCAGACATGGTAGGAACATGGATCTTCAGGAGGTGGGTTTGTGACCACTGTTTTAGACCATTGCTTTGGTGACATCTTGTCGTGTTGCCTATCGTTTTCAAGCTCATTGTCACTATCTGAGTGAGAATAGTAGAGTGAATCTGGGTCTGAGCCACCAGGACGGGAGCACAAGAGTGATGAAAGCCTGGCCATTTCATATTACTACCATGGCTTTGTCTGGAGTGAGAAGTTTGGGCTTTGCATTTACTAATGTGGAGCTGAAGTAATTATTTGTTTAGAATGGTCATCAAGATGTATGCACAGGCTTAGCAGCCAGTGAGAGGTAGTTTGGGGGGATAGATATGAGGTCGTTGAGGTCTATTTAGCATAAAGTGTTTTTCATAGTGTTAACTGGTCTGTACCAGTGACCATTCATTGTATATTTAGTATCAACATTAGCATTTTGATATTATATTTACATATGCAAATGAGATGATGTGTGCTTTACATGCATGCATGTACATATTTTTTTAATCTTTGTCTTTTTTTTATATAACTGTGAAGACAGTTTATTATGAAGACACATTTTACAGAACCAATGAAATCTCGTTGATTTATTGTTCAATAAAAATACAGTGCACTATTATAAACCATTTTCACATACATTTTTGACACAATCTATCAGAAAATCCATGAGAAAAATATCTAGTAGGAAATCTATTCCTGCTTTGTATTAAATGTGTGTAATAACTGGGTAATAATACATGAATAACGGATATAACAACAGTGTAACTACTGGTGGTACATTCACTGTTATAGCTGGATTACACAAGTGCAGATTATGCACTTACCCATGTTTAGCAACATCTGTATCAGATGCATTGCTGTAATTCAGCTGTAACAGTGAATATAACACTAGCCGTTATATCGCTGTTACATTAATGTGTAATTACACAGTTATTAGGGACACAAACAAAAAAGTAGGATTGGAAATCCTTTTTTATAAAATTCTTCTGTATATGGTCAGGATCTGTCATATTCGATGAATGGTTTTCAGTTTTTTTGGAAGCTGAAAAAGCTTATTTTGAGAAAAAAAATCGGAACTGCATGACCCAGGTATAAATGTCATTAGTATGCAAGGAAATACATATTTTGATTGTGTAGTAATGTTCAACATCATCATTTATAAGCAAAACAGTCGTGAGCATACCGAAAACAGCCTTGAACCGTTGGCACGGACTCCACAAGACTGCGGTATCTGCACCAAGATGTTATCTATAGGTCCCTAAGTCCTGTAAGTTGTGAAGTGGGACCTCCATAGATTGGACTAGTTTGTCCAGCCCAACGAGCAAGAGACCTGGAGAATCCGGTGGTGCATGGGGTCGGCATGGGTACTTTGACTAGTCTCCATATGCAGCAGGGGGTACTGCACTGTGTGTTCTAACATTTTTCTGACAGAGCCAGCATGAACTTTGATAGCAGATTGCACTACAGTAGCTATTGTGTGGGACTGGAGCAGATTCACTAGTCTTCTTTCCCCATGCGCATCAGTGAGCCTTAGGGTCCCTATGACCCTGCCACCGGTTCAACAGTTGTTGTTCCTTAGACCAATTTAGGTAGGTACTTTCCATCGCATGCTGGGAACACCTCACAAGACCTGCTGTTTTGGAGTTGTCTAGCCATCACAGTTTGGCCCTCAGATCCTCATGTTTGCTTCTTATTTCTGCTTCAAACGCATCAACTTCAAGAACTGACTGTTCACTCACTGCCTAATAAATCCATATCTATTATAGTATATAAATACATGACAATATATTTATTGCCTAATGCACTGGAGCCAAAAAAGAAACCATGTACATGGTAACTTAATGGGGCTGGTATTCCCCTAACTGAAATCACACTTCCATCACAAAGCTGGAGGTGTTATGGGGTGTTTATTTCAAAGAAAGCTCTGTTGCTGTGAAAAATAAATAAATAAATAAACAACTGTTCGCCTCCTGCACCCTCCCCATCTCTCTCTCGCTCTCAGAGACCCAAAGGCAGTGAGAGAAAACATTCTTCAGAGAGTGCAGCATGTAACCTGTGCATCTGAGAGGTTCTTTGCTCTTCATCCTGCTCAGCTTCCTCCCACCCCTTTCCACTTTCCTGCAAAGGAAAGGCTCCATCATCCATCCATCTATCCAGCTCCCCCAGCCCTTCCGACAGTTCGTCAGTGCTTTTAGGCACTGATTTATATTGGTCATCTTTTTCCTCTGTTAAATATGCATCATTTGGTTGGGGTGATTCAACCAAGGGGTACCTCTGTAGTCACTCTAGTCCCTCCGGAAGTTCTAGATCAGTGATTGTCAACTGGCGGCCCATGGGCCCCATCCGGCTCCCCGGTGGAAAATGAATGGACATCTATGGAGCTGGACGGCTAAATTCTGCACTCACCTGTGGAAGTGTTCCGAGAGTGGGAGTTCTCTTTATATTACAATTTCTCTGATATTACTGAATCAGGAAGAGCCTAGTGAGGAGGGGAAAAGTATGTTCCTACATTATTTTTTTTTCATCAAATGAAACAAGCCTGTCAGTAGTCCGCCGGTCACGGCGCGCACACTTCCGGCTTCACTAAGTGCAGCGCGCGCATGGAAAAGCTGTACCGAGTTAAGACTGATATGTGTGTGTATATAAGGGAGCTTCGGCACGAGTCGTTGTTCAAACTACGAATGTGACAGTGGTGCCTCACAAACTACGTATGTGACAGTGGTGCCTCACAAATAATTTGTGACAGCCTCACAAATAAGAAACCTAAAATATCGCAGTCGCCCCCTAGTGGCTTGCTGCAGTACAGGTAATACGAGTCTGTTAACATTGGCAAAAGCTAAAAAATAACAGAAATTTGGAAGGAAAATGAATATACCAAATAAAAATATATTACTAAAGATACAATATTAATTGTATTTTGTTTTAGGAGAGCATCTGGCCCTCACAGTGTCTGCCAAGAAAAACTCTGGCCCTTGGACAAATGTAGTTGATGACCCCAGTTCTAGATCCATCACTGACTGAATCCAAGTCAGTGTAGAAATGCAACACACAAGCTCATATATGTGTTCATATGTTTAGCTTCAGATGTCTATGTTTAATCTGGAAAGTCCAAAACAAATTTATATGCAATGCTGTTAGCTTAGCGCTGACATACTAATTACCTTATATAGATGCTAACAGAAATTAGCATTGTGTTCTAGGTGTGCTTTTTGTCCTAGTTCGTCGTTGTTTTTTGTGTACCCGGGAAAAAGTGCCCTTTATATGTACTGTAAAACTATAAATATTTTATCTTTTTATTTGCTTATATATTTATATTTATATTTCAATAGTGTGCAATTACTTGAGAACACATGCTTTTTAGTCGTGTCTCTTAAAATACACCTGATGTCTCTATAAAGTTCCCCTCACGTTCTCAGTACATTTTCAGTGCATACAGTTGATAGAAGTCCAGCAACAGTGATGATGCCACTGGTTGACTCGAAGCGCTTCCTATGGAGTGGCGTGTTGGTGTGGGGAGCACCGTGTCCAGTGCTGAAGTGTCCGCACCTCACTGGTTGCTTCCAATTCAGAGGTGCAGTTTCTGCTGATGCGTCAAGAACACAAGACGGAGTGCCAACGGAGCCCACACAGCTCCGAAAATGCCTCGATAGTGCAGCTACACACAAGTCCCCTCCGCAGGTCAGCCACTGCATTCTTCACCAGTGCTGTTTGAAAAGACAGAGCTGGGAAAGTGAAAAGTTAATCTATCACACACACACACACACACACACACACACACATATAGATGAATGACAGCAGTCTCAGGCTGACATTAAAAGAGAAGGATGGGATGGTGAGAGAGCTTATCACAGGGGAGCATAAGCCTGCAAGAGACAGCCGAGAGAGAGAGAGAGAGGGAGTCTTTTTCAAGTGTCTGACCAACATTCAAAGCCTCCAACTCTCACTGTATGGTGGGGCACAGAGGGTGATGTGGCCAGGAAGTATGATGGGAGGTAATCAAGTTAAAATACCAGTGGTTACAGTTGCATGCAGAAGTTTTGGTGGCCTTGTCTTTGTTCGCTATCCAAGCGTAGATGAAGCACGCCTCACACTCCCGCATGTTTAATACGCAAAATATGCTAAATTTAATTTTGGAAAACCTAAAGAATTAATGGCACTTGTGGCATATTTGATTTTTTTTTTTTGCCTTATTTGTTAATAAGTAAATAAACACCAATGCTAAATATACACACACACACACACACA
>JBBPCX010009049.1:0-31420 GCA_037974365.1 Hydrocynus forskahlii
ACACACACACACACACACACACACACACACACACACACACACACACACACAATGTGTCCCTTCCATTAATGTTAAGCTGCAAGTACAGTCCATTTTGAAATCGCTGTTTTCATGAAGTAACAAGTGTGTATATATATGTGGGTGTGTGTATATATGTATGTTACATAAAACTACTTAAACATAAGTGGATCTCAATTAATAAAATACTAGAAAACATAGGGTCGTTTAAAAAAATATAATTGTTTATAAAACAGTCAGTAATAAACATTTTGTATATAAATATTACTAGTAGTACTAGTATTATAATATATAATGGATTATCACCTTTCAAGGATCAGTAATAGGTCACTTGTTATTTATCTGACATCGTGTTTTTATATTTTAACTTTCTTTTGTTTGCTTGTTTTGTTTGTTTGTTTTGAATCTTTGATTAATTTTTTTCAGTTAAGCTCGTTGGTGCTTTTGTTGTGGAAGTCACACGAGTCGGTGGTGTAGGAATGAATTGGTGAATGTAGGCACCTGGGCACCGGTATGGTAGCAGGGAAGAGGGGGTGAGCAGGGAGGTTGCTTTTTTTTTTTTCTCGCCTCCATTTGACTGAGTTTTATTGTGGATTAATGGGGTTTTACTTTTCTTCTAAATAATGAAGGACCTTTGAACAAGGCTGGAAAGGTTTGCGCGTCAGCATAGTAACCTCCCTCACTCAGCCTCTCGGTGCCTTTATTGCCAGTAGTCACCAAATAGCACTATAAATACTAAATAGCTGTTACTCTGCATCCGTACATCTGAAGAAGCTGAAATTTGGTATGTGACATCTTTTAGACAGATTATAGAACAAAGGAATGACTTGACAGTTCAAAATTCAACAGCCAATCAGCTTCCAGCAAATATTTGACATGCTTTACAGAGGCCAGTTGGTATGAAACTTGCTGTGTCCGTGTAGTTACTTTGTAATACAGTCTTGATTTAATTTTTCAGTTAAGCCTGTTTTTAGAACGATTGATTGAAAATCTTAATGCTAAGTTAATCTTTAAGGTACTGATGTTGCTACCCAATTGCTATTGTGGTCCATATTAATGGTCCTACTGTTTTATTGTGTTTGTTCTGATGCTGTCCTGGTGCTACTGGGAACTTCCTAATGTGTGTGTTGTTGGTACTGGCCAATGGAAATACCCGCCTGTATGGGAACAGTGTTGGCACGACACTGAAGATCGCTTGATTGGCCTGGTGGAAGAAAAACATCTCCACACTTTTTTTTTTTTTTTTTTTTTTTTTTTTGGCTCTAAACTTTTTCCTTCACTGACTCATGCAGGCACACAGAACAGACACAGTATTATATTACTTGTCTACAGACTGATTGTCAAAAGTTTGAGGACATTAGATTATTTTAATCCAAATGAGCAAATGAGTTTTCTGTTCTGCAGTTTTGCAGTAATTCACAACACTAGATCATTAAAACAGTATGACTGGTGCACATCTTTGAGCAGGTAGCGCTAGAACTAAAATTGTCCTACACAAATGAAAGCATCGTATCACCAAGATAAATAACTAAGTTTTAATTATATATATATATATATATAATTTTTTTTTTTTTTTTTTTTTTTTTTTTTTTTTTTTTTTTTGCAATGTACAGTTATTTATTTTATCCACAATCTAGATGTTGCTGCATTTTTCCAGTAATGTTTTGTCTTTTGTTCATACGTTCATACAGAAGTCTTCTCAGTTATTTCTTGGGTATTGCAGGTCTTGTCCCGATTGATTTATTGGGTCACATGAAATAGGCTCAGGGTTATATAATGTGTTTTCGTGGGTTTTTTTTTTAGTTATATTAATAAATTATTAAATTATTTAAAGACTTTATGGTATTTTTTTAAGCGTGTGTGTTGTGTGTGGATCTCATTGGATAAAATACTAGAAAACATAGGATCTTTTGAAAAGATTGTTGTTAATAAAACATTAATCAGTAATAAAAATAGCATATAAATAATAGTAGTAGTACTAGTGCTATATTATTTAGTATTAGCATTCCAAACAGGGATTACCATCTTTCAAGTATCAGTACTGGGTTACTTGTTATTTTTCTGACATAGTATTTTTATATTAACATTTTTTCTCAATTTTTTAAATGAATTTTTCAGTCAAGTCTGTTTTTAGAATTTGATTGATTAAAAAAAAAAAGTAATGCTTAATTAATCTTCAAAGTACTGATATTATTTTATATTTAAATATAACATTTGTCAGAATGTCTTTTGGCTCAGCTTCTAAATTCAGATTTGGTGTTGGACTTTTTTCTTGGACACAAAACCATTGCTGGTTTTAAATGACATCACAGTCCCAAAACAACATTCTGACTTTTTTTATCTTATGTGAGGCCCTTAGTTTTCAAAAGCACCATCAGTCAACAAAGATTTACCTTTTTTTTTTCCTTTCCTCATATTTGATATCACTTTTCAAATTGCCAGAGCTGTAATTCATTGCATACGATTTCTAATGTGTGAAATTATTTATAGCCTGTATTGTCACCCATGTTTTCTTAAGGTTAAAGTGGGGAAATAGCAAGACGTGATAAATCAAAAGCCAACATGCAGACATGAACATGGAAACTGCAATGAACTGACAACTACACCCTCAGGCCAGAAAAAATAGTTCAACCTTAGTGTCCACTGTCAGTGTTGCAGAGTGCACATTGTACACAACAAAAGGATGGCTTGAGAATTCACAATTCAGCAGCCAGTCATCTGTTTATCTGTATGATGCCCTGCAGTAACCCAGGCATCTCTTTCAGTTATGTGTGTTTTCATAAAATGTTTTGTATTTGCAGATGTTTTATAAACAGCGCTTTGCAAGCTAGCCCTGGATTTTTGTGTAATCACCTCAATATTTATCTTGAAACAGTCTGTAGATTCTGGAAGCAAAGAATTATCAACAAATTTGGATTTTAACTCATTTTTGCTATAGTTCATTAAACATTTAACACAAGCTCTGATCAACCTAGATGGCTACAACAGATGGCCAATGCATCAGTTAAGCTATTTCCTCCAGGAAATCAATAAAGTTTTCTGATTCTGATATACTGTCTATTGGGCACCAAACATTAAAGCTTTGTGCAGTAAAAAAAAAAAAGTGCTTGCCAAATTGTTTGAATTAGCATCTGAGAGATGCTAAACAGAAATGCTACTTTCCTCACACATCTCAGAATATATTTCATTCTAATGAAGCTGGGTTCAAGTAATCCACAATAGCTAGTTCTCAAAAACATGTAAAGCTAAATCAATATGACTGCTAAACAGTGAAAACTCATGAACACACACTCGTACAAAGTTGGAATATAACAATATAACAGTCAAAATCATTTAAGATGGGTAAGTTAGAGTTCAAATGTACTGCGTGCTCTGTATCACATCCTCAAGATAAGTTATGCATGTCAGATGCTAAATGACTATGTCCAAAAACATAGTTTTATACTTATTTCAGTGTTACACATTTGCTGCAAGTTGATTGAAAGTTCAGTAGGTATTAATTTAAGTCCATTTCACCACTGACAGACTCATGTTGAAAATTAAGACAGATTTTGACTTTGGATGAACTCTGAATCCCTATCATTCTTGCTGTCTGTACCAAAGGCCCAAACTGGTTTATTAGGCCTTATTAAGCTGTCGGCTGGGGCAGCTGGTGGCCAGGTGCTTAGCGATCTGCCCCTGCAATCAGAAGGTGGCGGGGTCGAATCTCAGGACTGCCAGTGAGGTACCCTTGAGCAAGGTACCATCCCCACACAAATCTCATACATATGTAGAGAGAGAGGAAAAGGGTTATGTCTGTGACTAAGCGCCTTTATGGCGCATGAGGCTTCATTGGGCTTATTCATGCTGGGACCCGCAGATTGCAGCTTGCAGCTATATTATATTTTTTGTGTTTTGTGTGTTAAAAGTCTAGATTATAAAGACACTCTAGATTCTCTCTAGATAAGATGCTCCCAGACGCCTCCGTTTCATGTGTTTCCCATGAATGTTTTACTGTGTCGCATTTGAATTACGTTTAATTACTACTACTGATCACTTCACATTTTCATGTGGAATTTTGGAACAAGGCCATTAAAGATTTATTACAGCTTCACAATATGCTCCATGCTAGGCATTTTGTCCACCTTTGCATTTTTGAGTAGGCGTGTCCAAACATTTTGGCTGGTGCTGTATCATCTCATATTACTCCCATATTACTCATAGCGGGCTGTTTTACCTTGGCAGGTTTTATAGCTGGAGGATCTTTTTTTTCACATGTTCGTGTCTGTGGGTTCCCCCTCCTTTTCTTCCTGGGCAGACATCCAGATCTAGGCTGCCACACCCAGCCCTTCCCTGTGTGTGTAGTTGCTACCTCAGGCTTGCCCAGAATAACAGAGCGAGAGAGAGATGAGGAAAGGTCAGAGGAACTTTAGCAGTGGCCTGTTCCAGCTAGCCAGTTTAGAGTTACACACACACACAAGAGCACATTCCTCTTCTGAGGAATTTGCTCAGTAGAAACCTCCGTGGTCCTGGAAAGGCTTCTGAAGGTGTGTGTGTGTGTGGTGGTCGCTAACAGCTAAAAGTTTAATTAAAAATGCTTTACTGGAAGCCAAAGGTTGATTGATGATGAAACATGGTATGATGTGTGGAGAATGAACACCTAATGTCACATTTTTTGTAAAGTTAAAAGGGCATTTGGCAGATGTCCTTATCCAGAGCAACTTTCAATCATTAGTTACAGGGACAGGCCCCCTGGAGCAACTAAGGGTTAAGTGTCTTGCTCAAGGACACAATGGTAGAAAGTGCGGGATTCAACCTACAACTTGTGGTCATCAGGTTCACAGGCAAGTGTTTTAGCTACTAGGCTACTAGCAGTGGGTAAAGAGCCTCTTCTGTTTTGTTTTTGTACAGTTCTGAGGTCTCAGTCACTATATAGAAGGTTGTCACTATGGATTGCCAGCTTTGACGAATAACCAAGTAACCAGTCTTTGAAGTATGGCCTTACAAGCACAATAATAAACCAGGCTGAACCTTTTAAAAATTCCAGATTACTTCCAAAATGCTGAAATGTGGGAATCCTTTTAAAAGATTTTGCTAAAGAAAACATATAAATTCACTTGTGGTAAAATGTCTACATGAGTGGGCATGTCCACCAGACTCCATTTTTCGCTGTCCATTCATTCAAAACTGAAGTGTTTGTCTGTTGTATGTTTTTTCAGCCCAGTTTTCCGAGAAGGTGAGGAATATGTCTCCTGAAGAGATCCGGATTCCTCCAGAGCCACCAGGTCGCTGCTCCAGCCATCTGCAGGTGTGTGCCTTACGCCTACAAATTGTACCAATCAGTTTTCTCTAGTAATATCAGTACTAATTCTAATAGTTGATACTAGAATCTTCAGTGGGGGGAAATATCAGTATATCTGACTGTGTGTGTGTACAATCTTTAATGTACTTTTGTAATTTTATAATGACTGCAATGAAGTAACAGTGTCGGATGTGGATCGTTCACATCATGAGTGGTGTATAGGTTAATGGAGTGATGCATCACAAATAGCATCAAAGACTCATCAATGCGAAAACCATGTGTGAAAATTTGAGAAGATAGTTGTGCTTTTATTTTGAGTAGGAGAAAAAAATCAGTACTGTACAATACTGTGATTAAAAAAAAAACACAGTACATGAAGACCATTTTTGAACTGTTTTATTGTTTTGTTAAATGTGTTACTCATTTTAAATGTGTACTTCGCAAATAAGTACGTTATTACAGTATGTATGTTATTCATTTTGTTTCAACAACAACATTTTGTTCCGTAGGTAACATTTTCTTTTGGAGATAAAAGTAGAATTGTGCTTTGCCTCAAATATCTTGGTAATATTGCATTGTATATCTTGACCCTTGACAAAGACAAAAGAGATTTAAAAAAAAAACAAAAAACCTGCATTGATATGTTAAACTGAACTGACTGTTCACATCCTACCTATATGGACGAAAGTATTAGGGCCCCTGCTTTTCAAGGTTTGTGCTAGGCCCCTTACTACTTAATGCTTAAGATATTTTAGACAACGCCATGCTTCCAACTTTGTGTACACTGTTTGGGGAAGGTCCTGCTCTATTCCAGCATGACTGTGTCCCAGTGCACAAAGCAAGCTCCAGAAAGACATGGTTGGATGAGTTCAGTGTGGAAGAACTTGACTGGGCCACACAGAACTGTGACCTCAAACCCAACGAACACCCTTGGGATGAACTGAAACGGAGACTGCAAGTCATGCCTTCTCATCCAACATCAGTGTCTGAACTCAGTCTATGTGTTTGAAGGCAGTGTCAATGATCCCAATACTTTTGTCCATATATTGTATATCCTACCCCATTGACAAATTCCACTGAAACCAATTGTTTATTCACTTTTTTCCTGTCATTTTAATGTAGTACCAGAATGGTGTATAATTCCTTGTTCTATGTATACAACCTTGTAATACTGTGACTGCTGTATTTATTTTTTCACTATGATCTGTGAGCTTTTAAAATCCTCATTCCTTCACGAGCTGATGGATTGAACATTTCCACTGAAGCAGTTTATCTACAACACCTTTGCAGAAACCCATTCTTTCTGTCTTCTTTTATATATTGCTGCTTGATTTGGCCAGTAGTTCACTGTGAGCAGCCATGAACATGCAGTTTTTATCACTCTACTGTTTGGTGTTGAAGCAAAAGTCATATCGTTTGGCTCATATTCCCTCATGTGCTGGATAACAGACTTGTTTGACAAAAAAACAGTTGGATTCTCAACCATAGGTTTTAAGGTAAACTACATACAATTGTTCAGTATCCTCTCTCGCTCTCTCTCACGGTTGCCCGGGCAGGTATTTGTGTTAGGGTGTGGTTCTCACGCCCCAGCACAATGTTCACACATTACAGGGTGACAGGGTGGATTCATATTTATGACGAATTTCCTGCGCCTACAGCTACACATTCCCATCTGCTCCAACATGATCCCGACCTGCTGCTGGAGATTAGTTGTACCTTGCTCTTCCTCTGATATCAGTCATGTTTTGGGTATTTTAACCATTTCTATAAACCCGTTTTAATTACATTCTAAATGTCCTGTCTCAAGTTTGAGAGCAGATGCATTTTAATTCAAATTATTCTATCATTTTTTGCCATTTACACTTACTGACCATGTAATGGACTAACTGGGAAGCATTACATGTTTTAATATTTTTTAAAGTGCTGCCTTACAAAGGCCACACATTTGTCCCTTTTTGTGATTTCAGTACAAGTGAACACACAAGAACTTACTGCAAACTGACAGGAAGAGACCAAGGGAACACACCACATGGCATGATTCCAGCAACTTTTTGGAATCTGGTTGTCAAAAATGACTGTCTGGGTCTAGAATTGCATTCACACAAAGACTCGATTCAGCAACCCTCATCCATCCAACACAACAGAGTACAGAAAGCCTCCAGCACTATTCTGTGCTTGCCTATTTACCTTCAGTGTATTTATCTTCCGTTAAAATTAGGAATTTTCCGTCAAATTGAATCAATACTTAGTATTAAAGTACTTTGATAATTATAGGGTTCGTTTATTTATTTGGGAGTTTTAAAAGTGTGTTGTGAAAGGACCTATCCAAAATCCGACTTTAATCTGTTTTTTTTTTCCCTCCTACATTTTTTGTTTCCAAAAAAATAAAGCATATAAAGTAAGGTTCACTTTGAATTGTTTAGCATAAATATGTAGTAAGTGCTTCTTTGTTGCTTCTTAATCAGGAAAAAATCTATAAACTGTACGAGCGGAAGCTGCATGGTGACTTTGACACAAACAGCCATATACAGAAGAAGAAAGAGTTCCGCAATCCAAGGTGAGACTCCACACACTCAATAAATAAAATCAGGGTTTGGTCTGTAAATGTTCGTAGAATCTGATTGTGTGTCCTTGATGATTTTAGCATTTATGAAAAACTCATCCAGTATTGTGGAATTGATGAGCTTGGAACTAACTACCCCAAGGTAAGTCAATTATATAAAGTACCAACTTTTTTTGTACTGTTGTTGTAAGTCATTTGAATATTTTTTTAATTCTTATTTCTGTAGGACATGTTTGACCCCCATGGCTGGTCTGAGGATTCATATTACGAAGCATTAGGTAAGCTAAATACATTTGAATCAAGTCGCTCACTCATCAATACTGTGATGTAGTGTGTGTTTATGATGATGCATGTTTCCGATTCTAATTGGCCTTTTAATTCTATCCTCAGCCAAAGCACAAAAAGTAGAGATGGAAAAACTGGAAAAGGCCAAAAAAGAGAGGACCAAGGTGATACCATTAGACACACCCTTGGATCTGTTCCTGTTCTTTTAGCCTCCTCTAAAAGAACAGGCCTGCTCAAAATTTTGATAACATTACAGTATTATCAACTTTTATCAGACGATTGATTCATATATGCATAAATGTTCTGTCTTAGATTGAGTTTGTAACGGGAACAAAGAAAGGCACCACTACAAACACGGCTGCCGTAACCACCAACACAACCACTGCCACATCAACAGGTACAATCTTTAAGATTTCACTTGGAAATTCTTGTACATGCTCTTTTAATTTTCTGGAGGTCCTTGTAGCTAACAAGTGATACGGTACCACACAGATTAACATTATGCGTACTGTGTTTTAAAGTATATCCACTGTGTGTAAAATAACAAACAAATGTGTCTTAAGAACTTGTTTACACTTTTTGTGGATTTTCTATTCACAAGAAGGGCTCATATGATGCATGCCCAGTCTGCTTTGGGAATCATCCATGCTGAGAGGGCTTCAGCACAAGCTGAGGCATGTGCGTTCTGTCTCCAGCTCATGCAGTCAACCCTCGAGCAACAAGATCTCTGCTCTAGCAGCTGTGGATCGCCAGGATCCTGTTTTCTGAACACGCTGAGCCATCGCAGACTTTAAAGCTTGTTCTAATGCTGAACCTGGCCTTAACTGGGACAAACACATGACGTGCCTGGAAGAAATGTCGAAGAAATGCGCAAATTGTGATCACCATTGTTGTTCTCAGCCAGCCACAGGTCTCTGGCCTGCTGCTGACCTTCCCTCTATCACTGGTTGACCTGTAACTTGAATGTGGAGTGGCCAGTTTCCCACCTGGCAATACAGATGATGTAATTCTGAGGGTTTTCCCCCTTCCTCCAGGCTTGACAGTAGTGCTTCCACTGTTCTCCCATCGCACCGCAATGCTCAATAGGTCTCGGCGATATGCCCTATAACAATATCGTGATATTTTAAGCTGTGTCATGGTACCCTATACATATTTTGATGTTTTAAAATCTCTGAAGCACATGAAGTTTTTGACATGAAGTGCCAGTTTGAAATGTTCTTATTAATTAGTGTTCCATATTGACATCAAGTTTCTCACACCACATTAGGGGAGTCCATCCTTAGCTGCATCCTTATTTACACACTTCTGTACTTTACATATTATATTAGCGAATGCCCAGTTTGTGGCAATTATTTTTTTTTTCCAAACAGAGGCTCACTCACTCTTTTGTGGCAGAGTTCACTGGCTTACAGCAGGAAGGGTCTGGAATTACCTTAAGGAGTGCAGGTTCATTCCACCATTGGATTGGCCATGTTGTGGGCTATTTTTAAGGGCAGCCCCATAGGAGACATTTGTGCTGCTGTCTGCCAGGTGTTATGTAAAAGTGCCTCATGCATAAGTTCCCTTTTTTGGCTTAGATGTGGTGGCCTCTTCCATGGCTCATGTGGTGCTCTCAGGTCTTTCAGTTTGGTGCCTACTATGTGAGAGTGAATTTGCTCCATACTATGAGTTGTACCGAGTGAATCGACTGAAAGGGAACATAGCTACTGTTCCCTGAAGGAGATTAACACAGACTGTCCTGCTTGACCACTTAACTCTGTGAAGAGCAGCATTTACGAGCAGCAGAGTTAAGATGCGGGTGACGAGGGCTTATAAGCTGGGGCAGCCCCACCTACCCTTATTACCCTGCATAATCATCTTTATAGGCCAGGCGTGGTGTCCCCTACTGTTTGTGTTGTCCCTTGTTCCTCTCCCTCAAGGAACAAGAGGTTAGATGCAAGACCTCATGTTTTCTTTCACATTGTGTGGACAACCAGCTACGCATCACTTACCTGGGGAAGAGGTGCCACCCTCATGCACTTAGGGGTGGACGCAGTGTGATGCTTTGAAACATTAGGTGCTGGCTTTCATGTGGATGAAAGCAACCCAAACATTGTTGCAAACCAAGGATACCCCTTTATGCCATCTGTGTCCTCTAATGGTAGTAGCCTTTTTTAGCGGGATTATGCACTCCAAAAATGAAATCTTTGAAAGAAACTTGTGCTGGACAAACAAGTCCAATCCATGGAGGCCCCATCATGCAGGACTTAAAAGATGTGCCACTAACACCTTGGTGCCAGATACCACAGAACCCTTCAGAGGCCTTCTAAAGTCTGTGCCTTGATGCATCGGAGCTGTGCTGGCAGCACAAGGCGGGCCCACACTATATTAGACGTCTTTTAATGTTGTGGCTGATTGGTGTATATGGTAGCAACATAGACGTTTATATACATGAGTACTTGAATAGTATTCAGCTTCTGTTTACAGATTAACCATAAATTTTATTTTTTGTTTTTTTGTTCCTGTGTTGACCCAGCAGAGGCTCAGAAGAGGAAGAGCAAGTGGGACTCGGCCGTTCCAGTAACTTTGGCTCAGCCTGCGCTCCTCACAACCACAGCTACTCTTCCCGGGGTCGTCACCGTCACCACTACAGCCAGCGGCAACAAAACCACCGTCATCTCTGCAGTGGGCACCATATTGAAAAAGTCAAAACAGTGACACACTTGGAGGTCCACTTAACTTCATGGAGTACCATGTCTTGACTTTTTTTTTTTTTTCTTTTTTAAACCATGAACTAATATCTGGCAGTGTTCATTTACAACCAGAGACTTTCTATATGCTGCACAAGTTTCAAAAACCTCAGTTTTCAAGTCCAAAAGTAAGGAAAACCCCTTATAGTCCTACCAGCATCATCTGTCATTTTAGAATTCTTATAAGTTTAATCTATGCGTTTTGTTGTTATTACATGTCAAATCTTTTAAAAATGCCAGGATTGTGTTAATAAAAGAGTCCATTTTATGTATATTTATGTTGCTTAGCAAAGATTTTCTTATTGTGTGAAGAAACAAAGTTACGCAATACCAACTTGGGATGGTTTACAACTCATCACAGAATGTTGAACTAGCCCAGTCAAGGTTTTTTAGTGAGGGTTTTTGTGCACCTTACATCTTCTTTTTGCCATTCACCGTTGGTAGTTATTCATGTGTACATACTGAACCAGACTTTTTTTTTTTTTTTTTTTGCTGGAGGGGGTTACAACTGCTCATGCTAGAATTAAATGTTTTGTATTGTATACATCTAATACATCTATAGTCTGTGAAATTTTTTCTACATTTGTTTTGCATTTCAGAGGAATAATCAATCTATATCCTCAAGGTTATGCATACACTGTACTAGTATATACTAGAGCATTAACGACTCCATATTTTTTCAAGTCGACTTATCTGTAATCATAGTCGAAGTTGAGTCGACTAGTCGTTTGATGACGTCATCTCACACGCAACGGAGGATCACAGGTGTCCAACATTGAGCAACTTTTATTAAAGTTGTCTAACATTAACAGGCAACATGACAATTAAACAAAACAAAACAAAAAGGCAAATGCCTTGAATTTCTGGTAAATTCAAGTGTACAACAGAAAGTGGGAATAGCTTAAGCAGCCACTCGGCGTCCTCCGGACTGGACAACTCTCTGCAGTGCTAGCGTTAGCCATGTTAGCTAGCGGTGCCGTTTCAGATGCCGTGCAGAACGCCGGTACTGTTACTATACTTGCAGGTTGTGCAGGTCTCCGTGCTGTGTGTGTCTAGAGTGAAGGATCTCCATACATGTGATGTGTGTCTGTCTCCTCTGCTGCGTGTCTCTCGTCTTGTTGTGATCTTGTGTTTAGATTCCACTCGCGCCAAAGGTACCGCCCTTTTATGAAGGGATTATTATAATTGGTTAAGTCACGGAACGCTGTCAGCGTCAGCCAATCAGAGGCAGAGATTGCATTGCGTACACAAGGGGGTGTCGACTTGTTAATGCTCTCGTATCTACATATTGTGAAGTTGGCTTGAAAAATCTAACTTAGTTCATGGTCTCGTTATTCAGTGTGAAAAATGTAGCACTATAACTAGCTTTAAAGTGATAATCAGCCATACAGTGTTGCAGTATTGTTGCCTATATATGAATAATGTGCTTGTGCTTTTGGAGCTGATCTGATGTACAATTTTTACGGCATTTTTTTTTCTTCCTAGGAATGAATGGTGTAATGTTCAGCCTCCTGAAACTCATGTCCTAGATTAACCTTTAATTCCACCACAGTCACCTTATACTCTTTGGCCAAATGTTACCATTATACAAACAAAACTCGCAACTACTACATATATCATAGCAACTAACTAGCAACACCATTGCAACTACCAGAAATATCATAGCAAATACATTGTTGCATCCTAGCAAAAGCATAGCCTTTTACTTAAGATTTGTTCACAAACTTCCCCCTTTGAGTGAACTATTACTAGTGATCTGATTACAATACTTCAGGAAATTATTCAGTCCATCATGAATTTCAATTAATGTAATTGACATTCAGTGATCAATGAAGTCAAATTGCTGTCTTCAGATTCCAAGCATTTTTAAAACCGTGTTAAAGTCTAACTTCAGTATTTGATTAGATTATGCAGGGGGTCTGGCCCTTTAAGACGTCTTTATAAACTGAATTGTAGAGGAGAACCAAAAAATTCTTCTTGCAGCAGAAGTGAGGCAGCTGAAAAACTCTGTATACTTACACAATAATTCGAAACATTTTAAGAATGCTCCACTTTTCATTGAAACGTGCGTTTGTGTGTGCATGCGTGTGTGTGTTTTAAATTATGGCGAGCTGGTTGCGGTCGTTCCGCCCCACAGTGTGTGACAAGCTATCAATTACTTTGGAAGAATGTTGAAGTCAGAAATGAAGAATGCTGCCTTTATTCCAAACTTAGAGATGTGTGTGTTTTCACCAGGTGAACTATTTGAACCAGCCCCTCTGACCATCTGCCCAAACCTCTGGCCTGCAGATAATTTCATTTGGGCAAAGCAGTGAGAGACACAGGATAGTGGAAAATCAAAATCTAAGACTTGATTTGTGACTTGGTGTAGTAATGTTAGATGTTAGTGTCAGCAGTCACATTAACGCAGTTACTAAATCTGCATTTTATAACCTTAAGATCGCCATTAAACATACTTTCTGACTAAACCAGACCTGGAAAAACTCCATGCCTTAATTTCTATTCAGACTGATTACTGTGATGGTCTCCTAGCTGGACTCCCTAAATAGAGAATTAAACAGCTTCGGGAGATTCAGAATGCGGCCGCCAAAGTTCTCACTCGGAATTAAAGAAGGGAACCCCTCACGCCCCCCCCCAAAAAAAAAAAATTACACTGGCTACACTGTGTTGTAAGACTGATTTCAAGGAACAATTACTGGTCAATAAATTGCATTAAGGTGCAGGACCAGTGTGTTTATCCGATAGGCTACAGCAATATCAGTCAAGCAGTCCTGACTACGGATAAGACTGAGTAATGGGAAGCAGTGATTAGCTACCATGCTCATCTTACAAAAGAGACAGAAAAGTTGCGGCCCCATGTAACATGTAAAAACTAGAATGTGATGATTTGCAAATCGTGTCCGTATGTCATTTACCTGGGGAAGAGAGACAGCGCCTTGTGAATGTATTCACCGCCCCTTGGTATTTGTCCTGTTTTGTCACATTACAACCTGGAATTAGATGTTGGGGGGATTAGCACTAGTTTATTTCCACAATATGCGTACCATTTTGAAGGTGCAAATTAGGTTTAGTTGTGACACAAACATTAAGGCAAAAAACAGTCATCTTGAGTGCACGTAGGTATTCTGCCCCTAAAGTCAGTTATTTGTAGAACCACCTTTTGCTGCAATCACAGCTGTAAGTCTCTTGGGAAATGTTTATATTAGCTTAGCACATCTATCTTAGCACTTGAAGGCACGTAACAGATTCTCCACTGGATTGAGATTGAGGTCGGGGCTTTGACTCTGTGGAGTGTACAGCTTAACGTGGTCTTATGGACAGAAGGCTCCCATCTCAGATACAATACTTTCACAAGGTACTGCACTAAGATGCACCATGGGAAGATGACTAGACAGCGGAGGCAGTGTGATGCTCTGGACCAGTGGTCGCCAACATGCCCCCAAGGACCACATGAGTAGCCTGCAGACCTGTTCTAAAAACAGCACAACTCACTGGTGAGCAGCGTCTAACATTTAATTTGATCCTGTTGCTATTCTTCTTTAATCACATGTGCATGTATACAGATTTGAAAATGACAATATAAAAAAAAAAAGCATTTAAACATTTATTATACATGGTTTAGACAAGTTTGGGTAAACTCTGTTGTATTAAATGAAACTGGTAGACCTTTGTATGGCTCAGTACTCGTGAGGTAGCTCTCAGTTTCAAAACGTTTGGTGACCCCTGCTCTGGACAATGTTCTACTGGAACACCTTGGTTCCTCTCATTCATATGGATGTTAATTTGACATGTGCCACCTACATAGACTGAGTACAACCCAGCATGGAAACGGTATTCTCTAGTGGCAACCCGTGCTCCTCAATAAAAGCTGACGCCAACAGGCTGAACAAGCAGATCTAAAAGGCTGGTTCTGTCCCCGGTGCTAGACTGGAGAACCTGGCAGAGGTGTCTGAGAAGAGAATTCTGAAAAAAGCTTCTCAGTATCATTGACAACCCCTCCCACCCCATGCACGCCTCCATGATAGATCATAGGAGCACACACAGCAAAAGACTCGTCGCCCCTAAATGTAGAACCGAACGCCACAGGAAAGCTTTCTACCTGTGGCACTACGATTGTATAACTCTTCCTTGTTCTTTTTCTGCCTTTATGTCATTCTGTTCTCATTCAGACTGTGCAGTTATTGCACGTTAGTCTCATCCTCTCATCACCTCCTGCTCATTTTATTGCATCCATCATATTTTTATGGCACAAACACTTGGTCCACTTAACCACTTGCACTACTAATCTGTTACTATAATATATTATATCCGTTAAAAATTATTTTGTTATGCCGTTCGGACTATTACTACTGTTATTGGACTATTACTACTATTTGAAACAGTCAGTTGTCTTATCTTTATTCTTCTTGTTGCACTGAGCAAGTCCATGACAAAATAATTTCCCTTGGGATAATTAAAGTTCTTGCTTATCTTATCTTATCTCATCTTATGGCACACGAGAAAAATTACTCAGGAATGGTTTGAATAACAATTATTTCAAGGTGTTGATTCACCTAGATCGCAATTCAATCAAGCATCTGTGGGATGTGCTGAGACAAACTTGTCAGATCCATAGAGGCCCCACCTCACAGCTTACAAGGCTTAAAGGATCTGCTGTTAACGTCTTTGTGCCAGCACACACAACACACCTTCAGACGTCTTGTCGAGTCCATGCCTTGAGGTGTCAAAGAGGGGTGGTATAAAGGGTAGTGAAGCAAGATATTATATGTGAATATTAATTTTCCCCACTCGCTGGTGCATGGTGATGTAATCAAAAAATGAGAAAATGCTTTAAAGGCAGTCAAATATAACCAAATATCCATCGAAGATCGAGGAGAAACAAGGATTTTGTCTTTTAAATGGCATGCTATCACGAATCACGCGTAATATGACCAGGGATCCCCGGGCGCCTCGTTGGCGGCAGCCCACTGCTTCACTTGGTGAATGGGTTAAATGCAGAGAAAGAATTTCACTGTGTGTTGTACTTGTATGACTATGCATGTGGCAAAATAAAGAATCTTCTAGTGGGATGAACCAACAAAATGTACATTTTGATTTCAGGTTGACTCTCAGTAACAGAAGCCAAGACTGGTAACTCCTGTGTATTTATGGTATTGGTCATTATTGTGATTCAACAGATTGATTCAATAGATGTGGTCAAGTGTCAAGTCCTTTTTGTGTGAGTTGCCTGGTTGGTCACTGTAACGCAAAGTCAGGCTGAGTTATTTGGAGGGGTAACAAGACTTTTGTCATGTAAATCTGTGGACTGTTCACTGCTCTGAAAGAGGGTTTGGACGGGGTGTGGTGAGGGGGGTCTCATTCTTGTGCGGTGAGGCTCAGTCTGGGGGGGAAGACATCTGTGTTTGGACAGATCAGAGGAATAGTGATCTAAAAATGCACGTGCAGTAATAAGTATCAACAGACGTCGTCACTGAAAGCGAGATGAAGTGAAACTGATGAGGATTGACTTTGACTGCTGGGGAGATTTCCTTTTCAAAAGTAAGTTTTGAATTGAAGTTGTGATCGGTGTTGTTGCAGCTGAACTCTGCCGCTTGTGACTGTTCCTTGTGTTTCATGGAGGTGGACAGATGTGCTTGTATTATGTTGAGAAATTCAAAGCAAAACCACTGGTGCAAAACAATTGTACAGGACGGTTTAGCTGACACATAAGTGACTTTGCATTATTTTACTGTGAAGCCTGCCCGAACATGCTCTTCATGGAGGAGTCATCCGAAGGGAATCTTGCCTGTGACTTTGTTAAACTAAATGTCACAGTCAGTCAGGAAACTGAAGCTGAAAAAGCTTGCCTTCTAAAGCAAGACAAATGGTTGTAAAGCGCACATCGTAATCCACCACAAACTACTACTAAAGAAACTGAAGCTGAAGATTTGGAATGCCCCTCACTTGAGCACCATTGACAATCAAGACCTCTGACTTGAACTTCATTGAAAACCGTTGAGTAGATGCAAGAATTTCACCAAAGAAGAGTGCTGCCGGGAAGAATGGACCTACGAAAAGCATATGCAAGCAGTGACATTTGCCAAAGGGGGTGTAACTAAGTGCTGACTTAGTGGGATATCCAAACTGCAGCACATGCCACAGCTACTATAAAGTAACTTTTGCGTTTGCATGATGTTTAATAGTTTGCTGCAGAGTTGGGATGCTCAAACATATGCATGCGATAAAGGCTTGACAACAACTGAATATGTGAAACTGGTCCATAGTGTGTAAATAATTTGTTTTCTAAAGGACTGCTTCTTTAATCGTACTAGCTGCAACACAGTCACACAAAACAGAGCTGCGTGAACTAGAAAAGGCTGGACCGAGGTTTTTGTGCTTATTGTGTTGTGCACCATTGTTTGACAGGACCCATAAACCTGCAAGGTCAAGAGGGGGCTAACTCTCTCTGGGGAAGACTTTAGTTGGGCCCAGTTGTAAGACCATCTAAAAATGATACTATAAATGATTTTTAATGGTTAATCACCATTAGCTTTGCAATTTAGGCTTAGTCCATCTACAGGAACTTCATCAGTAATCAGACTTTCAAACTGCTTGATTTGCCATATTCTTTATAATAATTTTCTGTTTAGACCAGTGGTTACAGATCCTAATCCTAATGTTGTCATTCAAGTATGAATCAAGTATGCTTGAATAACGATATCACAAAAATATGCAGTGAGATCTCTAGGACTAGGACCAGCAACTGTCCAAAAAAAATGGACATGAATCCCATAAATTTTAAGGGTCTGCATTGATCGCTGATGTCAGTTGATCTGGGGGCAGCTGGTGGCTCAGTGGTTAGGGATCAGAAAGTTGTGTGGCACCACTGAAGTACCCTTGATCAAGGTACCGTCTCTCCGCAGAGAAAGAGTTTTGTGCTGTTCGCGTATGACAAATGGTCACTTTACACTTAAGTCAGTTAGTTCGAATGGCAACTTGGTTGTTTGACATGGTAAGAGACCAGTTTTCTGTTAATGAAATTTCACAAAGTTTGAGCCGTTTGCAGCTGAGCATCAAATACGTTTCTGGTGAGAACTTACTTCCGATAAATTCTGTTCACTCTCGACACATGTTGAGCTATTCTAAGATAACCAAAGCCAACACAAGATATGCTGCAGTTTAAAGGGTTAAACAGTAAAAGTGGAAGTGTTTTGTTTGAAGCAACTGTAGATATGACGGAAAACAGTAGTTATGAAGGATTTCCAGAGGTTGCTCCTCCCCCCAACCCACCCCCCGCAAAAGATGTACTTTACATTTCCCTTTGTGTGTGTGTGTGTGTATGTGTGCATGGGAAGGACGCTCTGTCTGACTCACACACAGCATAGGACACACCCCGGCTCTTACTCACGCAGAACTCATTGTGTGTTCAGCATTTGGGAGTGCTCCCCTCAGGAAAATACAGTTCCTCTGATTCTAGGTTGCCATGGTTTTACCATGTAAGTGTTTATGAGTGTGTGTGCGTGTGTGTGTGTGTGTGTGTGTGTGTGTGTGTGTGCATGATTCTGTCATCTGTATGAGCAGTGTGTGCCGACTCAGAGGCAACACCTGGTCCTCAGGTAGAGTTCAAGAAGGATTCATTTCAGGTAAAGGGTTTAGTCAGCTGATTTCTGCGTGAATGCTGTTGCACAATTTTCATTCTGTTTAGTTTTGGGAGGTTCCTTTGTGGTTGCTTTGATATACGCCTCATAGATCATTTGGTACTCAATGTCATGCCCAAATATGGAGCTTTGTGTCGAAACAATTTTTCTGTACCACGAAGGTAAATGGCAACCACCTTTGTGAAGAAAAATGCTCCAGAAGCAACACTTTTGGCTCGTATACACGTTTTCACCCCAAATGTCAGCTGGATCATCTGAATTGCCAAAAGTCAGATGCAAAATTCTGCTACACACACATCCTCTGACATCTGACTAGTTCATCTTGTAAAAGGTGAAAATTAACCAATAATATCAGAGCATAAACTATACAGTTGAAAGTGAGGGCTCTGACGCTCATGAACCAGAACAATGCCTGGTAATGTATTAAACTCATGAACCAAGAATTAATTGTGTAGGCTTGTCAGGTTTCTTACTTTTTCCTTTTCAAAATGTCTGCGATTATAAGTAAGAAACCAACTTCAGCCGTGTAAGGAACCGTGGTTTTGTTTTGCTTTTGCGACTGGTGAGACTGGCGAGTCAGCATGACCTATGATGAGAAAGTGTCTGAACTGATGTCCTGAATTTTTAGGTGTGCCATTTTTATGATCTGAAATAAATGTGTAAACTTTCAAACAGCTGTATAAACATCTATATAAATGCTGTCAGAGGGCGCATTGCTGAAGTCACTGCTGCAGTGGTACATACTCCCAGAAGTAGGTGTCCCCCCACTGACTCGCGATAAACAACAACATTTTCTGTGCTGAACTTACCAGCATACAACCTTGACTCATTTGACTTATATAATGTCCCTTACTCACTCTCATTCACTTTCTGTAACCGTTTATTCCTCACTAGGGTCGCAGGTACCTGGAGCCTATCCCAGGTTCAATGGGCACGAGGCAGGGACTCGCCCTGGACGGGGCGCCATCCCACGACAGTTCATAAAGTCACTAACTCATGATCATTTAGTGAGTGACACCGCACAGCCTAAGGTTTAATATATATGTAATATATATATCAGAAAAGAAGGTACTACATTATCACTGGGGTGGTGCAGTCAAGTATACACTGTTATATGTTTTAAGTTTTAAGTTTTACTCCATATTAGGCTATGAAGAGGTGCATTTATGTCCCTTCCCTTGAATAGCTGGTCCACCAGAATGGGGGGGTGGGGGTTGGCCTCTCAACCAGAACACAGCTCTATTGTAATTGGCTGCTCCACTGGAATGGGGGGGTGGGATTTGCCTCTCCACTTGTAAGCTGTTCCATTGTGATTGCCAATGATTTGTTGTTGCACACACTGCTGTTCAGAGGAGCATTGCAAGAAGTGGCGAAGGACAGTTAGTGTGAGGAAAGGCATGTGTGGTAAGGGGCCTGGCAGCCCAATATTAATTAACCTTTGTGTTTGCATTTTAGATTGAAAACAGACATATACTCATGTCAAATGCCAGGACTGACATCACAACAAGGGGATTGTGGCTTCATTCCCAAGCTGGCACTTTAACCCATAGTGACACAAATATGTGCATGTGACATTGTTGACAATATGCTATATTACTGTAAACTGACGAAGAAAACATCTTCATGCATATTTACGGCATTTAGCAGACGCTTTTATCCAAAGCAGCTTCCATTTCCTAACTACAGGGGGCAGTCTCCCTGGAGCAACTTGGGGTTAAGAGTCTTGCTCAGGAACCCAGTGGTGGTATGATAAAGGTAGGATTCAAACCCATGACCTCTTGACCCAGAGGCAAGTATCCTACCCACTAGGCCACCATCCCCAATTAAAATGTCAAAAATCGAGATATCCCCAAACTTTGTGCACTTAACTCTGTTTTTTCCTGTCAGACTGGACAGTAACCAGAGAGACAAATATATAATCGTCAGTTACAATATCACTGTCATAAACAACTTTAACAATATCTCTACAGTTACACAAATTACAGTGATTTCATAGATGACGTGTATGACTGTTATGTACTGCAGCTTCAAGAGGTTTTGCGGTGATTACAAACTTGTTATTTTTGTGTTGGGCATAAGCAAGTTTTTTATTAAAGGTGCAAAACACAAACATGGGCAGGCAAAAAGGACAGAGAGTTGCCTTTTGTTGCCACTGATTTCTGCCTTAGAGCAAAAGAATTAGGGCAAGAGAAATTATAGTTTAATTGCCTGGCTGGCCAAAGTGGAGTGATGTATTCACAGGCGGTGTTGCCTCTGATATACAGTTAACACAGAAACAATTCCAGAAGTCTCTTTGAAGCAAACTGCTGGGATGCAGGGAAGGAGAGCACTGGAAACACAAGGTCCAGCCTCTGGGCTCTACCAGGTCAGTGTCTTTCAAAGTGGGAGAGGGACTGCCAAGTGTACTTTTCCATTTCTAGACCTAGAAAAAGCACAAACACAGAGCCCCGCTAGTCAGTAGGCATGATGGAGAATAGGCGCTGGATTCCAGTCCAGGCTGGGTTTAAGTAGTGTGGAGATTCTCAGGTAATATGGAAGAACCAAGCAAAAGTAGGAGCAGGGGGAGGGGGAAGCACCTGCCTCAGTACTCTGGAGACCAGGAAGCTGTGGGGGTGCTTTGCTTGCTTAATATAGGTTTCTGAACACTAAGGATGGATGCTGGTCCTCCTCTAATGTCTTCACTCCTCTAATACTTCCTTGATGGCTAGTTGCTTGTGGTTACCAATGTCATAATTGTGCTTCCATGAGAAGGCTGTAATGTCCTGGAATTCCCATGACACTGTGACAGGACCAACCCATTCCATATACAAAAAATAGATAACTGCAAAAATGTTCAGTTTCTCAGGTTTTATCTTTTGTGAGTATTGAACTGAACAGCTTTGCCTTAGTTTTTGAGAACTCCTGACAATATTTCTTCTAATTTCCAAAATTAAAATATTGTTCCTGAAAGCATAATTAAAGGAAACGACAAAACATCAAAATAAGATAAATGATGCAGTGTTGACAGAACTTGAATAATTCAAAGAAAACAAATTTGGCAATAATTAATTAAACCAAATGGCAATAATAACCTTTGACGAATTTCTAGTAGTGTTTTACAGCAGTGTTTTTATACTTTTCCTCATTCAATAAGATGCGATTCAGGTGATCACTAATCAGTACCTCATGAAGCAGAATGAGGTACTTGTGTAGGAATTTAACAGACACAGGCATGGAATGGTTGTCATACTCATAGAGATCCTGATTTAAAAATAAATTGCGGTGGTCTCTTATTTTTTTCCAGAGCTGTATATTTTGGATATATACTAGTAAAACGTGGTTAAGCATGTTGTGGAACATGTCATTTATGAATGCCTGGAAGATGGAAGGGGCATTTACCCGTCCATAAGGCGATACGTGGTATATGCACTGCCCTGACATGGTGAAAAACACCTCCATTGATCCCCATGCATCTGCTTCGTAGGTCGACCTTAGTGAAAACTGTTGACCCAAGATGCTGTTCTATGACTAATGGATGACCGTGCTGAGCCCCTGGTAATCAATCCAGAGCTTGAGTCTGCCATTCTTCTTCTCCACAAAAAAGAAGCTGGAGGAGGCAGGGGACATTGTCTGGCTGAAGAACCCCTGCCTGAGTGCCGAGGACATGTATTCTTCCATAGCCTTGTTCTCTGACTCTGACAGCAGATAAACAAGCGCCTTAGCGGGGTGTGGCTCCAGGCAGGAGCTCAGTGGCAAAGTCCCAAGGCCAGGGAGGGGGGAGATGGGTTGCTCTGGTGGGATTAAAGACCTGGTCAGCACAGAGTATTAAGGGGGAATAGTTACAGGGCGATGGGCTGTAGGGCTTTCTATGGCAGATGAAGGTACTTTCAAATTGTCACAGGAGTGTAGGGGGACCAGGACAGAATACAACTAGAGCACCAGTCTGCAGTGGGGTTGTGTAATCATAGCCAAGGCAGCCATAACTGTTAAGACCGGAGAAGAATAAGGAACTGAATAGTTTCCTGGTGCTGCAGTGTGATGGCCTTTGAACTTGAATGGTTTGATAACGGGAGCACCGCTGACCAGGTTACCATCCTGGGCATTGACTGGAGCAGGATGAGATAGAGAACAATGGGAATGGATAAAGATGAGACCAAGGATTGGGGCAGATATAGAGACAGAGTGAGACATGGAAATGAGGCTCTCAACTGCATCAACTCAGGGGTGGATTCCCACAGGACAGTCAAGCGTGCCAGGAGGTCAGGTGCTGGGTGGAGTGGCTGCTGGATTGACTGGGTGGAACAATGCCTCTTAGCACAGAGATGTTGGTCCAGCCAAAAAACACCATCCAAGTCGAAGCCGGTGTTTCAGCAGGCCAGACTGGACTGTGATTCTGGGCTAGAGCGTCTCTATAAATCACCAAAAGCATTGCCTTGTTCCACCTCCTCTCCGCCATTAGGATCCAGATCATAATGGAAAAGGCCCTGTGGTCAAAGGAGGTAGTTTCGGCATCTGGCTGGATCTCTGCTGTACCATTCCAGCAGGAAGACGTGGATCTTGTCTGTCTAGGGCATGTGGGTTTCCATAGGTGGTAGAGCAGCAAGCTCCAGGGGAGACACTCATCAGTGCTCAAACCTCTCCGGTGTTGAAAGAATTTTTGTGCAAAAAAGTTTAATGATCATTTAACAATAGTTTGGAAAGCTGTCATTGTTATTTAGTTGAAATTAGCCATCATATCAAGGAAGACACTTTGATAACTAACTAACAGAACAATATTTCAGTTTTGCACTTTTTTTCCTCAAATGGAGCTTAACATTACACTCAAATGATCTGATCAAGAGAAAGGACTACCAGACTGTACTAATATATAAATGACGAAAATATGTATATATAAAAAACGAAAAACTGCCACAAATAAAACCCCCCAAAAAAACTGAAAATCAGTGAAAAACTGCAGTGCACAAAGGAATCAGAAAAAGTCTTATTTCATGTGATGCTGTCCTGTTCAAATCAGATACACTGAAAAATCAAATTCAAGCTACTTGTCTGAACAAAGCCCACGTGTGCAAGCTGGAGCACATGGAGGCACTACAAATGATGCAGACCATCGACTGGTCAAATGCAACTGTCACAGAGCTGTCATGCGCCTCAACTCGTGTCAGATGACACTTTGATAAGACGTCAGGAGCACCATCCTACTCTCCACATAAAATCAAATGCATAGTAAAAACTAAAATAAAACACGACACATCTCCATACTGCCACCATATTACCTCCAGTCTGCTTTTTTGTGGTTCTGTTGCTTGATGGGCAGTGGACAGAGAAATTCAACCAGAAACTGGTGGCCTAATGGTTAGGAGGTTGCCCCTGCAATCAGTAGATCATGGGTTTGAATCCCAAGACTGCTAGTGATGGCGCTGAGGCAACCGTCAGCAAGGGACCGTCACCATACGCTGCTCCTCAGGTGCTGTGTTCCTGGCTCCCTGCTGCTTCATTTGGGCGAATGGGTTAAATGCAGAGAACAATTTTGTGATCTTCACATATGACAAATGGACACTTTTTAAAATAGATACAGATTATTATCTGTGTTGTTATTGTCGGGGAATGTGCATTAGTTACACCTGCAATCACGCTAAGATTCAGTCATATGTGTCCAGGTAAATGGAAGTAGTGAATATTTAACATTACTTAAAAGACAGCAGGACATCAGTTTTTATGTGTATTGCATATGTGCAGGAAATGGAAAGGGCCTCAGTACCTGCCTGTGTGTCTGAGTTGGCATGAATAGTACATCCTGCTTATTTTGGTCCCAGTTTTACTCGTTCTCTCTCTCTCTCTCTCTCTCTCTCTCTGTCATGCTGAATCAGGTCACCTCTACAAAGAATCACTGAGAGCCCTTTGACTTTGTTCCTGCCTCACAGGAATGCATGTTTTCAGAGTGTTACATTCAGCTCCCTCTCTCCCTCTCTCTTGCTCTTAAATTAAAGAGTATTTTTGCAGCTCCGACGTTAGGAATACCAGCGTGTTGAAAGAATTCAAGAAACACACTTTATTGGAGCTCGTGAGATTGGTCGTGCATGAAGAGTAGGAAAACAGTGTTAGTAGCCCAGGCTTTGTTTGACTGTTTAGAGAGGAGGAGATTTCTGAAAAAGAGAAAATGAAAATATTGAGAAAATACTGATGCAGGCTGCTGTGTACACAGCAATGATTAGGAACATCAATAGAACACCAGTGTTCAAACACTGATAATCCAACCCGATCTCACGACTTTTCGTGCAGCCATCACGACATAAAATCTAGTCAAAAACATGCTGTGATCACTTTTTCGTGCTAGGACAACGCTTCACTACCCTAGGTATTTTAATGTGCAGCGTGTAACACCACCAATATCAGCGATAACTGGTGACTGTTAAGGTTAGGGTTAAGGTTAGGGATAGAGTTAGGGTTAAGGTTAGGGTTAGAGTTAGGGTTAAGGTTAGGGTTAGGGACTTTCCTGTCTCACGGACTTTCAACCTGTTTCAAATGCTGGGCAAACAAAAACAATAAGAAATCAATTCATTATTATTACACTTTTAGTGGGAAATGTGTAGTATATTTTCAAAAACACTTGCATACAAGTGTTCATTCATAGGCTACAACAGAAGACAACTTCGCATGAACTGGGGGCAAAAACAGTGAAAAACTCTTGTAGCGAAGCATTGTCCTAGCACAAAAAAGTGAAGCGTTGTCCTAGAACGAAAAAAAGGCCTAAAGTGTGTTCGCAGTACGTTTTTGAATAGTTTGTATGTCGTGGTGGCTTCACGAAAACTCGTGAGACCAGGCTGGATAATCACACCAATGAGATTACAGATTTTTAAAAAATCTTGATTAAGGTTTTTTATTTTATAATCAGTAACTAGGAAAGATACACTCCACACTGCAGTGTTAAAACACGTTTTCATTTTCATTTCAACAAATGGATTACAAAATATGACAAAACAAAAATAACATGATGGTGAGTGTTGTCCCTACAACTGGGGGATAACAAATTTGATCCCCGGTGATGCCACAGCCATCCATGGTCGACAGTTCAAAAGAGCACAACTGGCTCTGCTCTGTCAGGGTGGCCCTCCCTCGCCCCTCATTCCTCAACCCAATGCTACCTAATACAGACATATGTTAGCTTCTGCAACAGCATTTGTTAGTGTTCCCCCATAAACATATAACTATCCAATGATGTTGCTTTAGCAGCAGTTCAAAAAGACGCAGTGGTGCTTCATGTAACTCAGAGGAAGCATGTGTGAGCCGCACCCTCCCAGTGTTGGTGGAATTATGTAATTGGAGGTGTACTAGCAAGTGGGGAGACAAATAGGGAAAACATTATATAACTACAATCAGTATGATATTTTTCTGCTCAATTCAAATAATCTAATAACAGACATATGTGCTGTCCAATGTAGTAGCTGTCCCTGCCGGAAAGCTCAGTACTGGAACATCATGACAGTAATGCTAATTTTAGCATTAGTGCACCCTTTTTTAATGTAGTGGTAGCACCAAGTAGTGGCGTGTCATTACTTTCCATCACTGGATTTTATACTACTTATAGGTCCAGCTTAAACGTCCGAAGCTCAGAACAGCCATTCAAGTAGCATTTTGTACTTAGAATGTTGGCGCTTTACAGTGACTCATTCGGTAAAACACTGAAACTGAAACTTGTTTTTGAATATTATTTGAACCTGTTAGTTGAAGGGATTTGTACATCTTACATGGACTTAAGAAATTGAAATATAGGAATGAAAAGTAACGCAGAAAGGAGAGAACCACAAATTCCTCTATTCTTCCCTCAGCAAAAAAATGCGTAACTTTAATCATGACCACAGAACTTGTGTAATAGTTTGAATACATTCCTGGTATGTGACAGTGGCTAAAAGGAATGACACCAAAGGAAAAAAAAAAACAATGCATTAGAGGTGAAATTCAGAAATATACAGGTCAGAAATGTAATCATCCAATTCTGCTTTTGCATATTTACAATGATTTTCTATATGCTAAGCCTGATGTGTTGATGTACAGAGAGGCCTTAAACAGAACATTATAAATATGTTATAACTTTATTAGATACATAACATATGAGCAGATAAATCGCTTTTCTTTCTTCTCTCACCCTTTGTTTCACCAAAAACTGAATACTGAATCTAGCACTATAATCTTTGAACAGCCAATAAAGGCATTATAAAAAAAAACACCTGGAAGCAAGCAGGTGTGTACTTGTGTCAAAATATGCTTAATATTTATCTTGATTAATAACAGAGGCTGTCTAAAATGCATTATCTATACATGTGCATCTATTTGTGCACAGGCCATGGGATCGGAGCATGGCTAGGTCTGCTTTAGCTGAGTTGAAGACGTGCTGAAATCAAAAATCAACACACAGCTTTGAGTAACTGTGATAATCCAGGAGTTATGCACTTCATTATTTTTCTTCCTAAAGTTTACCTACCAACCGAGCGCCCTGGTAACTCACCAGGAGGGTGTGCAGAAACACCCAAGCAAGCGCATGCATAACTGTGTGTTCTGTTATTTGCGCACAGCAATGAATCTTTTTAGCCTGCGGGCAAAAAAAAAAGCCTGCCACTCCCTCAGAGAGAGCAATCACACAAACACACATACACATACACCCACACACACGCACACACATTAACATATACTCTCTCTCTCTCTCTCTCTCTCTCTCTCTCTCTCTCTCTCTCGCTCTCTCTCTCTCTCTCTCTCTGGGTGTTGCTCTCTGTCTTGTCACTTTCTCTCCTCTCTCAAGTCCACACAGGTGAACTTTTCTGTGCAGGAATGTGTGTGTGTGTGTGTGTGTGTGTGTGTGTGACTGTGTGTCCATGTGAGGGTGTGGCTTGCATGAAGGTGGAGTCACTGGTCACCTCTCCGAGGAGCTGAGGAATAAAAGAAAAAGAGGAAGCAGGAAAGAGCCCACCTGAGAACCCGACCCAAGGGGAGGGATTTAAACCCTGCAAGAACAGAAGCAAACTTGCACACACACACACACTCAGACTTACAGCAGCTGCCTCTCAGCTCTGCTGCCGTTACATACTCATACACACACACACACACAGTACAAACCTGAAGACTGGAGTTTTAGAGACAGGAGACCTGAGACATTTTCAAAAGCTGTTGGACTTTTCAGGACAAAGCAACGTTTCTAAGAAGCATTTTTTTCTCTCCTTCTGGAGCTGCTGACCGGGCGCGGAGGGCAAGGAAGGATTTTATCTTGCTGTGCTTTTTTTGTTTGGACTTTGAAATTTGGATTGGGAAACTCCATCTTAAGAGGTTTGTAAAGCTCAGCAATCACCTTCAGCTTTCTGTCTGACACAACACTCTGATTACCTGTCTGGATAGTATTCTGATAGTTTTGCATTAGGTCAGTAAACTTTGCTGGCATGGCCATATTTACAGAGTAAAGCTTGACCGAACACTTTTAACGATAAAAAAGAACAGCCTCTGTTGCATTACGAATATTAGATTACATTGAAATGACCAAAGAAGATGAGTAAGACTGGGATTGTTTAGAAAGTGGAGATGGAGGGAAAAAACTGCGTAAATATCTTTTAAAAACAGAGCAATGTAGTTGCTATCGATTCTGTAGAAGGGTTCACACACTATTCTCCTCACTTGCCATATTAATAATTGCTGTTTTGTATTATTCAGTAATCTACATGTTCTAGACAACAAAAAGGATTTTAGACCTTATTTAACCTCACTCTCATTGTAACAGCTTTCCTAATCATGACTAATCACCAATGGCTCTCTTCAACATTCTGGAAATACATTCGTTTCTGTTATATAGAGTTAGTTGCTATCTGTGCAAAGCCTTATATCTCTTAAATGCCACAATCTCAGGGAAGGGAAATGTACATTAAATATTTTAAATTGGTCCACTTCTATTTGTCATTTCTAGAGGTCGATTCACCATGAAATCTTCAGGAACACTGTATAAAGGGCAGCAAAAACAAATGAACGTTTGATGGGACAGTGGTATATTGTCCTGCTTATTCTGGACCTCTAAACACATTTTTTTTTTCCTGTAGTTAGTTCTGTGCATGCGCTCTGTGTTATTTTGATCAGTCACACATACCACAGTTTCTCCTCCTCTTAAATACCTGCACGGAAAACTTGGCGAGAAAAGAAAACCAGCCTTTATCTGTCCAAGTCTGTAGAGACCTGTATGGATCGTCTCGGTTTAATGATATCTTTTGAGCTCCATCCAGCCTCATAAAACACCAACAGCAAGGGAAACATGTTGCTTCACCCCCACCCCACGCACACACACACACCAACACACACATACACACACACAAATACATGCCACAAGCATTGTTGCATCAACATAAAGAGATAAGGGTAGTCTCTAGTTCCACTTGTTCGTGATTTAAATTTTTTCTCCTATGGATTTCTAAAAACACACTGAATTCATCGTTGTTAAAATATTGAATTAAATTGCATTTGAGTTGTTTATATGAAGTGCTGCATATCAATAAATTTAATATGATAAAATTCCCTAAAATATCACAGACAATATGTACAGCGTTAATATCATTAATGAGCTCATGCATGAATAAAGTTTTAAAAAGTTAGCATTAAAAAAGTGAATATGCTACATTAAAGTTCGTTTGCGTGAAATTGGTATGTAAGTTTTAATAAATCTCAGAAGTCTGTTTTGTGCTGTTTTCTGCTCTTAGGATTAGATCTTACACTGAAACCACATTTCCAGAAATGGATCATTCAGTTATGTACCTTTTAAAACAAACTTTTCTGAAACTTTTAGTAAATGCTGTACATTGCAGTTTTTGTTGTGGACAAAAAATGCTAAAAACCTAAAATTTAAAGTTTGTGACTCCAGTATCCGCCTGCCAGTAGAGATGATATATAATGAAGCACTGGATATTAGTTAATAGCTATTAGCTGCTTAAAACTGCTCAAACACAGACACATTTTTGTCTTTCTTCATTCTTTTTTCCACACTTTTCTCCAGATGGGCTGTGTAGGTGTGTCTCACCTCTTTTTTAGCCACTCTCCTAACTTTTCTCTAGTGTCTTAGTGTGGTCACAACTTAACAATCCAAAGTCTTGACTTTGTTGGTGAGAAAGTGTGTTTCTGTGAGTGTGTGTGTGTGTGTTTCAAAAATCAAGCTTTAATATTCTCACATATAGGACATTCAGTGAAATGGCACTCTACGTCACTCCTGGACTGTCCGATGAAAAAGTAACAGCAATAAATTAAAATCAGAAACCAACAGAAAAAAACTAGATGCCTTTCCGTGAGAGTGTGATTGCCTGGTTACTATAAAACCAGTGTTTGGAAACTCAAACATTGGTTTTATGGTCACAACAATGTTCGAACCTGCACCTGTTCTGACTCTCTTTATTTAGTGCAACATGTTTTACCACTGAACCACAGAGGGGGGTGTTAACTCTTTTACCGAGCCATTTACAGTCAAGGACAGTTGAAAATGGGTGGAGCGAACCACTCTCCCTGGAAATGGGTGGGAAAAGTGCATAGCCACTTTCACAAGGCTGATTATTTTTAATTAACTCCCAACAAACAGTGACACACAATTTTTAATAACTGGCCTGAGCTTTAGTGTCTTGAAGTCTGTTGTGACTTTTGCTCTCCAAGACTTATTTGAGAGAGAGACTCACTCTCCGCTACGCACTTTTAAGGTGACTCACCCCTCTGCTCTCTCTCCCCATACATTACGGAGGCAACTTGACCATAAAAAAATTCAAATGATCAGTACTCGGCTCTTGATCAACCGATCAAAAATCTGCACAGGCAATACACCGGATGTTAAAGAACATGTTATTATTGTAATTCTGCCAAAATTTTAAACGGTTTCAGACGAAAAATGGCACCATAAAACACATGGAATAAAAATAAATAGCATTTCCGTGAGAAAGTGCAAAGTGGGATTGTATGGTTGATATAAAGCCAGTGTTTGGAGACGCCCTACATTGGTTTTATGGGCCAAAAAAAATTGTGCTAAAAAAATATATATACTCGCACAGTGGAGTCGAACCAGCGGTCTTCTGATTCAGTACCTGGCACTCTACTGCTGTGTCACTGAGGGGGCGTGAACATGCTGCCTCTTACCAAGCCATTTATGGTTAAGGATGGCTGAAAGCACATGTAGCCACATTCACAGGCTGAATATTTTTCATTAAATCACAATAAACAGTGTGACATGTTGGATTCGAACCTAAGACCTCTTGGTCCAGAGGCAAGCATCCACCCCACTAAAACAAATAAATTGGGGTGTACTCTCTTACCAAGCCATTTATGGTTAAGGATGACTGAATGAGTAGCGGCATTCAGGTGCTGATTATTTTTTAGTTAAACCACAACAAACAGTGACATACATCTTTTATAACTTACCTGGGCTTTAGTATCTTGAGGTCTGTTCATGAGTCTGCTGTGTGTTTTGCTCCGTATTTGTTTCTCCGTGTTTGTGTTTCTCCCCGTTTTTTCTCTTTCCAGTCTCATCGTCACAGACTTTCTCTCCGACAACCATCCGCTCTCTTTTCCCATGCATTACAGAGGCGACCCGACCACAAAAATCGATTTTTTAAACGATCAATAGCCTGATCAACCAGTCCAAAATCTGAATACACGCACACTGCACTGGATATTAACAAATGTTCTCATGTTGGGATTTTGTCAAATTCAATATGGCCTGTATTGATTTTGACACTGTATACTTTGCAAACATTGAAAGTATACGGTGGACATACAGGCATAGTGCTTGAAAAGATGAATCAAGTGCAGGAGTTGGATATTGTCAATATTATATAAACGGAGAAAAATGAAGAAATTGCTAGTAGTTTTAAAATCAAAGATAACAGCATGACATTGAGTAGAATCATACGATGCTTGAGATGAATAGTGG
>JBBPCX010009049.1:31520-43862 GCA_037974365.1 Hydrocynus forskahlii
GGGAGAGGAATCCAAATTAAAATTAATATATATGAGAACAATATGAGTACAAAGATGCACCACATAGGCATACGGTTTGCAAACACAAACAATCATATTGGTGGTTTGATGTGATTTCTTCCTTAGTGTGGCTTTTCTGGAGGCTAATGTACGGAAGTCTATTAAAGACTATTTAACAAGCTAACAAGGTTTGGGGTGAGTGTTGGTGGAGTATACATTTCTACATTTGGCTCATAGCTCCAGTGTAAAACTTGGAGCAAACACTGAGTAACTTTTCCTGCTACAGTGAGTCAAGAGGAAGAATGAGGAGAGCTATCGCTTTAAGTTTTCCTCTGGTTCTTGCTGGGTCTGTGGGCCTGATCGCCTGCATCTGTAGAGGATTCTGGAGGAATTTGCAGGGCATCCTGACAGGTCAGAGATATATGGGGGCTGAAACAGACTCTTGGCCCTGCTTTGATGTGTTCCGAGAGGGAAAGAGAGGGAGAGTCAGAAAGAGAGAGAGATGAGAAGGAGTTAGGGAGGGGGAGAGAGAGAGAGGGAGAGAGAGAGAAAGAATAGAGCTTCTGTGAGATAATCATTAGGAAGAGCACATGTTTCGTTCCTCACATTATGGAGCCTTTTGATATGTGATATGTGTGGGAGTGTGTATGTGGGCAAGTCAGTAATGTCCCCTGTGTGAGCCTACAGTGTGAGTGTAAGTGAGTGTGTGTGTAAAAGTGTGCACATGTATGTTTATCTGTGGGCTTAACTGAGTGTGAGTGTATTACTGTCCCCAATATAATCTCTTTGTGTAAAATCAATATGTGAGTAAATAACAAATAACAGTGTGTGTGTGTGTGTGTGTGTGTGTGTGTGTGTGTGCAGGGTGGCCCCAAAAGTGGTGGGGCAAAACTAATAAATGCATTTTGTAATGTGTAGGTATTTTCCAAAACTTCTGACATTTCCATTCATGTTCTAATGAACATTTTTCAAGATTTGCACAAAACAGATGGACGGAATGCACTATATAGTAAAGTAGCATTACATAACACTGCAACTGACTTTTTGTAATGTTGATGTAAGGTGGTTATATGAACATGTGCATAAATATTAGGTCATACATCGCAGTAAAATACATTTAAGTCATTTATTGACATTTAGCTCATCAGTGAAGTAATGAATTTGATGCTGATTCAAGTCATGTCAGAATGCCTATGTTGGAACTTTTGGAATGTTGGAATAAAATACTACTTGTGGCGATTCGGACAATTGTTCAAAGAAAGTATGGTGGTCTGGACAATATGTATCATACTTTTTTTTTGCTGTATTAAAAAAAACCCCAAAATATAGAGGCACATCAAGTCAATCTGTATTTTTTACGTTTCCTGCCAAGTTTAGCTTTTCTCTGGTGGAAAATATGAAAAGTTACATGATATGTTTTGTCTTGATTCTTAAGTGTCCAACTCACAAATACAAATTTACTGGCAGTTTGACCGCAGTTTATAAGTGGCAAAACTTTATTTGCACCCCTTACATGTGGCATGACAACCACATTTAATGAAGCTTGCTGGTGTGAGAGGGGTATTTGGGTAAGATTGCCAATCTTGTGATGTCAAATGATATCAGTCATTTTTTGGCATTTTACTTTAATTGAATTGATTTTTTTTAACCCTTTAAAGACTTCACAATTAAGAACTTTTGCCAACATTAAGAAGGAAAAAGTCCCTGAGGAAAACATATGACTTTGGAACAGTTCTGTGTGCCATAAAGAGCGACAGCAGCAAATTTCTAAAAACACCATTTACTTTTCCGATCAAGAAAATATGCTTAAATCTTCAGTTCTGAATATGGGCATGATGCCATGACAGTATGACGTCTTGATTTCATAGATCTATAGGACAGTGGTGTGTACAGATAGATACTGAGGATTTTTTCTAAATTAGCAACCTAACTTCAGTCAAAAAGTGGTGGGAAATTGTCCCAGTAGTAAACTGAATAGTGGTGGGTCAAAGCCCTGCTTGAACCTGCTGTGTATGACAAAGGCATTCCTGTGATCTTTGTGATCTCTTCGTATAAAAAGTGTTGTGTGTGCGTGAGAGATCTGAGTGATCTCAATACAGTGTGCGCAGTGTTTTTGTGATCTTTATTTGTGTGTGTTACAGGTCTGAGATGGGAGGATGGCTCTTGAGTGTATCTGTTGTATTTCTTTCTTTGATTCTGATTGGCTGTGATGCAGATGGTAAGAATTTATTCTTTCTCTTGAATGTTACTTTATACCACAGACACTGTAGTATTTAGCCAGACTGACGTTTTTATAGTCACATTTGGGCTTTTTCGTGCAAGTTTAAACAGATTTTAGAGATGACTGATAAGAAATCTATTTCACAAACTGTAGCACGTTTGTCTCTAATTAACAATGACACTGAGGTGAGCTGTGCTATTGTCACTAATCAAGTCTGAAAATGACAACAACAAACTTCTCACCATGCTAATGTAAGCTCTGACCTTTCAAACACGCAAATTAAACATAATTCTGACATGAGCTGATAATTTGATACCAATATACTTTCAAATATAGTCCATATATACTAATGCAGATGTTGCTATTTGTATTTTTCTGTGCACCATGGTGTTCTTTGACTTGACCAGCTGTTTTTAACCTTGTTTACAGGGAACCGCTGTTTGGTCAGCAGATCAGCCAACTGTTCCATCTGCCTGCAGACTGGAATAGGCTGTGCTTACTGTCCAGATGAGGTTAGCGTACCTCGGTTCACTTCATACCCAGGGTCACAGTTATCTATCTATGTTCATTACTAACAGTCCAGTTTATCAGAATCCACTACCCTGTGAAAGAACTTTCATAATCCAGAAATTCAATCCTGTAGGCAACCAAAATACACTGGAAAAAGACAAGAAGCAGGGTTAATAGAAACGGCAGAAAAACGATCCATAAAACCAGGGAAACGAAAAATGGCAGTATGGCAGTGGTGGTCTGTAAACACGGCTAATGTCTCCTTTAGCCATTGCCTCCACTCTTCCAGAGCCAGTCATTTTCAGTCACCAGCATCATAGTTACACTCAACTGATGAAAGACACTTTAGTGTCAGGCCTTGTTGAGAGAGCAGTGCCCCTACTCCCGAATTTTGAGGTATCCACCCCTACTTCGAAGTGTAGGTCAGGACTGGGCTGCTGTAAAACAGGAGCTGAATGGAAGAAAGTTTTTGGGGTCGAAAATGCCTCGGCTGCTTGGGAAGAAAACTTACCTCCAGGTTGTTTTAAGAGAGCAGTGATTTGAGTAGCTGCATAGCTGAACTTCATTTTGAACCCGAACTAGTAAGTAGCAAAACCTGCAGGTCTTCCACCGCCTTAGGTACAGACCTGTGACATGCTGTGTAGCCTACACTCAGTACATACCTCCTTCCTGGTGGACTGATGAAAACTGCATTTCACTCCTGGTGAATAGTTGGTTTTCTCAGAGTCTGTGTGGGTTATAAACCACAAGCCATGGGTGGCAAAGAACAAAAGGCAACCTGGGCAACTTCATAATTAAAAATGAGAAGAACTCCTGATGAAAAAGTCACACACAGACACGGAGAGGGACTGTCTGATGTGTAATCTCCCCCTGTTCCAAGTGACTGTCTGTACAAACCCTGAACTGGAAGAAAAGGAGATAATGCATAGACGAGTCAACATGGTTCTTTCACCAGTTGAACGTCTGGAAAAATTCCTGGTGGCCCCAGAGCTGGCTAATATGACAACAGACTGAACATAATGGAGAGTTCAACTGGAATGTTGAATTGTTTATGAGTAATGTTAAGTAAACTAGAGGCCTTTCCAGTTAAAAACGAAAACACAAAGTCAACCTTGTCTTGGTCAGGCATGAATTTTTCAGGCTGGTGCTTCATATACAGTAAGCACTGAATCAAAAAACCTCGACATTGTCTGAGAGAGCCATCATAATGTTCTGGCAGGGCCGTGACTAGGCCACCACTGATGGAGTCAGCCAAACTAGTGAAGGCATCCGTGGTGTTCAGTCACATATACCAAGGAATACCCAGATGTGGAGTGAGAAAAATACAGACATGATTATTCCAAAAAGCAGGGAATAATCATGTCTGTATTTACAAGAACAGAGGCAAGCAAATGATCCAAACCAGAAGGGCAGTCCAATAGGGAAATAACTTCAAAACAACTAGCAAAACACTAGGTCTATACACAGAATAAGATTAATAATCCATTAAGGCAATTCAACAGGCAACCAAAATACATAGGGAATAGAGAAGAATCAGGTTTGAGAGGAACGGCACACAAACAAACCGGAAAACCAGAGACACCAGAAATGGTTTGGTACAAAGGAGAATTTACTGACAATCCTTTGCAAAGTATAAGTGGCTAAAAAGTGGCTAAAGTATAAGTCTGGAAAGAACTCTCAGTGAGACCTGATGATTAGTCTCCGCTCTATTCATCACTGATCAGTTTCTGACCACATGACCTCTGACTCAACAGTTAATTATTATCCTTGAGCGCTGACGTAGGAAAATACAAACTTGTGCACTGACAGGAGTTTGACTCTGTAGCTTTTCATCTGAGTGAATGGTTTATTGTGTGTTTGTGTGTTTAAACTAGGTGTTTTCCTATGATCGTTGCGACCTGGCGCAGAACCTGGAGTCCCATGGCTGCCGTAATGTGATCAGTGTGAAAAGCTCTGAGAAATTGGAGAGGGTGAGAGCTACCTTTTTTGCAACACATGTCCAGAAAACAAATGAGATTTGCAACTGGCATCCAATCTGTGTCAAAGCTTGTGACAATCTGTGTCAAACGTTTGTGACATTTTTGATGCTGGAAATGATAAAAAAATCACATGTGAGAAATCATTTGCATGAAGTTACAGCACACTCTTGTTATCACTGGTGAAAACCCGGGATGATAAGATGCACTAATATTACATGAACTCTCTTTCAGAATGAAAGGATTGACGTTAATCAGAAGTACGCGCAGGTCGCTCCTCAGAGGATGAGGATGACCCTGTTGCCAGGAGAGGAGAAGGAAGTGGAGATGCAAGTGTTTGATCCAGGCTATGGGCCGCTTGACCTCTACATCCTCATGGACTTTTCCAACTCCATGGCTGATGATCTGGACAATCTGAAGAGTTTGGGAGAGCTGCTGGGTAAAAAAATAAATAAATAACAACAGTGACCACCACATTGTTTCATTGTTTTAATTTAATCTGTGTGTCATCAGTTCACTGAACATGGTGGAAGAGTCATCTCTTGTTTCCGTAGCAGCAGGAGACCTAGGCATACTAGGCTACAGCCCTGAATGTTTTATGAATAGTCCTAGATATTAAACAGATCTGTTTATGTGTCTTCCTGGTTGTTCTTATTCTTACTGATTAGTAAATTAAAACTTTAATCTAATTCCCCGTCAATATCAACGACAAGTCTGTAGCCCATCAATGGAATTGTTGCATCTCATTCCCTTACTTATTAACTGAGTTAAGTTAAAATATTATTAGTTCAGGATATAATTAGTAGTGATAATTATTACTTTAAAGTAATTATAACAATAGCATTCGATAGTCAGGGGATTTCAGCTGAGTATCTAATGTTTTTTAGTTTCGGTCTAAAATCACCGATTCACACACTGGTTTTTGCAGTTTTTATAATCTTACTGGCTGAGGGTCCTAAAACCCAAGCTGGTATTGGTTTTAATATTTTTTGTATCTGGCACCAAGCAGTTAGCAGCAGGTCCTCCGTGGATCGAACTACTTTGTCCACCACGTCCCACAGATGCTTCATTGTATTGAGATCTTGGGAATTTGGAGGCCAAGTGACCACTTTGAATTCTTTGTCATGTTTCTCAGACCATTCCCTAGACTGTTTTTTGCAGCATCACAGGGTGCATTACCCTGCCAAAAGATATCACTGACGTCTCATTACATTTTTATGTGTACTAAAACACTAGGAACACCTCTTTGGAGTTGCTCTTACCTAGGCATTTAGAAATCACAGTTTGGTTGTCAGACCCTTTTTTGTTTCTCCAACACAACAACAGCTCATTTGCTGCCCAGTGTTTAGTACTGCTTGACAGGTGTTATTGTCACAAGATGACCAATGTTATTCATGCCACCCTTTAGTGTGTATAATGTTCAGTCAATAATCCAATAATTAGTTGTCTTTTCTGACTGTGTGTTTTTGTGTTTTCTGCAGCTAAGGAGGTTGGGAAACTCTCTCATGACTACACCATTGGATTTGGCAAATTCGTTGACAAAGTGATCGAACCACAGACCGACATGAGGCCGGCAAAGTGAGAGTCTATGATGGATTTTATTAGTTCAATAGGCTTTATTGGTGTGATCACATTTAACTGTTTCACTGCCAGTTATTTGTGTTCTGGTTTTTTTTATAATCTAAAACTGCTAGTTTTTAATGATCCAATGGATTTTACCATAAAAGATGTGAATGGGAAATCATGGTACATTTCCATACTTTTACAAGGCATCAGCGAGAGTCTCGGAACTAGCTTAGTGTTTTTCCTCAGTGACCGGTAGGGGTGGTGAGATGGGGAAGGAAAAACTTTTGTGAACGTTATTTTTTTTCAATTGTTTTTTCCATCTATGTGTTCTACAACAAAGGGCACACTAAGGGCACACTGGAAGCTTTGCCTGCCAGAAAGAGAAACAGTACATCTGACAGCTTCTGTGCAATTGTGTCTGTAGTTGAAAGGTAATATAAAGCTACCTCCACACATTCCAAACCCACGTTCTCTTCTCTCGTTGTCACCACAGATTAAAACAGCCGTGGCCCAACAGCGAGCCTCCTTTTTCCTATAAGAACGTCATCCAACTCACCAACAATATCAACACCTTCAAGCAAAAGCTGGATCAAGAGAAAATATCTGGCAACCTGGATGCTCCTGAGGGTGGATTTGACGCGATCTTACAAGCTGCTGTGTGCCAGGTATGAACGTTCTTCTACAATGAGTAACAAAAATCCTACATGAATAAACACTCTCTGGACAAACCCCCCTTCCTTATAGCCCCACCTTGGTGATGTACAGTAAAGTATGTTGCATACCAGTTTGTTGCTTACTATACTTTAGCCTGTTTATAGATAACAGTTGGTCATGCAGTATCATATTTCAGAGTTGTTCAGAGGTTTTTAGGGGAGTTTGTAAAAATGTATACATGCAGTCAGCAGCATGCTAATTGCTGGAGTGTAAGTTTCCAACACTTCTTAGCTACATTAACCTCCAAAAAAATGTATCTTTGCTGGTCGCCTAAACTGTGTGAAAGACATTTGATTTAGGCAGAATCATATCTTTTACTGCTTGTTCCACATTTTAGCCAAACTGTATTTCAGTTTAGACAGAGTTTATAGTCATTCGTTATAGTCAGGCATCTAGCTTATTTCCAACAGTTGCCATGCAGATCAACATATGAATAATAGATAAATATAGTTTTGCTGTTGGAACGAAACCTTGCATCTCCATTTTTTAATGTTTTGGTGTTTGAGCTTCATTTGAAATTGCTGCTGTTTACCCTTCGTTAACGTTTCATAATGAATGGACCAATAGAAATTTTGTTCCATTAACTTGCACTGAACTTTTTCCCTTTTTCCTGTAAAGTATTTTTTGGATGTAATGATTATCATATTAACTGTCTCTCTCCTCTCTCGCTCTCTCTCTCTCTCTCTCTCTCTCTCTCTCTCTCTCTCTCTCTCTCTCTCTCTCTCTCTCTCTCTCTCTCTCTCTCTGTAGCCTCAGATTGGTTGGAGGGAAGAGAGCACTCACCTTCTGGTCTTCACCACTGAGTCCGCCTTTCACTATGAGGCGGACGGTGTGAATGTTTTGGCAGGAGTCCTGGACCGTAATGATGAGGTATGCCACCTGGACTCCAGTGGTGCTTACACGCATGCCACACTGCAGGACTACCCGTCTGTGCCCACACTCGTGCGAATCCTAATGAAGCACAACATCATCCCCATCTTTGCCGTCACCAACCACTCACTGTCATACTACGAGGTGAGGAAGTTGTGTTGCCCATGGGACCTCTGCCTACTTTGCAATTTTAGTAATAGTAATAATAGTGATAATAGTCTTCTCTGGTCAATGCTAATGCTGCTGCCTTTTTTATGTTAATGTGCAGAAACTGGTAAAATACTTCCCCATCGCGGAGCTGGGAGTGCTGACAGAGGACTCGTCCAACATCATCCATATCATCCGCACTGCATTTGATGTGAGCCTAACGCTGCCACGCAGAGAACATGCTATGTTTGGACAATGTTGATTTTGGGTCTTCAAAATATATTGCTCAACAGCCGAGACGTACAGAATTGCGCGCACTGCGTGTTTGTTAGTGAATTGGTTGTTCTGTAACTCATGCTGATTGAATACTTTTTGGAAAGTGACACACTCCCGCCACTAGGTGGCGCACCGCGAACACAAGCGTTGGGAGCCTGACCATTTCACCAGCAGTGACTTTAATGACGTTGCATTCAAATACATAAACTTTAATACGCAGCTGGGGCCAACGCTTTTGCAGCTATAACAGCTTCCACTCCTCCACTCAGCTTCCACAAATTCACACAGAAACACTCCAGAATCTTTCCTCAAGGGAATTTGTGCCCATTCATTTTGTAAAACACGTATGTGGTCAGGCCCTGATGTTGGACGAGAAGGCCTGGCTCTCAATCGCGGATGCAGTTGAGGTCAGGGCTCTGTGCGGCCAGTCAAGTGCCTCCACTCCGCTTGCTTTGTGCACTGGGGCACAGGTTCTTCCGCAAACTTTGTCCTCAAAGTTGGAAGCATGGTGTTGTCCAAAATGTCTTGGTCTGCTAAAGTATTAAGATTAAGCCCTTCACTGGAAGTAAGGGGTCTAGCCCAAACCCTGAAAAACAGGTGACACTAAACAAGTTATATGGCTTTGTCCTCATTGTACTAACATTCATGAGGTGACATGAGGTGTTTGCAAACTACAGGAATCCAAAACATTTTTCCCTATTTAGGTAGATCACTTTGTGTAGTATCAGATTACTACTCTCTGTATCTTTTGGCATCTGACTTAAAATATGTCCTGCTTTTGTTTGTTTTTGCCACAGAGCATCCGTTCGAAGATCAGCATCCAAACAGAGAACAAACCCAGAGCCATCAACACTCAGATTCTCTCAGCCTCTGGAGGTGCAGACCTGAAGATCACAGCAAAGGAAGTGGTGAGTGCAATTTTCTATATTTTAGTATAACACTTATTGAAATATTATTATTATGACAAAACAAAGGGAAAAAAAAGTCCAAATATCTGTTTTGATGCTTTTTTCAGTGACTCTCTCTGTCCTTGTTATGTCAGCAATTTCCCAGAATAAACTAAAAAAGGAACAAAAAAAGTAAATGAATAAGATTTTATTATAAACTGCTTTCTGAACAACTCATACTTGTGATCGTGCAGTTCATGCATTAAATACACACTGAATGTTGCTGTCCCAGTACTTTTGTCCATATAGTGTAATTGCTAACTGCTCATCTGGTATCGCTCAGAGGAGGATGGGTTCCTCTTTTGAGTCTTGGTTCCAGCATTAGGGTTTTTTTCCTCTGTTGCCTTTGGCTTGCTCACTAGGGGCTCAGACCCAGATTCTATAAAGCTGCTTTGTCACAATGTCAGTTGTAAAAAGCATTAATTAAATTAAACAGCAAATGTCATTTAACATGACTGCAAAAACATCTAATCATATCATCCAACCTTCTTAGGATGACGGCATGATTTTTCTTCATGCTACAAATAAGTGTAATGCATTTTTTTCCCATCTTCCATCTTCTGCAGGCCAAAGTTACGGTGCGTGTGAGTGCTAAGACCAAATTCAACGATCAGCCCGTGTGCAGCATGAACATGAACGATCGATCGGGGACGATGAGGGTCAAACCCACCACTTTCAGCTCCGCCCTCGAGTTACAGACGGAAGTGCTCTGCAAAACGTGCGACTGTGAGAATGTGAGGAACCGGTCACTTTTTTTTACCCATTCATTTAATATGACTCTTTTGTGTCAGTTTGTGTAAACTACTTGCCCACTAAAAGTTTGGGGCCTTACTTTACTTTTCTGCGTACTGTGAGATTGACCACCCACAACACTTGATGGCTAAACACTTTTTTAACACAAAATCTTGATGTCCCCAAACTTTTGGCCAGACATTTATATGGAGACTGTAACTGACAACACACTCCTGCTCTACTTTTTCTACCAGACACCAGTAGTGAACGCGGTCCGGTGTAACGGAAATGGTAACCTGGTGTGTGGAGTGTGCCACTGTCATGAGAAATGGTAATGCTGAACCTCCTGTTTCACATTTCACATTACGCAGCACTTATTTCATATGTACACAATTTATTCAACAGTTCACAAAGAACTGTCACTTTAAGGTGAACCCATTAATGTAAAACCCATTAATTCCCTGCTGCACTTTACCTTGTCGTACCACATTTAGATTTTGGACACGAATGGTTACATTTTCAAAAACAGAATGCATTGAAATGACTGATCTCAATTACAAGCTAAAATCTAACCTTAATGAAATCCATTGTGTTCTCCACTGTATCAAGGCAAGCTGAATGTGTTTGAGTGTTTGTTGTTTCAACGATCTATGCATTGCACAGTAAAATGTTATTGCAGGACCTTGCTGCAACACAAAAACAACACATTACTACACAAAGTCTGAACAGGACCAAAAAAGAGCAAGTAATACAATATTACAGGACAGGACAGCATACAATGCATCTGACGAAGGCAAAAACTGTATTAAGTACTGTCAGCCAAGACATGTAGTGGAAGCTTATATACCATGGTGCAGGCTCTGTGCCTGAATCATCACACATTCGCCTCAAACCACGTGGAGTTAAATAACCTCATTGGTGGCAATGGGTTAAATGCAGAGAAAGAATCTCACACTCTGGGCTTTGCTGTGTTCACACGTGACTACAAGGGGCCGCGATACTTTAAAAAGCATCTTGTAGTGGTAGTGGCGCATAAGCTTCCATTACTTGTTAGCTACATTAACCCCATAGCTACATTTCCAATCTACACTTGTGACCTATGTGTAAATAGCTCACAAATGTAAAGCTTTGTTGTCAAAGTATGACTTCAAGAAGTCCATAAACCCGCCATATTTTTTCTTCCTCATTTCTGTAGGCTTGGTCCGTTCTGTAACTGCTCATCGCAGGTGCAGTCTAGTGACGGCTGTATTGGTCCCGGTATGACGGAGCCATGCAGTGGACGAGGCGACTGCGTGTGTGGAAGCTGTATCTGTCACAACCCCAGCCAATTTGACGGCCCTTTCTGCCAATATGACAAATCACAGTGTCAAAGATACGGGGGTTTCCTCTGCAACGGTCAGTGTTGGACACATATTCACGTTATTCTTCAAAGCTTTTCACACCAAAGTATTACACCAACAGGGGCATTAATGACATTGCATTCAAATACATTAACTTTAGCATGGAGTTAGCCAACGTATTTGTGATGCGGCATAAAACAGTGTACATATATGTACGTCATTTTCAGCTTAAAGCAGATCTTATCTGAAATTACAAACAGCCCAGACTGCTTTCTGAGTAAAGGACAAAACAGGGCAGTCAAGTAGAACATAGATTATTTACACATATCAATCTTAAAGGCACAGTCATTTTTTAATAACATACACAGTGTAGAAAGAACTATTGTAAAAAGACATTTTAGATGGTTTATTCAGACATTTTAGATGGTTAACTTATGGTGTTTTCTAATAACGCAATCTAAATATCATCACTCCTGGAAAACAACATCTTTGTTGTTTTTCAGATTTCATACATGGATTGACAATATCAGCTGCCATTACATTGTGGTTTAAGTGGACCATAAAGAAATATAATAATATCTTCATCATCTTCCAGTAAATTTTTTTAAAGAATGTTTCTCCTTCATTTTGCTGAAAAGTTACAAGGATATTTTAGAGATACAAGGTTTTTGGTCCGACAGTGAGGATATGATATTATCGTATTATATGCTGAATATATAATATGAGAGCTTGTGTGTATTTGTATTTCAGACCGAGGCGGATGTGTCTATGGGAAATGTGCTTGTGATGGTGGGTGGGTGGGAGATGCCTGTGAGTGTCCTCTCAGCAACGTGACCTGCCTGGACAACAAAGGGGTAAAAAAACATTCTCTCACACAAAAAAAACACATACACACTCACACTCACTCGCTCAGTTACTCTCACACACACACACACACATACACACACACACTGAGGCATCAAACATTGTATTCTTTGAGCATCTCTAGTATGCAAATCTCTAGGATCACAAGATTCTCTCTCTCTATCTCTCTCTCTCTCTCT
>JBBPCX010009059.1:0-17923 GCA_037974365.1 Hydrocynus forskahlii
CTGCACCAAGGCTGAATTTCGGAAAGAGACTTCAGATACAGTATTAGGGGACCACTAAGACCTATATAAAAGCATAATAAATCAGCATGTCATGGGACCTTTAAGTGTTTCTCAGTCTGGATTATAAGGCGAAGTGAAATAATCACCTGAGATCAGAATCAGTTTCACACAGGGGAGTCTGAGTTTACCTGTCAGACAAAAACATCTACCACCTGTTCCCCTTCATGTCTGAGAGAGATAAGAGAGAGAGAGAAGGAGCGAGAGAGAGAGAGAGAGAGAGAGAGAGAGAGAGAAGGAGAGAGAGAGAGAGGAGACAGAGAGAGAGACAGAGAGAGAAAGAGAGAGGGATACAAGATAGAGGTACAAAGACAAAGAGAAACTACACTATATGGACAAAAGTATTGGGACACACTTGTTTTTCAGGGTTTGGGCTAATCCTTCCTTCCAGTGAAGAGTATTCTTAAGGCTCCAGCATACCAAGACATTTTGGCATATGCCTTGCTTCCAACTTTGTGGACACAGTTTGGGGAAGAACCTTGTCTATTCCAGCATGACTGTGCCCCAGTGCACAAATCAACGTCCATAAAGACATGGCTGGATGAGTTTGGTGTGGAAGAACTTGAACAGAACAGAGCCCTGACCTCAATCCCATCCAACACCTTTGACATGAACTAGGAACAAATTCCCACAGAAACTCCAAAATCTTGTTGAAAGTATTCCAAGAAGAGTGGAAACTGTTCTAGCTGCAAAGGGGGGACCAACTCCATCTTAAAGTCTATGTATTTGAAAACAACGTCCCAATACTTTTGTCCATTTAGTTTGTATAGAGAGAAGGCAAATGGGTAGAGATAAAGAGAAGATAGAGAAGACAAAGACAGGGAAAGAGTGAAGATAGTCAGAGAGACAGAGAAAGAGAAGAGAGAGAAAGAGAGAGGGAGAGAAGAAGAGAAAAGATCGAGACAGAGAGGGGAGAGAGAAAAAGAGACAGAGAGTTAGAGAGAAAATAAAGACAGAGATGGAAAAAGAGAAGATATATAGAGAAAAAGATGGAGAGAGAGTCAGAGAATCAGAGAGAGAGGGATGTAAAGTGTGTGTTGTGTTGTTTAAATGTCACGCTGCTGTTTCACTACAGGTTAGGGGGAGTTTCCCCTTCTTTACTCCAGACCACAGCCAGGACAGTAAAGAGCAGAGTGCGTGTGGTGTGTGTGTAGGTGTGTGGGTGTTTGTGTGTAAACGTGTGATTATTGCAGAAGGAAATTATGATGGAAACTTTTCTCTTTGAGTTGTCGGTTCTCTCAGACCTGTTGAGACACGAGTTCCTGGAGGAACTGCAGTGTTTTTACAGGTTCCACCCAGTCAGCCAGAACATTAAAACCACTTGTGTTATACTGTTGGTCCCCTGATTTCCCAAAATCTCTGCTCCCATCAGAGCCTGGACTCCACAGGAACCTCTGAAGGTTGGTGGTTCTACAGCAGCAGATCCCTTAAGTCTTGTAAGCTGTGAGGGGGAACCTCCATGGATCGGACTAGTTCATCCGATGTGTCCTGCCGAAGCTCAGTTGGATTGAGACCTGGGGAATTTTGGGGCTCCTTGAGCTCTTTGTGATGTTTCTCAAACGATTCCTGAATGGTGTTTCAGTGTCGGGGAGATCATCCTGTTGAAAGAGGAGCTGCCATTAAGAGCAGTGCTCCATGAAGGGCTGAACTTGGTTGTTGGTGTCAAAGTAATGTCCAGGACCTGAGGTTCTCCAGCAGAACACCACCTAGAGCATAACACTGCCTACACTGCCTCACCATCATCACATAACTCATCCTGGTCCATCTCTAATTCACATACACTCACTTACACACAAACAAACACATATACACACACATGTACATATAGACGCTGTATGTATAATATACAGTACTGTGCAAAAATCTTTACATTTCCTTACATTTTGCAATGAATCACCTTGTTGGTGCAAAACTGTCTTATCTCTGTCTGTCAAACTGTCTTATCTTTGGCAATTGAGTAGATTAAATGAAAGAAATGGGAACAAATGTTTTACTGCGACAGTGTCACGTAACCCCTGGAGAAGGAGGCACAGGCGCGGATTTCCATTTTACTTCTTGACTTCTTGATTTTTTTTAGCAACAACACAAAGAAGGTACGAGGGCCAAAACACGACACGCACTGAAGCTCTGATGATTGACTAAAAACATAAACTCTAAACCTAGAAGACGGTGGACCGACTTAAGGGTATGACACAAGGCAACTTAAATACACAAATGACTTGGACATGAACCAGTAAAGACACACAATCACTGTGAACAGACACAATTACAAAATAAGAGTTCAACATATCACAGACAAGGGCAGCCTCCAGCGGCCGCTGACTGGGGACGTCACAGACAGGCTGAAAGCACCACCAATATACTGATCACCGCCTGATCATCTGGACTCATCTGCACCTGTTTTTTCACTGATTCAGGCCTTAAGTTAGATGTGCTTTGTTCTGCTTGAATGATTCATACGTGGTGTCAAAAAGGGGGTCAAGACTTTTGCATAGCACTGTAAATGATATGTTCACTTGACCTTGTGGAGATCAGGAACCATGCATTGATGAAGGTGGATGTTTCCGATAAAGTAGCAAAATAGACTGGATGCTCAGTGCATGATCCATAACTGCGACAATACAAGAGTATGAGACACTGCGAGAACAAAAGAGAAAGAGAGAGTGAGTGTGGGAGAGATAGAGAGAGATGAAGAAAGGGAACAAAAGAGAAAAAGAGAGGTAGTGTGGGAGAGTTAGAGAAAGAGACGAAGAGAGAGAACAAAAGAGAGAGAGAGAGATGAGCTGATGTCACCATGGCTCTTGTGAGTCTTTCCGTCCGAGTGAGTGTTTTTATATCAGAACTGGACGGGTTTTTGGAAAGCTGTAGCACACACACACACACACACACACACACACACACACAAACATGGATGAAGTGAGTCAGGCTGAGACAAAGCAAGCTTTCAGGGCTGAATGTCAGAGGAGTGATATTGTTCCGCTGGGCTCCAGTTTATTAGAGCAAAACAACTACAGCCCTGTTCACCTTCAAACACACACATACACACACATTCACTCAGACACACTCACACACTGATACACACACACACACACATGCACACCGACACAATCACACACAAACACACACACACATCCACACAGGCACACACTCACACACACACACACACATTTTTGTTGTTATTGCTATGCCTTTTTGTTATTTTTGTTATGTTGCTATGGTTATTGTTGATGTGACTACTGTTATTGCTGTGGTTGTTACTGTTGATGTGTATGTGGTGGTTGTTGCTATTGATGCAGTTGTTGATGTTGCAGTTGTTGATGGTGGTGTAGTTGTTATTGCTGATGCTGTAGTTATTGCTATTGATGTTGCAGTTGTTGATGATGTTGGTGTTGATGCTGTAGTTGTGACTGCTGATTTTATAGCTGTCAGTGCTGACACTGTAGTAGTTGTTGTTGATGTTGTATTTGTTGACTTAATTATTGCTGTTGATTATAGTTGTTATAGTTGTTAATTATAGCTGTTAAAGCTGTAGTTATTGCTTTTGGTTGGAGGGGAGTGTATGATGATTTAGGCATCATGCTAATTGGTGGGCGGTAGGATTCCATTATAATTAGCTGTATACATTAGCTTTGTAGCTCCAGCACTGAGGCCAAAGAAGCAAATGTCTGGCACTAACTACATCTCAGCTGATCGATCACATGTGTTTTAAAAGGATGGACTGTGTGTTTGTAGGGGGTATTTTAGATGAAGTATCACTTTTCTTCAGCCAATAAGTGGCTTGATCCACTGAGCTGAGCAGAAAAAAAAACAGCTCAAGGAGAACCATTCATCATATTCTGATATGATTAGGATCTGATTAATAAAATTAAAGATGAAATCGTTCTTCATTTCGGTCATGATGGAGACCACAAGTCTGAAAAGATAATCAGGGGCTTCGGTACGGGGGGGTGGGTTGGGGGATGGGGAGGGGAGGCGGTAATATAGAGAGACAGAAAACCAGGCCATATTTCTAATGAAAGTAGAGATGATTTTGACTAAACACATTACACACATACACACACACATCAAGGAGCTTGTGTGGATGAGATACATGGAGCTTTACTGTAAATGTCAGTTATTTGTGCAAATTAGCATCTTTTTCTCAGTGTTTGCATCATCAGCACAAACAATAAACAATAAACAAGACCAGACAGCCTGAAGAAGAGAAAACTGCAGAGGGCTCTGTGCAGATGTGCACAGAACAGTGTGGAATGGAGACATTTTAGAGCTGTAATGTGGAAAGACCAACTGGCCGAATAAAAGAGTGACAGAATGACATTTTCATCATTCTTTTCTGTGTAAGTGAGCGAGTGTGTGTGCGTCTGTGTGTGTTTGTGTGTGTGTACTCGCAAGAGCAAGAGAGACAGTGAAAAAGTCAAGACGCGACAGAATTGAAATGGGTGAAGGAAGAGAGACGGAGAGAAAAAAAAGAGAGAAAAGAGAGAGAATGATTGGAACAGAGAGAGAGTGGGGAAAAAGTGACAGACAGAGATGTAGAAGTATGATACAGAGAGAAAAGGGTGAAAGAAAAAAAAATGGAAAGAGAGTGAGAGATGTGGTGAAGAGAGAGAGGGAAGGAGAGAGGGAGAGATATGAAGAGAAAAAAAATGTGGTAAGGAATGAAAAAGAGAGCAAGATGGGGCTAGAGAAAAAGAGAAGGTTTGTAGTGTGGTGAGAGAATGCAGATGGGGTCAAAGGATGGATTTTCACATTCCTCTGCAAAACCTTCTGCCTCACTGCTGAGCATATGTGTTTGTGTATGTATGTGTGTGTGTGTGTGTGTGTGTGTGTGTGTGTGTGTGTGTGTCTGTGTGTTGTGGGACCTGTTTGGTCCTGTTTTCAGTGATGTGGTTGTCTCACAATCACCTTGACTCTAAATAAGGCGTCTGGACCATCACTGAATCTTGTGAAATAAATTTTTTTGGTTCAGCAAATAAAATCTCTGCAAGAACTCAGGGTCTGGAACAGCAGGGGAGTCCTGCCTGGTTGACAGGTGAGGGGCAGAGCTTTAACACAACTGGCCACTGGTTACAGTAAAACCAGTGTGGCTTGCAGCAGAGCTTCAGCAGGTCATTTTTAACTTATGTGTATCAACAGTGTAACACAAACTACACCTTTGGATGTTTGAGTTTGAAAAAGGCTAAGGTTTCTTTTAAACATAATGTGTTTAATCATTAATAAAGGCTTCAAATGTTTAGTTTATGTGTAGCTTTAAACACACTCTGTAGTTTAATACATTTGTGATTGTTTTACTCTGTCTAAAGTTACTTGAATTGTTGTAGTCAGTAGTGTTGATTTGTAACTTAGCAAACGCTTAGCAACCGTAACTGTTACACACTATGTTCTCACATGAACATCACTAAGACCAGTAACAGTCGAACAGGTGTGACTCGGATTTGAAGAAAAGAGATGAGATGGGGAGGAAAGAAGAGATTAGATGAGAAGAGACAAAAAAAAGAAGAAAAGAGAAAGGAGGAGGACAAGAGAGGAGGATGACATGAGAAAAAAAGAAAATAAAAGGAGAAGAGAGGAGAGGAGAAGAGAACAGAACAGAAGAGAAGAGGAAAGAAAGAGAAGAGAAGTCATTATTATTCTTGAGATCAGGGGTTATTTTGGGCTGTATCTCTGGACCCCAAGGCTGCACACCGTCCCTGAATAAGATGCAGTTGTTGTGATGGAGAACACATGATCTCAGAGGTTCTCATGGGGTTCTGTTGATTCTCAGTGTGATTAAAGACCCCAGTCTCACTCTGATCTTGGAGGAAATGAGGAGCAGCAGTTTCCCAGAGCTCCTCCTGCCCCGGCAACTCTAATCACACAGTGACAGCAGAGACCTTTTAGTGTGAGGCGAGTCAGAAATCGACAGAACCACAGCCTCCGTCACTCTTGCTCCAAACCTGTGAGACGTGGCTCATTTTATTACAGCAGACGCTCTTTTATAACAAGTAGAAAAGCAAAGTGATTGCACAGCTTAAGCAATTCCCTGGTTGCCATGGTTACTAGGTGGTTGCTGTGGTGTTTAAGGTGGTTGTTATGGTATCCCAGGTGGATGCTAGGTGGTTGCTATGGTGTTTCAGGCGTTTGCAGTGGGCGCAGGGGTGATAGTAGCCTAGTGGGTAAAACACTTGCCTGTGATCCTAATGACCACAAAGTTGTAGGTTCAAATCTTATTTCTACCATTGTATCCTTGAGCAAGACACTCAACCCTCCATTGCTCCAGGGGGAATGTCCCTGTAACTGAAGATTGTAAGTCACTCTGGATAAGGGCATCAACAAATGCCCCTTTATGCTAGGGATGTTGCTGGGTGGTTTCCGTGGTATTCAAGGTGGTTACTAGGGCGCTGCTAAGTGGTTAGTGTAGTGTCCCAAGCAGTTACTAGGGTATTGCTAACGGTTATTGAGCAGAAATCATACATCCAGTTAAAAAGCCATTTACAAACACACTATTCATTATTCATTAAACAGTCTGGGTTTGGAACTGTGTTTTTGGAATAGTTGTGACTAATTACCAGACACAAGATTTGCAGGAAAAATAAATACATTAAATATTAATATGAAGAAGAAGAAGAAGAGGAAGAAGAAAAAGAGTGTCATGAGGCAACAGTAATATTAATATCACTAATTGTGATGAATTGTAACAATATTTGGTAATATTTTGTCCAAACTAAAATTCTTTAGAAAAATTCTATAAAATTACTATAATATGATAGTAATAATAAAATTACTATCTGGACTCAACTATAGTGTAAACAGAGGAAGTAGTCGGGGTGTCCCTCACACACACACTCACACACACACACTCACACACACACCGCCTACAAGGTTGGGGTTGGTGGATGTAGTCATCCACAAGGGGCGAGGGGAGGTAAATATATTTGTCTACATGGGGAAAGATGGTGGTGAACGTATTCGTCCACGGGGTTGGGGGGGGGGGGTTATGAAATGGCCTAAATAATGCCTATAATTATTAGTAAGCGTAACAATCACTAGTGTTAATGTTTACTAATATTAATGTTTACTAATATCAATATCTTTAATGCTAACTCATACTAATGTTAATATCACTAACGCTAACGATACCCGTAGTTAACTTGTTATTATATTATTGATTGCTATATTGTTTAGATTTGGGATTCATTTGATTATAAAAATGAATTTGATATCGAATCAAAGAGAAGAATAACAGATGTGTAACTGAAGGCAAGGAAAGCAGCAGAAGCTGAAGATCAGGCAGGACCTGTTGCTGTAGCGACGGTCAGCTCCGTTTAATTGGCGGAAGCGGAGACAGCCATTCCACTGTTAATTACTCCTCTAATTCTCTCTTCCCTCTCTGTCTCTCTCTCACGCTCCACAGCACACCTGATGCTCGATCGTCCACCCCCCACCCCCCCACACCCCCCGCTCTGGAACCCAAACTCTCACTCTGCAGTTCAGCAGCCTTCCTGAAGCTCATAGAGAAATAAAATATATATATAAAAAAATAAATACAATACTGTGCAGAATCCTTGAGCCCCCTCATTTCTTTATATTTTGTACAAAAATGGGACAGAATGTCAATACAGTGTATTAATGCAACATGTTCAAACACATGTTGCAATAGAGTATAAACACAAAGAGGGTGTGTTTGATTCTAACCACCTTTAAAGTTTCTGTTAGACAAGCTTTCCTGTCATTTCTTTAAGTGTCTTCAGGAATTGTTCTCCAGGCTTCTTAAAGGACGTTCCAAAGTGTTGAGATCTGGGTTTTGGGGAGGCCAATCCATAACTGGTAGTGTTCCATCTCGTTTTTCTTTATATCAAGGTGCTTTGACTATATTGACAGCGTGTTTGGGATTGCTGAGGCCGAAATTTTGCGGGGTGCTCAAGATTTTTCACAGTTCTGTACATTAAAAAGCAATAAAAAATACATATTTATAAAAGTATAACCACAAATGAATTTATTAATAGTATGTGTAGTGTGCAGAACTGAGTTCTGCCTTGTGGTCCTGCTGAAGGTTCCGCAGCCTGTAGTTCACAAACTACAGAAATTGCCTTCAAATGAAGAGAATTCCCAAGTATCTCAAGACCCTAATCAAACAAAAAGAAAATATTGATTTGATCAGCAGCTGTTCCACCAGTTCCTTCCAGCACTGTCAGCCTCAATTCCAACGGTGGTCCTCCCCCTCCCCTATCACTTAGTATAACTGTCCTCTGGGTGGGTAGGGTGGCCCTTCCTCTTCCCCATCACTCAGTATAACTGTCCTTTCTCTCTCTGTATTGGGGTAGATATGGACGTTCTCCCTCTTAATTTGGGTTAAGTTACGGTTATTGTAAGCAACAGTTTAAAAGGGGCAGAAAGAGTGTGGAATTCCTCATTGGGAGCTGTGGGGCGGATTATGTTGCAGGCTTGAGAATAGTTTGTAAGTAACAGACTGTCGCCCTTGCTGCCAGCTGCAGTGTTTATGCCCCAATAAAATCCACCTGTATCCTCTGATCAGCCTGTCTGGCTCAGACCAGTTCCACCACAGCAGTGGTGGATATATATATATCATACAGATTAATATCACATTCAAGTTTTCCATTATAACCAGATAGCAAAAAAAAGGATCTATATGTATATATATATATATATATATATATATATATATATAGACACAAAGTACTGTTTGAAAGTCTTGAGCCCCCCCTCTTCACAGTATGACAACAGTTTCATTTGTTCAGCATCAATAATCCCAAGCACACTGTTAACACAGTCAAAGCACCTCGATGGATCGCTATTGGTCATGGATCGGCCTCCCCAAAGCCCAGATCTCAACGTTACTTAAGCAGTGTGAATCATCCAAACAGAGAACAGAACCAAAGAATAAGAGAAATGACAGCAAAGCTTGTCTAAGAGAGTTTAGGCTGTGAATGGTGGTCATAACGATGTTCAGAACAAACACAGTTTAAAGCTGGTTAGAATTAAACACACCCTCTTTGTGTTTATACTATATTTACATGTCTATTTGAACATGTTGCAGTAAACCACTGTACCAACCTACTGTCTCATTTTTCAACAGAATATAAAGAAATGAGGGGGTCAAGACAGTACTGTATGTCAAGAATTTTTGTGACATCACAAAACAGTTAGTTCAAAATGGTCTGGTTTTTTTTAGCATTGTTTCCATATATGGACAGAATAGACAGTATTTGTTTATAGTGAAAATCCATATTTGTCATTTGCATAAACCTCTTTAGCTCCAGTGCTAAAACTAAAACCTTGTTTTGGCTGATTGGCTACATTTGGGGTACGGTGGGGGAAACTGAGGGATATTTGCTGAAGTGACGTTTTAAGAAAAAAAAAAGAGCTGGATCATCCGGATGTTCCCAGACCAGAGTTAGACAGAAAGAGAGAAACAGTGAGAAGCTGCAGTTAGTTCTGGGAACAGGTCTTAGCGGTCGACTGGGGAGAGGAGTGGACAGAGAGATGCAGGATTAGAGGACAGGACAGCGTGAGGTGCTCTTCTTCTTTCAGGAGGCTGTAATGAGGTCTCAGCGGGTCTGAACTTCAAAAAACACAAAACAGAACACAATGCAAGACCGAAAGCTTATAAAGATGACAAAGTCATGACACAGTGAGAAAGAGAGAGAGAGAGAGAGAGCAAGAGAGAGAGAGAGAGAGAGAGAGAGAGCGGGAGATTGCTGGGTGCATGGGCGCCGGAACCATTATAGCACTCTTCAAAATCATTCGTTTCGTCCCCCCCACTTTTTGTTTCCCAGACAATGGCCAGACTCCGCACACACGCAATCCCGCGTGCACCAATACCCCCCACCCCCCAAAAGGACCAAGACTTTGCACGGGCGCACTAATCCCGCCTCCCCCCCAAAAGGACAGAGACTTTGCACGCACAGCAACCCATCCAACACACCCCCAGATGTAGACCGATGCGTCCCCCCCCCATATTAAAAATGCTTTCGGTGCCCCCGGCTGGGTGGCATTACAGTCAGTGAAGTAGTGATTCAGTCTGTAGTGGTTCAGTCTGACTCAGTCTGTGTTAATAAAGACGATCGTGATTTAGTCAGTCGTGAGTCTGGGGTGATTCAGTAAGTAGTCAGACTTTCAGAGTTGAAACAAATTAGTCATTTAAGGCCCACCAGCAGACAAAAGGAATTTCAACAAGCTTCTGCAGACGAGAGGAAGCACAATATCTTTTACCCTCTCTCTGCTGATGTCACTCTCCTCCTCTTCCATCTTCCTCTCTATCAATAACCCTCATTTTCCCACCAATTTCTCCTCCATTGTCCCATAATGCCCCTGAATTGTGTGTGTGTGTGTGAGTGGAAAATCTTTCTGCAGTTTCTCCCTTGTCGTTTGTGTTTGTCTGATTGCATGTAAAAAGTTAAAAAAAGAGAAAATGTGTGTGTTTGTGTGTGTTTCTCAGTAAGTCTATAAAGTCACCTGCTGCTTCACTGATGAAAACTGCTTTACGATGCTCTGTGTGTGTGTGTGTGTGTGTGTGTGTGTATGACAGAGAGAAAGAGAGAGCGAACTTAAAGGAGGCTCAGGAGAAAAAGAAGGTCAGAGGTTGCAGGAGAAAAGAGGTGAGAGAGAGAGAGACAGAAGGAGAGAGAAAGAAAAAGAGAGGCGAGAGACAGAGGCAGAAGAGACAATAAGAGAGACAGAGGGCGAGATTAAGAAGGAGAAAGAGAAAGAGAGAGAGAGAGAGAGAGAGAGAGAGAGAGAGAGAATTAGTTATATTGTTATAAATGGACATATAAAACTGAACTCTTTAATATATGAGGCCCAAACTGCTCTCTGTGACTAATGACTAACAGCCTGAATTCATCAGGCACTCTCTGCAGTGTGTGTGTGTGAACTTACGCTCTCATGTCCAGACTGATATTGAAGGGGAAATTGCACTAAAACGGTCTTATTTTCTCTGATTGTCACTGAGGAGCTGCGAGAACAATATAGCAAGGCGAGCCTCAGCTAATGGAAAAATCAGTTCATTTCTGTGTTCTTTTCCCTCCCAGTGCTGCTTTCTGCTTAAAGGACCCATATAAAAGGCTGTGATCTACAGAGCTGTGCAAAAGTCTTGAGCGCCCGCTCACCTTTTTTCATATTTTTCTTCCAAAGATCCAAACTTTCTTGTATTTTTAATGTGGTCCTGAGGAACATATCTCCAGGTTCTTGAAACACTTTCAAAGACTCATATTTTCAGTCCAGTCCCTGAACCTGACCAGTTTTAGAGGAAGGACTTTTGTTTGTTAAGTCACACAGTGACCTACATATGAATCATTCAAACAGAATGAGGCACATCTAACTTAAGGCCTGAACCAGTGAAGAAACAGGAGCAGATGATTCCAGATGATCAGGCGGTGATCAGTATACTGGTGGTGCTGAATACTGAGTGGTTGGAACTCTTTTATCTAGACAGCTTGGATATTTAGACACTTCACAACCTGTCACAGTAAAACATTTGCTCCCTTTTCTTTAAATTTCTTTCATTTAATCTGCTTAGTCTGTACTGATTCGTCTTTGGTGATTCTGTCTGTTGGTCTTCAGACTAATTTAGCCTGTCAGGCTCCAGTCTGCAGCAATTCCATCTGTACTGAGTCAGTCTATAGTGAGTCAGTCTGTAGTGATTCAGTCTGTGGTGAATCAATATGTAGAGATTCTGTAGTGAGTCAATATGCAGTGATTCAGTCTGTACTGATCATCTGTAGGGATGGGCTTTCAGAGAATAATTAATCACCATATGTCCCACTAGCAGACAAAATAAATTGCAACAGGCTTTTGCATATGATAGGAATCACTGAATCACTACTTCACTGATTGTTTTGGAGCATTGTGTGTAACCTCAGTGTGAACAGCGCTAAACCGCTGCAGGCTGGATAAACAGACCTATGTATGTAAATCACAAAAAGACTGAATTCAAAACAGAGTAAACTGCAGCTCACTGTCCATAAGTAGAGCCTGGAGAGCAAAAAACAGAAGTGATGGAGAACATCTCACAGTCTTTTCCTCATTAAACATCAATTCCAGGTCCATTAAGGATCCGGGGGCAGCTGCGGAAGTGTTATATGGTTATGCAAAGTGGGCTGAGGATGCATGACAGTGTAATCTGCATAAAAAAGGCATTTGCCGATTGTTTGGTGAGCTGCTCGAGTCTGTGATAAATGTGTTATGACGAGCGAGAGCCGTGCGGAGACGTTTAGGACTCGTAATGAGTGTGATTTCTCCCGGCGCATCGTCATCTTTCAGAAAGATCATCCGCAGTGCGGGAGTGAACCGACCCGCTGAGCCAGGCATGCTGGGTTTGTACAACAACTCGGCTTTGAAATGGACCGAAACATGAAATTTACCACCGATGAGCGAACAGTTAGAAATCAGGCCACAGAAATGAATTACAGTCACATAGTAAAACCTGGCTGTAGATTTTCTGACGTCTGATGTCCCAGGACAGGCCGGCACTGGCTGCGCTCAGAGCGGGCTTATCAACTGACCTGATGACAGTGTGTCGGATTGGTGGTGATTGAGTCTGTAATGATTCAGTCAGTCAGATTTGAGCTGGTTGTGATTCAGGCTGTTGTGATTCGGTCTGTTGTCATTTAGTCTGTAGTGATTCAGTCTGCAGTGATTCAGTCTGTCGTGAATTAGTCAGCTTCAGTTCAGTGTGAAGGGATTCAGTCTGTCATGACTTAGTCTGTTGTGATTCAGTCTGTGATTTAGTCTGTGTCACATCTGGTCCGTCTCAGTCACGCCCCCAACGGAGCCCGTCACCTGAGTACTAGGTGGTACACAACTCTGGGCACGTAGTTATGACGTCAGGGTTTATTGTGTGTGGTCGTTTGTTGCCTAGGCAACGCAGGTGTAAGAAGAGGGGCTTCATTTGCTCTTTAGCTGGGTTGCTAGGTACCTAACAACATGTCTACCTGTCTTGTGTTTGCTTTAAATACTACTTGTTACTGAGTTGATTGTCACTGTCGTGTGATTGGTTGTGTGTGTGCTTGTGGGTTTAAAAGTCCAGCCGAGCCACAGAATCTTGGCGTGGTTACCCAGGTACAACACGGGGTTTTGGTTCGGGTTATGTTATTGAGAGAAGAACATTATTCCTGCTTGCATGTTTTGTATTCACTAGAAGGGGTAGAAGGCAGAGACACTAGAAGGAATTTCCAGTTGTTACCAGTTGACTCACTAAGTGGCAGTGAAGAGAGTCTGTGCCATCCTAGCAACACGCTGCTAGATCCGTTTGTTAACACCTGCTGCTTGGTACTTGACTTGTACCTCTCCTGTGTGTCTCTTTCCCCTGTGTGTTTACAGGCGTAAGGGTGAAAGTCTGTGCACTTAGAGAGCTCCATGGAGTATTTGTACTGGCCCCACTGCGACAGAGGGCTTGCTAAGCTTCAAGAGAGAGTCGACTCTGCAGCAGAGTCCACCTTTCCAGTGTTTGTTTTAGTTTGCTTGGAGTGTGTCCTGACGTTGGTGTGGGAAAAGGACGCACAACAAGCACCTAGATATTTGTAGATGAAATGTCTTTCAGTGAAAAGCCTTTCAAAAGCCTCTCGGGCGTACACATGCACTTTACTGAAACGTAGGTTCTGCTCCAGAACCTCTGGAGAACAGCTTAACACAAAGCAGACCTGAGTTTTAGAAGACCAGGGACAAGCTCCCTCTTCACAGAGTTCTGAAGGTACCGAGGGCTATGAGTAGATACACACACACACACAGAGGTTTAACAGTTACTCGTACTCGACTGACGAAGATGATTGGAATGCCAATCCTTGTGACACAGTCCATAGTGCGAGCTCTCTGAATGCCACTGAAAAAGGTGCTAAGAATGCCCGACCAGCCCGCTAGAACTCTTTGCTGTAAAATACACACAGGAGCGATACGTTTTCTTTTATATACAAAACACCCAAACCAAAAAACCCGAAACCATAATGGTGACCACGCAAAGAGTGACTGGATCGGTTGGGCTATAAACACACACACTCATGCAACCATCCAATCACATAATACTGACACTTAACCATGATTACAACTTAAACCTAGAGCAGGTGGACTTGTGATTAGGTGCCTGGCTGACGAAGCTCATCCCAATCACCGGGGCTGTCTAGGCTCCCAATCACCACACACATTCACATGACGTCATCCATACCTGTCCAGGGCTGCGTGCCACCTAAAACTCAGACGACCGGCTGCGTTGGATGTGCGTCTGAGAAACCTCGGACACGACAGAGTGAAGGTCCTCCGGAACTTTGTGTTGTCCTTGTACCCTAAATGTGCCAGCCAGAGTGAAGGTCCTCTGGATTTCTACTGTGTATCTGTTTAGTGAAGCTCTGCTGAGTTTTGTGAAGCCGGCATGGAAATTTGAACTTGAACTTTCTTTATTAAACTTCTATTTACTTCTAACACTGTCTCCTGCTAGTGTGTCCACCCCTCACCCGACATGACAGTCTGTCCTGATTTAGTCTATAATGTTTCAGTCTTCGGTGATTCAGGCTGTTGGGATTTATTTTACCGTGATTTAATCTGTAGTGATTCCGTCTGACAGGATTCAGAATGTTGTGATTTAGTGTGTAGTGATTCGGTGTGAAGTGATTTGGTCTGCAGTGATGCAGTCAGTATTAATTCAGTCAATAGTGACTCAGTCTCTAGTGATTCCGTCTGTGATGATTTTGTCTGTAGTGATTCAGTCTATATTCATTCAGTCTGTTAGTGTGTTTAGTCTGCTAATTGCCTGAGCTTAGTTTTTGAGTTTGTAATTTTTTAAATGTTGTTGTCAATTTTTCTAATGTGATGTGATGAATCCCCACAATAAATTTTTCCTTTATGGAGCACCACGAAATATAACACTATTATGCCTGAGCGACTACGAGCGACAACTGGATAAAATCAACTACACACACCTACAACCACACACCTACATACACACACACACACAACACAGGCATCAGTGTTGAGGACAAGTTTCCACAGGCAGCAGACACACAGTTAGTCTTTCACAAACATGCATGCAAAATACAAATTCTTTCATGATCGCTTGATGTGTTGAAAGCAAAAAATGTGGGCTATCCAGAGCTGTACCCAGTTCACTAGGTGGAGCACAACTTTTGATAGGTTCTGTTCACTGTAATAGATCTCTATATAGTGCTACAATAGTGTGCCATATAGTTATATAATAGTGTTCTATATAGTGCTATAATAATGTTCTATATAGTGTTATAATAGCATTCCTTATAGTGTTATGACGGTGTTCTATATAGTGCTATAATAGCGTTCGGTATAGTGTTATAATAGTGTTTTATATAGTGCTATAATAGTATTCTACATAGTGCTGTAGTAGTTTTCTATAGAGTGCTATAACAGTGTAAATATGAAGTGCTGTAATCGTGTTCTAGATAGAGCTCTTTCAACCAGTATAAACAAAGTGAATGATTATCTGTAAAGCGACTGCTGTCCTGCTGCTCTGTTTTCTGTTTTGATTGTTGGAGACATTCAGACAGTTTAAAGCACTGCTTCATGCTGTGTCAATCTGGTTATATTTTAAAGTTAAGTATTGCGATGAGTGTTCTGTGCAGGCTGTTCAGTTTCTCTGTACCACTCGGGTTCACACTCTTCTTCGCGCAGAGGTGTTCCTCTCCTCGTTAAGCAGTGCTGCAGTAATGGTGTGTTTTATGGCTCCTGTCAGGCTGTAATGTAGGGCAGTTTCTCCTCTGATCCACACGGAGAGTGATGAGATACCACAGGCGATCCAGGTCTTTAAAAGGCCTCTGATGGAGAGAAGCAGCAGGGACGGAGCTTTCCAGAAGAGACGTGGAGAGAAGAACAGAGGAAACAAGAGAGAGCACCACTGAACACTATGTTTCAGTACAGATCTGTTTCTTCAATGGAATCTGTTTCTACAGGCCAGATGATAGAAGGGTCGTCTTGAGGTGTATAAATCCCCCAGGGTTAAACTGTGAGGTTTTCTGGAGAGATGGAACTCCATCCAGAACCTCTGGGATGAGCTGTGATCCTGAACTGGTCGTCCAGCACCAGTGCCTGACCTCACTAATGGTCTTATACAATCAAATCCTCACAGCAATGTTTCAGCATCAGTGCCTGACCTCACTAATAGTCTTATACAATCAAATCCTCACAGCAATGTTTCAGCATCAGTGCCTGACCTCACTAATGCTCTCATACAATCAAATCCTCACAGCAATGTTCCAGCATCAGTACCTGATCTCACTAATGCTCTTGTGCGATCAAATTCTCACAGCAATGTTCCAAAATCAGTACCTGTTAGCAGTTTAGCCTGCTGTGTGTGGTAGTGTTGACTAATGCTAGATGGTTAGCCTGCGGTGTGGTAGTGTTGACTAATGCTAGCTGGTTAGCCTGCTGTGTGGTAGTGTTGACTAATGCTAGATGGTTAGCCTGCGGTGTGTGGTAGTGTTGACTAATGCTAGATGGTTAGCCTGCTGTGTGTGGTAGTGTTGACTAATGCTAGCTGGTTAGCCTGCGGTGTGGTAGTGTTGACTAATGCTAGATGGTTAGCCTGCGGTGTGTGGTAGTGTTGACTAATGCTAGCTGGTTAGCCTGCGGTGTGTGGTAGTGTTGGCTAATACTAACAGTTTAGCCTGCTGTGAGTGGTTCTATTGAGTGATGTCAGCTGGTTAGCTTGCTGTGTTGAGTAATATTAACTGTTAAGCCTGCTTTGTGTGTATTGTTGGGTAATGATAACAGGTTACCTTGCTGTGTGTGTGGTAGTGTTGGGTAATATTAGCTGATTTAGCCTGCTGTGTGGTAGTGTTGATGAATGTTAGCTGGTATAACCTGTTGTGTGTGGTAGTGTTAAGTAATGTTAGCTGGTTTAGCCTGCTGTGTATGGCAGTGTAGCGTAATACCAACTGTTAAGCCTGCTTTGTGTGGTATTGTTGAGTAATGATAACAGGTTAGCCTGCTTTGTGTGGTAGTGTTGAGTAATATTAGCTGGTTTAACTTGCTGTGTGTGGTAGTGTTGAGTGATGTTAAAAGTTTAGCCTGCTGTGTGTGTTGGGCTCAGCTTTATTGGGATTTTGTGCTGCTTTGCGGGTTTTTCGGTGGTTGTCCCAGAGGAACAGTCCTGATAACCTGAGTGTGCAGGTTTGGGGCTTAGAAAGTTTTACTGCAGCTTCTGGGAAAGTGTTTGTGTGTGTGTGTGTGTTTGTGTGTGTGTGTGTGCGTGTGTCAGCAATATCAAAGCACAGGATCAGAGCCAGCATGCTATTTAGAACCATCTCTGAATGGCTGTGTGGTTCTAAACAGGGATTTTGTCCCCGACCCTTTTTCAACTCTCACGCTCTCAAATTCCCATATCAAAGCAGCTCGGAATCGGAGGCTAATCCACAGAATGCAGGATGCCTCATGCACTGTGTGTGTGTGTGTGTGTGTGTGTGTTTGTGTGTGTTTCACTCTATTTATTCATTTATATTGAAGAGCCCACTATGGCCGTAATTATAAAACATAACTCCAATATTCAGGTGTGCTCACAATGTCCCCCCAATATCTACCAGTATAAAAAATAGATATAAATAAGAAACAAATCTGCTGTCACAACAGGCAACCGTACACTGCCGTCCGAAATAGTAATTATTAATCATAATCATAATCACAATTAAGCTCAGCAGACTCTTGTTATTATTACTGGTAGTTATAGCTTTGTAGCTAAATGCTTTTTGTCCAAACACAGTGTGTGGTTTGTCTGAACACAGTTTGCAGTTTGCCTGAACACAGAGTGTGGTTTATCTGAATACAGTGAATACCACAGCCGATACCTGCCAGCACCAGCACCCCCCTCCCAGCCCCTGGAAACACAGCCGATATCTGCAAGCACCACCCAACC
>JBBPCX010009069.1:0-17922 GCA_037974365.1 Hydrocynus forskahlii
CGTTTCAATGTAGTGGCATGTCACTGTGATGTAGCTTTCTGTTGTCAAGGAAGTCCAACAGTCTGTTGTGAGGGCCACATTCGCAGTTGCAAGTTGCGTTCTCAACTCGGCCTTCTTCCTCGCGTAACTTGCTTCCAAGCGAGTGGTTATGGGATATTGTACCCTGGCTCAATGTACTTTATCACTTCTTGAAATCCCTGTCCGTCAACAACATTTATTGGCAGCATGTCTGTAGTAACCATGTTACATATTCGCTGGGTAATGCCCTCTGCTTTCGTGGAGTCACATACCCTTCTTCCCAGTGCTGTTGTGATTGTAGGCTGAGAAACACTCGCTGTTTGTAGCACGGCTGAATGTGACATATTTAGGTGGTAATTCAACGAAGTTGTGGAATTGTTATACTTCAAAATACTTCCCCATATTGTGCATTTAGCGTCGTTGTCGTCATTGGCCAACTTGAAGTGGCTCCATACTCACTCCGTTTTGCCCTCTTCATCCTCTCAGTGTACCGTTTCTGTTTTATCTGTTGTTTGCTTGTGTTCCCGCGTGTGCGTCAAGTACGTCTGGCGTCAAGCGCGCCCCATGAGGACTGGCAGGGAATTACGGGTTCAAAATACGATTAATTGCAATTAATTAATTTTAATCGAGTAATTTCTAATCGACAATTAATTGATAATCGATTAATTGCTTACATCCCTAATCTAGGCAGTTGCTGTGTGTAGGAGGTGGCTGTAAGAAGTTTCTAGATGGTTGCTATGGTATACAAAGTACTCAGACATGCTTCGTTTGAAACCCACCAGAATTCATGTGATGCCTCAGACCAACTCACCCAGCACACAAACGCGGTCGTTTATGACCAGCACTCATCTTTTCTTTGCCTTTCGCTCAGCCCTTTTTTCCTTACGAACTTCCATTCATTTTTGACCCTATTCAAATGAATGCAGTTTAAGGCGAAGAAACATTTGGTCTTAATACAGTGACCAAACCATCTGAAACTTCAAATGAAACCTCAAGCCACGTCCCCACACATATCCAACCCCACATCCAAGCCCTGCACTTGTCTTTTCCTTTCTTTTCATTCATCCCTTTTTCCTCAGTACACTTCCATTATATTTCTGATGATTGGAGTTTTAGATGAATGAAGTTCTGTTTATTAATACTTCACCATTTATCCCCAGTTCTTCATAGGGCAACTGGTATGACCCACACTCCTCGTTTGCTTGCCTATCTTCCATCCTTTTTTCCTCTCCATTGCCACTAATTGTTGGAGGCTCACCTCTAGGTAGTTGCTATGTATACAAAGTGGTAGCTAGGGTGGTGTTAGGTGGTTGCTATGGTATAGGAGGTGCTTGCTAAAGAGTTTCTAGGCAGTTGATATGGTGTAGAAGGTGGTCGGTAAGTGGTTTCTGTGCAGTTGATCTGGTGTTGGACTTTTTTCCTAGGGAGTTTGTGTGTGGTTGCTATGGTATACAACATGGTTGCTCAGATTTGGGAAGTGGTTGCTGCTGTTATTATTATTGTTATTATTATATTACACATATATTATTTTTGAAAAAAGTGAAGAAATGAGTCATATAGCTCAGTAGAACATGAAAGAAGAGGTGCTGGGGAAATAATAAGGTTGTTAACAGTGACAAAAAGGATTCTATGTCAGGATACAGCTAGTTTTATAAATAAAAGACTGCTCAGGGGTAGCCTGAGGTGAGGAGTGAGAGGCAAGTGCAGCCCTGATATTATATAGGGACAGGATCTTGACAGAACAAGAAAGGTTCATGGAATCAGATAAAGGAAAGGGATGCATGTCAAGAGAGAAAGAAGGCTTGTCAGATTGCAGGTATAACAGCTTCTTACATGGTTTATGAAAAGATAAATTAATTCCAATATAGAGGTGGTCAAAAAAGCTAATATGAGAACCTGAGACAATTTAGTGTAGAACTAGTTGTGTAGATTTAAGATTTTTGCAAGTTTGCAAGTTGTTTCCTACAGATAATTGAAGGACTATCATGACAAAAAATAGACCCATTTTTATTGTGAATAAATTAAGGCAAATGCTTGGTCTCCCGATGCACAATAGTAAAATGATTGTTGAGGCTGTTCATGATTATGTTGACGTGATATCTGACCTGTGTCTATTAGTACCCTTTTAGTATCAGATCCAATATGTCATTCAACTATGAGATTTATCACTGGTTACCATTGTAGTACTAATCATTACACACTCTGTGAATAAGTTGGTTGGCCATCTCTGGCTGTGCACTGGAAAATAAACTGGCTTTTATGTAAAAAGCATTCCTAGGCCATTTTATTTCATGTTTGTTCACTGTAAATTGAAATGGTCGGCAGTGCCTGTTTCACACATGACTAGTTGGTGATATAGCTTTTTCCTTATATAAATGAACAGTTCTTTAAAAACTGTTCTGTTTACTTAGTGTTTCACCACTCCTGAACTGTATATTGCTGGCTTAAATAATGCACTCCCAATGTTAGAGTAAAATTATTTGGAAACTCTTGTCTAATCATTTTATTTTAGCCAAGTTTTTCTTTATGAATTGATGAAGCATGACATTAGGTCACCTACTGAAAGGCTTAATCAAAATAACTTAATAAACTACCGTTGAAATATCAACATGCTTTTAAAAGAAATATATAAAGCAAATGTTTTCTGTTCCTACAGTTACCATTTTCCACCACAATGATTTTATTTATTTGTTGTTTTTTTTTGCTTTGTTTGTTTCCTGTTTCTTTATAGAAATAGAAAATGTCTTCATGACTTATTTTAATGTGTTTTTCCCACAGGGCTCATTAAGATTGTCCTCAGTCTACAAAACGATGAAAGCCTCTTCGTTGGCTCTTTGACCAATGAAATTTTAGCACACATTTTGAATTTCATCATGTTGAAAGACTTAAGTAATAGTACTGTCACTGCGACACAAAGTTGCTCTCTTCTCAGCACAGACTGGAACTCAATTTCAGCAGAGATAATGAGCCATGTGGCTAAGTCATTAGCCTCACAGGAACAGGCTATTATCCTCTCAGGTTTAAGGTTGCTGACTGTAGCTCTTGCCAAGTGTGAAGACCCTCTGAAGGAAATGCTCTGGAAATGTGTTCTGGAACCTCTGGAGGTACTCGCAAACCTGCAGGATGACTCTTTAACTCAGCCTATCATGGCAGTTCTTCATGCTGCTGCAAGGTAAGTTCTTGTTGCACATGCATAGCACTTTTCAAATCCAGGAACTGTTTAATATTAAGGCCTTTTTAATTTTTTATTAAACTGCATATTTGACTTTTTATGTAATCCAGCCCAGGGCAGACAGGTGGTTAGAGTGTTTCATTTCGAATATTGTTGAACAGGTTAAATGTTGGGGGAGCTTTGCTGATTCCAGTTGAGCCGGATACAGTTCTTCTCAGAGTAGGAAGTTATTCTAACTCTCTTAACTTATATGGGGTTTCGTGTCCTGGACCGATAATTACTGTAATATTAAGCTGATGGTGTTTTCAAAATCTTGATAGCCTGGTCATTTCCGAAAACGTTATAACTTTCTACATTTCCAAAAGACATGGATCAAAGGTCCGGCGCATGTTTTACAGCTATATAATTTGCAGGATAAATCAGGAAATATTTTCCTCAAAGAAAGTGGAGTGAGATAGATCCTATAAATCGGCGTTTCTCAGCGGGGGCGGTACTGGCCCCCTGGGGGCATTTGAAAACCATCTGGGGGCGTTGAGAATGAGACAGCTGAGAGGGGGGCGCTCAGACGCAAATGGAGGGCGTCAATTTTTAAGCATATACAATAAACAGACTTTGTTCGTTTGAACACGAAATAAGATGTAATAATATATTCATGGAATGATTAGAAATAAATAGGCATACCAGCGCCTGGTGCTCAGACCGCTCTGAGTACTTTCCCTACTGCCGGCATGTCATTTCCATAGCAACCCCCGTAAACAAATTCCTTACCAACCATCGGCTGCAGCGCTGACTGAGCGCAACAGAGAGCGGGTTGAGCATTCTAGAATCTTTTGGTTGACAGCTCCTGACGGCGGCAGCTTCGCGGGTTAAAATCTCACATCCAATCAAAATGTACACAAGCACAGTTATGTAGTAAATGTTTATCAAAACTTTATTAAACAACATGGCGGTAAACAAGAAAAAGTGCAGACAGTATAGTGCAGATAACGGTTATTTCAAAATTATTTATAGGCCCAAGTCAGCTTAATTGAGTGCGTGAGCAAAGGCTATTAGTATTGGTCAGTTTAGGTATGTTGTGCATGTGATTGGTTGATGTGATGTGTTACGTCTTGGATTTGTTTGGAATGTGGGGGAGGGGCGTCAAGAGGCTCATGATGAGGTCAAGGGGCGTTTGTTCAAAAAAGGTTGAGAACCACTGCTATAAATAAATAACTTTTTGACTAAGATCACACCCCAAGTCCTTTTGCTGCATAGTCTTTAGGCATTGCAAAATCTCCTTTATTCTGTCACCGTGTCCTGTCCTCTCCAGAGAGATAATTGTGTATTTGTAGATGTCTGTAAATATCCTTTTTTGGAATTTCTCTGATCTTGAATCCAAAAATGATTTCAATCAACCGCCGTTGAACAGGTTTTGAAACTTGTATACCTTATTGTTTCCAATAGAATCCCTCTCTATCTTCAAAAACCTCCTGAAGACTCATCTGTCCAGAGATTATCTCTTCTCCTGATGCACTATCTATCATTGTGAAACTTGAGTGTTTTCTCATATTGCAAGTCGCTTTGGACAAAAGCATCTGCTAAATTAATATACTGTAATATGTAATGGTTCCATTCTCAAAAATGTCTGTGAGCATGGGCATGAAAAGAGGTTAAATTTGAGACCAGAAGCTCTTGTAAAATTCTTCAGAGTACGCATCCAGATCTAGTGTTTTTTTTTTTTTTGATTGCCATGGGTGCTGGAACCATTCTATTAAAAATTATTCATTTCACACACCAAAATGGATTGACAGAAATAAATGTGACAAACTTTCGCAAGTGAAATGCTGTGCTACTTTGTCTAGTTTTACTGATACAGCCTTTTTCAAGACATTCAGGCAACCTTTTTTAAAAAAACAAACAAACAAAACTTCAGGTTTGTTCCCAGCTGTATTCTCTGCCACTCTAATAATGCACACATTGTATCAAACATTTAGCAATACATTTGGCTTTTCAGTGTCTGCAGCTTGTCTCAGATGTGCAGCAGGCACTTCCCACTATTTCTCTCTAACTTATCTTTATATGATCTTATCTCATCTTATACGCTTCCCTGACTTTTCACTGATTAACTGTCTGCAAAATGTCTTTAATCTTCTCACTCACTGTGTTCTCAGTCATGTCATGTTCTGCATAAACATTTTTACATGTTTATATTTTGTATGTATTAACATTTAATGAGTTTTTTGTATATGCTTTCTTTGATTAACAGGAGTCATATTTTCATCAAACCAGAGTGTAGATTGGGAGCACTGATGGATGGCATGTTGTGCTTAAGGAATCCAAATGAATCTGTGAAGTGTGCGGCACTAATCCTACAAATACCGAACTGGTGATTTAAAGAAAAAAAAACAATAAATTATTTCATTTAAACAAAATTCAGCTTTTGTGAATTCTGCTGCTGTTGGCTTCATATACTTTTTTTTTTCCTTCTTCCTTTAGTCCTGAGACTTTGAAAAGGAAAGCAGCAGATGTCATCCTCTTTCCTCTACTGTGTAACACTGCACCTCCTCTTCAGTCTTATGGGCCAGGTGCAGAAACAGTCTTTTATAACCATGCGCTATAATGGCCGAAAGTATGTGAGAAGCTCTCCTCCAAGCATCAGCTGAAGTGGTGTAAAGCACGCCACTACTGGCCTCTAAAGCAGTGACAGTGTCCCCCCCGGAGTGGTGAATTGTTCTACATTATCTGGCAGTATGGTAGATGCCTGCAGAATGCTCTCTAAAGGAATGTATAGGGCAAAAAACAAAGTTTGGTGTCGGAGAGAGAATAGGCCAGCGGCTGTTTTTCAGGGTTTGGGCTCAGCCCATTAGTTCCAGTGAAGAGTAGTGTTAATGCTACAGCATACAAAGAAACCTTTACAGAATTATATGGGGGGCAACTCCATATTAATATTCATGGTTTTGGAAAGGGATAGTCAGTAAGCTCGTATAGGTTTGATGGTCAGGTGTCCACATACATTTGGCCATATCTTGAAAGCTAGCATCCCGTGATCACTAAACAGTTTCCAACCAGTCTATTTATAGTTTATGGTCTACAAAAATAGACAAACACAAATGCGCAGAACAAAACAGTAATTAGAGTCAGCCTATGTACTCTGTATTTTAACACAACTCTTCGAGAAATTTCAGTTGTTTTGTAGTATAGATGATTGTGACTCACTCTTGGAGAAACAGCCCAAATGTGCTTCTCTGGCTTTTTACTGGTTAACTGTCTCTGAAATGTTTTTAATATTCTCAGTCACTGTGTGCTCAGTCATGTCATGTTCTGCAGAAACATTTTATATGTTTATATTTTCAAAGTATAAACATTTCATGCGGTTCTTGTTTATGCAATTTATAGTTTATGGCCTATTTAAATAAACAAACACTTACTGTTCACAAATGCACAGATCAAAATATGATTAGAGTCAGCCTATGTACTGGTTTTTAACACATCTTTGAGAATTTTCTGTGTTGTTTTGTAATATAGATGATTGGGATTTACAACAGCCACTCCAAAGAATCTCCTGTATCTCCCGGCTTACCCAAAGTCTGTCCAGTATAGCACATCTTGTGAGCATGGTAGGTTGCCCAGTGGAGTGGTTCAAATTTCAGTGTCCTTTCAACCTCATGCACAACTCTTGCATCAGATATTTGCAATTTTAAAGGAAGAAGTCAATTGCTCGTTTGGGCAATTAAGAAAAAGAACAAAAGGAAGTAAGTCTGAAATTTCTGAAAATGTTCTATGTTTTCCTTTGGACAGAAACCTTTGGACAATATTCCAGTTCATCTGATCACTTCTTCAGTTATATCACTTCTGAGGATGTGTGTTGGTCATCACACTGACACTTTTGCAAACGTTGGGACCTTTCCTCCTCTTGTTGGATACTGCAAGGTTCAGAGATACAGTTTGGATGTATTGGGGAGCCTTATTGTTTATAAAGGTAAATTTTACTGTTGTTTATTAGGCATATGTCTTGTTAAAAATGTACCTGTGACAAAAATAGTGCTCAGTTACCTTCCATAGAGTTAGATTTAATCCAAAAATAGATTAAATAGATTATATTTGTTTTATAAAGTGCTCAGTGCTTTATGTTCCACAGGATGTGATCCACCTGGTGATGCAAGAAAATCTTTCTTGGATGAGATCTTAAATTGATCCTATATCTCTCATTAAAAATGCAGATCCCATAGGCCTGTGAGCGTAATTCAATAATGCACAATAATGTGTTTAGTAATTTGGATAGTAGCTTGAGGCTAGAGTCAGCAAATGTACGTGATTGATGGAAACCTAATTTTGCTCCTATTACAAGTCAGTTAGGGGTGATTTGGACCTGTGAAATTATATTTTGTAGATCAGGAGAATTATTAAAATGCCTGGCATTATGGCAGTGTAGGAAAAGTAATAACCAATTTAGACTGCATTTTTCTGAGACTGTAAGAGTCCTAGGTTAAGAATCAAAATACTTCAGGTACCACTTCAGAAGGGATGCTTAGTTTTTTAATGCCGCAGCCCACACATTTACAAAGCCCCCCATTTTCTGCAAAATTTTATACCATTTTATTCCATTTTATCTAGAATTTTAAGGACAAGTCAAATGCCATTCCTGAACAAAAGTGACATCATTTTCTTGCCTTCTTTCCTCCTGAGGTGATGGGCAGCTCATTGTTTCTTTTTTTCAATCGGGGCGGCTGGTGGATTAGTGCTTAGGGAGTTGGCCCTGTGATCAGAAGGTTGTGGGTTTGAGTCCCAGAACTGATGGTGGCACCACTGAGGTACCCTTGAGTAAGGTGCCATCCCCACACACTGCTCTCTGGGTGCTGTGTTCCTGGCTGCCCACTGTTTCGTTTGGTGAATGGGTTAAATGCAGAGAAAGAATTTTATGCTGTTCACACTGTGTGCTTGGTGTATTCACATACAGTCATGGCCAAAATGATCAGCACCCCTGGAATTTTCCCAGAAAATGCACAGTTTCTCCCAGAAGATTATTGCAATTACAAATGTTTTGGTATACACATTTATTTCCTTTCTCTATTTCCTTTATTGTGCATTGGAGCCACAAAGAACCAGATTTGACATTTCACACAAAACTCCAAAAATGGGCCAGACAAAATTATTGACACCCTCAACTTAATATTTGGTTGCACAACCTTTGGAAAAAATAACTGAAACCAAATGCTTGCCATAAGCATCAACAAACTTGTTACACCTCTCAGTTGGAATTTTCGACCATTCTTCTTTTGCAAACTGCTCAAGGGCTCTCAGATTTGAAGGGTGCTGTCTCCCAACAGCAACTTTGAGATCTCTCCATAAGTGTTTAATTGGATTTAGATCCAGACTCATTGTTGGCCACTTCAGAATTGTCCAGCGCTGTGTATTTATTTCTGAGTGCTTTTAGAGATATGTTTGGGGTCATTGTCCTGCTGGAACACCCATGACCTCTGATACAAACACATTTTTCTGACACTAGGCCTTACATTGTGGCACACAGTCATGGCACCAAGGGCCAAAAGCGGCAAAACAATTGAACCTCCACCATTCTTGACTTTGTGTACTGTGTTCTTTTCTTTGTAGGCCTCATTCTGTTTTCTGTAACAGCAGAATGATATGCTTTACCAAATAGCTCTTGTGCACAATTCAATTTTACAGGACTGGCGACTGAAATTTAAAATCTAGTCGCAAAATGAGACAAGATCCTTTTGTGCAATCAGATGAGTATCTATATGACATTTGCAGGTTTAGCCTGGAGTATTTTAAACCCTCATTGATGATTGATGCTTTTATGGCATTCTCTAAGCTGCTCTTGTGAAACAGGGCCCAGTGAATTTTGTGTCCAAACTGCAAGCAGTTAAATGTGAATCTTGAAACTGATCGTTTTTTTAAAAGATGTATACTGTTTTGGCTGAAATTATTTGTGTAATAAACAATACAGATTAAATAAAATAATATATGGCTATATGACTACCGATGGGTTTTCATGTTTGCTTTGAAATGACCATGTTGTTTGTCATCTTATAGAGAGTGAGGACTTAATTCAAGAGGCTTTTGCTGTTCTTCTGCTGTACCTGCAGTGTCCTGATTTACATGCCACAGTAAGTGTGCCCTCAACAAAGACATGGTAATTCTGTTCTCTTATGTAAAACATCCATCATGTATTTTTAATTTAGGTTGACTACCAAACTTTGTGTTTTATAGGTCTTGAAAAAAGCATATCAGGCCAATCTAAAGTTGCATAGCATATGTACACCTTCATCTGATTTATGGAACAGTGTCAGTCATGGTGAGTACTCCTGGAGTTTCATAAATTGTGATAAAGGACAGAAAAGTATGAGCAACCTATATATCTGACATTCTAAAAATTTTGATGAAGCAGACAGGTTACCTAAACAGCTACAACTTACTAAAAAGTGTTTCCACTAGATCTTTTTTCAGGCTGGATGGAGACTTACTAAAGCTACCAGTGTTGTCACGCATACCTGGTGTCAAATGTGTGGGCCCAGAGTAATGTCATTGCAGAAAATGTATTTTTCATTTTTAAATTTAAAACCACTGTGAACCTTGATAGCATTGATTGATCTCATTTAGATCTGAATCATTATTTATACATGAATGAAACATACTTTGCATATATTGTATATATCTGGATATTTTGGTAGTCCTTTTGGTATATCTTGTCTATGAGAATGTCCAAACAGACCTGCATTTGATTATTAGGGCTGGAAGAATGCTGTAATAAACTGATTTCCTGTGTGTGCAAACATCCATAGGCGAAGGCTTTTGCTGGATTCATTACTGATTTCATCTGTAAAATGACAGACCCTTGAGTTTTACCTCTGAGTAATAGTTAATAAAATGTGTGAAACACAAGCATATGAGAGTATTTTGGGACAATATGATATGTCAGTTTGTGGAAAATCAAAGTATTTGATTTTTAAAAAGAAGACACAAGGGAAACACTAGTTAGTGACAAAGAAGATGCACTGTTGCCACCAACATATTTACAGTATTCTTCTATATAGAAAACACAATTTATATACCCTTTATTTCCCTAAAAGTTTCTTTGGAGAACTAAAATAGATTTTTCTTTCACTGCAGTCCTAAAGCTCTGCTCTCGAGGCAACAATATCTGTCACTACAAAGTCAAGTCAAGTTTATTTATATAGTCCATTATCATATACCGAGGTCATTCAAAGTGCTTTATGGGGATCAAATAAAAATATTACCTATAAAAATAGTAGGAAGTAAAAAAATAAATAAGGGAGTACATGGAAAATCAACAAATATTTTCTGCCCAACACATATATATTACACTAAAAAGAATATTGTCGGTGGAACGAGCTGGTGCTCCTCGCTGTCTACTGTGAGGGCTTAAGACTCTGAGGTCCAAGGCCTTTCTGGCACTTTGAGGCAATTTCATCTAACTAAAAACACCAATGCCAAAGTGACAAATATTGTTATATTCTGGAAAACCCCAGCTATAATAATATGCAAGTAAAGTGAATGTAATTAAATTGTTTTTTTTTTTTATATTGTGTAAACATGATATGACAAAAAAATAGTTTCAGAGGTCTTCAAACAAACTAAAAAACCACACCCTAAATATGTCTCACGAAGACTTTTGAAGTCTGAACCTTGTAAACATATGTCTTGGCTACAAAAAGGTAAGGACAGCATTCAGAAATGTTATGTAGTTTCAATGCAGTTTGCAAAAGAATGAGACTAGGTACTTTTTCTCTGCTCTTTCACATGCATATTTATTCATATTCACTAGATGGGTGTTTCACACCTGCAACTCCCCCCTCCCCCTGTCAATGGCCAGGTGTCAATGGCTTGTCATTGTCTGCCTAGCCCTGCTCCCAAAGCTTTTGTAGTAACAAAATCTTCTAAATCTTTTACAAATACTTAAATACTCGAGTTCAAGACTTTTGTCACATGCAGTTGCTGGTACAACATAGACTCTGCTACACACAGTAAAAATGGAAGAAATAAGTATCAACATCACAAAAATAACAGCATGACTATATAAATGTAAATGTAAATATAAGTATAAATGAAGTATAAGTGTAAAGTATAAGTATATATAAATAAAAATACCATAAGCAGTCTAATCACAATGCCAAGCAGCATAAGAGTTTCTTTTCTGATGAAGGCAAAGGTACACATTACATGCTCCACACTTCCACTGAGTTTTTGTTGTCCATCTGGCCAGCAAAAGACTAGATACAGCTTCATTCTCCTTATAAGCTAACCAAAAAAGCGTGACGTATGATTAGCCTGTTAGCCTACTGTAAATGCAACTCATGACATGGATTTTAACCATATGATCATCTGGCCAGCAAAAGACCAGATATAGCTTCATAAGCTAACCGAAAAAGCACCAACAGCAGCTAGTAAAACAGATATTAGGCTACTTACTCAAGAGAAGCTTAGAGTGACTCTGTTCATCCTCGCTGTCACCGGATAAATCAGACTTTGCGTGTCTGACTCACTTTCCAAAGCGAGTTTTCCAGTGTGTGGAACGAGCATGTCCTATGTGCGTTTGTTTATGGTGAAAGGGGGCGTGTTCTCACCGCCCCCTGCTGCACAATGAGCCAATCACGCCACTGCTATTAATGTATTCTGATTGCTGTCTTACATTTGAATAGCTGAGGGGCAAGGCTGAGGCCAGCAGCGCGACAGAAAATTGCATACTTGTTTTTTTATCCTATTTACAAAGCGCTGTCAATATATTTGCCCCTGCCGGTTCTGCACATAGCGGTGGACTTCGTCACGGATCTCCCAGAATCAAAAGGGTACACCACGGCACTAGTTGTCATGAACCGGTTCTTAAAGGAGGGCTGGTTCCTGCCTTTTCGTTTGCTACCCACTGCCTTTCAAGTTGCCAAGGCACTGTTCCAGTCGATGGTTCTGCCCTATGGCATCCCGGAGGACATCCTGTTCGACCATGGTCCCCAGTTCGTGTCATGCATCTGGTTCTTTAGAAAATTGGGGACCACTATCAGTCTGACCTTGGGCTATCATCCCGAGTCCAACAGTCAGGCTCAATGGTTCAGGAATTATGCCAGTTCCTCAGGGCTTATTGCCATGGTCATCACCGGGACTGGGTGGGGTTCCTCGGCTGTGCGGAGTATGCCCAGAACTCGTTACGTCACTCCTCCGGCAGCCTAACACCCTTTGAGTGTGTGCTTGGGCATCAACCCCCGCTCTGCCCTCGGGACACTGTGCCATCCGATCTACCCCAAGTAATCGGATGGTTCAGAGGAACGGGTGTGGGAAGGATCTCACACGTCCATCAACAGAGCTTTTTGCTGATTTAAACAACAGGCCGACCAGCGACGAAGCGAGGTGCCGGTGTTCCGGGCAGGTAATCGGGTCTGTCTCTCCACTCGGGACCTTAAGTTAGGTTTACTCTCTCATAAACTCTCCCCCAGGTTTGTTGGCCTGTAAACCCTTTTACGTATAAGTTAAAGTGACCTCCTCAAATGCATGTGTCTCCTGTGTTCTATATGTCACTGCTAAGGCCAGCTGTTCCAGGCCCGCTGGATGAAGGGGATGTAGAACCTGCTCTCTCTGCATTGGTCGAAGTCGAGTGGGGTCGCCACCTACTGGGTACGACGACTCCTGGGCTCTCGGAGGAGACTGGGTCGTCTACAGTACCTTGTGGACTGGGAGGGACATGGTCCAGAGGAACAGAGCTGGCTTCTGGCTGGGGATGTTCTATGTCAGGCTCTCATGGAGGAGTTCCACTGGAAAGGCCGGCTCCCCGTCCTCGACGGTGCCCTCCCAAGCGGCCTGTTAGACCTAGGTCTTGGGAGGCCCTGTTCGACTCCACGCCTCGGCCACGCCCCCAGCAGACCCAGTTCTAGTCTACACAAGTTCCGTCGCATCTATGTGTCACATGAAGGTTTGTTTGTGCCTGAGCCTGGTGCCGGGCAGCCCAGCTGTTTCTGCTTAGTTCTCTCCTCGCTCGTCATCTGGGTGGCTACGCACCAGTTCAGGGGCTCATCTGTCTCTCATGTGTCTGGGTTAAGTCTTGTTTGTTTCATTAGTTCTGTGTGTTGATTGGTTGTCCGTGTCGAGTCCCCTTGTGTGTCTGAACAGAAAAACTGGTCAATCCAGAAGGAAGGCATGCGGTCACCCATCACCAAACATCATTCACTCTCTAGTGAGCCTCCAGCATTTTTGTCAGCTCTGTCAGGAGCGAGCACAGATCTAGTCTCTCTACTAACTACTCTCCTCTCCTTATGGGCTTGTGCTTCGGGTGGCAGATGGATCACGGACTGAGCAGGGGAGCTAAAGTCAAGGCTAAGGCTTCCAAAGACTATCACAGTGGATGCTGATTGTCTTCCTCTCTCTCGCTCTTTGCCTGTCCTCTAATTCCACAGACATGACTGGTTGAGCTGCCCTGTCTGCCAGCTGTTTACCCCTTTGAGGCTGCTGTTAAATGCAGAGCTTTTGTCTAATGGGCTCCAGCAAGGAACACCTAAATGCATCAGCACCAACTCAGCAGATCAGCTGAGCGTGACCCTTATCCCCTGCCCAGTGGAAAGTGAAAGGACCTTGGTCATTCCCTTAAAGCACCATTTCACTGCATGTTTAAGATTTTTACGAAATTTGATTTACTGAATGTTGTGGACAATCAAAATCGCTTTTTTTAAGATGCTGCATTATTGTCATCAGCAGTAGGAAAAATAGATACAGTACTCTTATTAATATAACTTAAGCCATGTAAAAATGAAGCCTAGACAGAATCCAGCCAGTGCTGCCCAGTTTCTTGACTTCTCACCTCTCTCTTGAGGATGTGGCATTATTTCTGATGTCCACCACATCTCTGCTCTGCCTGTCCTGTCGAGTATGCTCCAGATGAAGTCTTCTGATCTTATCCCGCATTTAGCCTACATCATCAATGGCTCCTTAACTACTGGCCATGTCGCATCTGCTTTCAAGTCTGCAGTGGTCACAACAATTCTGAAGAAACCCACACTGGACTCCTCAGATATCAACAACTACAGACCAGTATCTCTTCTCTCCTTCCTTTCCAAAGTCCTGGAATGTGCTGTTTATAACCAACTTAAAATCCTTTTTTCTCAAAACAGGCTTCAGGATCCTCACCAGTCAGGGTTCAAGGCTGCACACTCTACTGAAACGGCACTACTAACCGTCTCCGAAGAACTTCATGGAGCTAGATCAGCCAACCTGTCTTCTGCCCTGATTCTTCTTAACCTCTCTGCAGCCTTCAACACGGTTATCCATCAGATCCTCCTGGCTACTCTCTCCAGCCTTTTTTTTTTTGAGAACTCTTATCATCCCCTCAAAGAAGGTAAGAAATCTTGGTGTCACCCTAGATGAAGAACTGTCACTCCTGTCACATGTTGACCACCTCTTCAGGACCACTTCAGCTGATTCAGAATGAAGCTGCAAGGTTAGTTTTCGATCTTCCTAAATTCTCACACACCACTCCTCTCCTACAGAACCTTAACTGGCTCCCTGTGGCCATTCGCATTAAGTTGCCTTCAACGCCAAGAATGGACTTGCACCTCCTTACTTTCTCTGCACTGATCAAACATGTCACTTCTTGTCCTCTCAAAGCTTCAAGCACCACTGGTCTTGAACCTCCATTACTCAAAAGAAGAGGAAGTCATGCATCAAGACTCTTTTCAGTCTTGGCCCCCCAGTGGTCAAATGAACTCCCTCTTACAATCAAATCTGTGGAGTCCTTCGCTGTCTTCAAGCGTTGTCTGAAAACCCACCTCTTTAAGAAGCATCTTGGTGACTAACCAGTCCTCTCGCCAATCTCTTATACATCTTTTCCTATATATTTGAAAAATCCCTCAGACACTTATTCTCTTAACTGTTTTTTTTTTATTTGTGTATTAACCTCTGACTTGTTCTTTTCTCTTTGACAGGATTTGTTAAGATGTGTAACTTAGCTAGCAGTAACTTGGGTTGAAGCAGATGTTGATATTAAGTATAGCTTTACAGGTGTGAAGAACAGATGTGGACTTCTAAAGCTGATGTACGTTGCTGTGGATAAATGCGTCTGCTAAGTGCCGTAAATGTAAAAGAAATGTTTAGATTTTATTAAAGGTAAGAGATGGTCTCAATTATTCAGAAATGGAAGAAGTTTGGATACACCAGGACCCTCCCTAGATCTGGCTGCCCAACCAAACGAAGTAATCAGGGAAGATAGGCCTTGGTCAGAGAGGTGACCAAGAACCCAATGATCACTGAGGCAGAGCTCCAGTGATCCCTTGTGGAGATAGGAGAACCATCCAGAAGGTCAACCATAGCTAAAGCCTTCTACCAATCAGGCCTTTGTGGTAAAATGGATGGAAGCCACTCCTTACTAAAAGGCACATGGCAACCCGCGTGAAGTTTGGCAGAAAGTACATTAAGGATTCTCAGACTGTAAGAAGCAAAATCCTCTGGTCTGATGAAACCAAAATAGTTTTTTGGCCCAAACTCTAAGTGTCATGTCTGGAGAAAAACAGGCACTGCTCATCACCAGGCTAACACCATCACTACTGTGAAGCATGGCAGAATCTTGTTGTGGGGATGTTCTGCACAAAAATATTCTATAGTTGATACATGTAATGCATTTATATTTCAGTTCCTTGCTTTTCCCTGATTACACATAGTCATTGCTGTAAAATGTATTTGTCTCCCACTCTGCCATAAGTATGTCTGGGGAGTGGTTTCCATAAACCGCCCCATCACAAATATGTCATGACTAGTAGGAGTTAGCATAGGCCTAATATGATAAATCAGTTAATTGCACGATAATTAAAATGAGGTTGATAATTTTTCCGGCCGCAACTGACTGACTTTACAGGCATCCTCTCAGGAGAAAAATACGTCACAGTGTACTCAGTTAAGCCTGTACTGTACTGATTAAAGGTGACCTCCTCTCTCCAGGCCCCTGACAGCCAGTATTAAACAACACATGTGCAGGGTACTGACTGAAAAATACAGCTCACCTGCAATCCAAGTCCTGAGAAGGGCCACCATCTAGGATCCAAGGTATTGTGGCAGCATGAAGGAGGCAAGAGCATTGGATGATATCAAACATCAGCTTGTGCAAGAGCTACTGGACTTAAAAAGGCCAGAAAGAAGTGGAGAAGGTGCCAGTGGTGAGAGCTGCAGCAAAGCTGCTGGAGGAAATGAGGATGAACTTACTGCTGCCACACCCACCAAGAAGAAGAGGCTGAGTGACCTTCCTCAAAACAGAATAGCTCATCTCACAAGTCAGGCCCATGCTGCATTTCCAAAAAGAGTGCAGGCTGATGCAGAGCTGTCCAAGTTCCTCCAAGAAGATGCACTTGATGCTTCGTGTGATCCCTTGATGTGGTGGCGTGACAATAAAAGAAGATATCCTTTGATGGCCAACTTGGCTCAAAAATACATGTGCATTTGTGCAACAAGCACCAGCTCAGAGAGAATGTTTAGCACAGCTGGACACATTGCTATTCCTGAGAGATCCTGCTTTAAGCCACACAACGTCAACATGTTGGTATTTCTTACTCGGAATTTGCCAGACTAAAGTAGGTACGGATTTGCATATGGCTGGTTGAGGCACCTGCTTTTATTCATATGGAGTGTTTTGTTGTTAGTTAGCACTTTTTGTTTACAAAGGTCCTTACTGGCAGTTTTGCCTGTTTTCCCTGTCTGAGCCTAATGTTTAATATTTTAAGGGTGATTTTGTTTACAGAGACTTTTATTTGGTTTTTGGTTATGTTTGGTTTTTATTCAAGTGCATTTTGTGTTAACAGAGACTGAGAGTCCATTTTATTTATTGTTTTTGGTTGTTTTGTTTATTTATTTTGGATATGAAAAAGGTCTTCCAGTCCCAGTGTTAAATGTTCTTTAGAAATTAAAGTTTATTGATCTTTGAAAGGGTGCACTTGCATTATTATGCCATTATCATTACATAAGTTGAACGACAGTATTATCGTTTATTGCAGTAATTCTGGGACAATTTTTCGTACAGAAAAAATTGTTATCGTGACAGGCCTAGTTAGCACACAGTTTTGAGGGTTCAAGAAAAGCAGGCAGGGCCACAGGGCTTTTGGTGTTGCTCTTTAAAAGAAGTCTGTATACACTGTACCACCGACCTCAGTCTTTTTGCAGTCTCCTGTTTCTACATGTTTGATTTTGAATCTCTTAGATCTACACAGAGTCTGATGGTTTTAACATTGAGCTTCTTGGTACATTCCTAAGGTGACACTGTAACCTAAAAAATGTAGTTAGCTATTTTCTGTTATGTGGTGCTGCTACAAACATTATCCTGATTCTGTATTGTATTTTTTACTTTTGATAATGAAAATAATTTTAATGTGCTATTTGTCCTGTGTAAGTAACTTCTACAGATACTATGAAAACATTGTTTTCATTGCCTACAATTGCTCAGCCTATTACCATGATTTAATGCAGACACTGGAGGAGGTAACTGTGTGTGTTTGTCTGTGTGTGCGTGTCTGTTTCAGAACTGTTCCCTTTATTGATAAAGCACACATGTGATGAACGATGGGAGGTGAGAGATTCCACTCTAGAGTTTATTATGCAGCTCACTGCTATACTCAAAGGTACGACAATGATAAAATCATCCAAACAATTACCATTCCTGCCCAATGTAATACTTTTAAACTTATAATGAGAAATGAATATTTATTACATTGTTTTTCTTAAACGGTCGTGTCCCCCCCCCACCCCCTTCCCCC
>JBBPCX010009079.1:0-17922 GCA_037974365.1 Hydrocynus forskahlii
ATCAGGCTTTTGGGAAGGCGGGGGGCCCCCCTTCTCCTGTATCCTATGGATTCTGGCATGCCCAAATTTGGTTAAAACCCGAGACACCCTTACATAATATGGAGTGAGAGCTTAGAATTTCCCTCTACAGGACAAATACATTGTAATAGATTACTCCTGGCTGACAGCTAGTTAGTGACATACGCTCCCTGCACCTTTTGGCTCAATGTAGAGCTGTCAGATAAAAATGAGAAGGGTAGGAAAACACAGAAGTTATAATTTGACTCTCAATAAGGGTTATTTTAAAAGGCTGTTGAATGAGCGACTTGCTTTCAGATGCCTGACTTGAATCAAGCCCTTAGAAACGCAGATCAACAAAGCAGGAAGAAGCGGCACCCCCGCAGCTCAACCCAGCTTTCCCAACGCTCTCGATTTTTCTCTCTAACTAGCTGGAGAGCGTCAAGCAGCCCAAGACTTTGGTCAAAAATAACATCACAAACACCACTTCCTGGCCTGTTCTCCCTCAGGAACAGTAATGGGTAATGACTCAAAGAGCACTGGCAGCCTTCACGAACGCAGACAGACTTCAAAACAGCACCACAAGCTTAGAGTTTCATGCAGAAGGTCTGTCAGATGGCTAATTTGTTGCTCCCTGAGTCGGAACTGCTGCTCTGCGTAGATTACTGGAGCTGTCGTTGGCCTGTTTTCTTTCTACTTCACTTTTCCCCAGTAATTCATTTTTGCATGCCCATTTTCCAGCCTTTTCTTTATCTCCTAGAATTACACAGTTTTAATTACTGGGCCTTTGGGACTTGTATATGCAGAGACACCTGTTCTGATTGGGAAAAACGTGAAACAAGCTGTTAAATTTGGGCTTGGGGGGAGGGAAATTGATTTCAGAAGCTCCTTTCAGACACGTGGATACTTTGGACAACTGCAATGATCTGTTTCCCAACAGCCATGAACAGTAAAATGTTTAATCACATTCCCCTGCAACATCAGTGGTAAGGGGGCAGGGCTACACTGCTGTAGACTAAACTCCTGTGGGTTTAGTGGCTGTATGTTCAAATGAGTTGCAAAGTTAATGCTGCCTGAATGGGACATGTTTCTGTCCACAAAATGTATTTTTTTGCTGAATTGATGTTTTACCTTCCTTCAGGTAAATGAGTAGTTATAGAGGTTGCGCAGATTAGTTGACCAAAAAAATCCACTATTGGGCACTGTGAGCATTAGTCCTCTCAAGCCGAAGACAGTCTCTGAAGTACAGCAGTAGAAAGAACAGTATTGTGCAGGCAGGAGGAGAGTCCAGAGATTAGTTTTTCGATTCCAATTCAGCTGTGAACTGTGGCCACTGACTGCCTACAGCTCTAAACAAACTTCAGGAATAACTCCTTAAAACAAGATACTATTTTCTGGTTCAAAGATAAGGCCTGTGTCTGACCATTGATGAGGACAAATACATGCTACTAGCTAGTTCCTTCAGACAAGACTGGACTGCCAGATCTGGTGAAATTCTGAGAGCTGTGGTGATTTTAGAGTTCACATCACAGGGTGTGTAGGTACTTCTGCAGACAAGGTGCCTGAGGCTTAAACTTACTGAAATCATAAAATAATAAAAAAAAAAAAGCTCCTGTTAGTGATGTTAATAACAGTTTTTTTAATGATGCAGAACATTCACAATTTTTTCTTACTTTGGAAATGATGACTACCAAAAATGAATAGTTGTCAACCCCGACATTGTAACTGCATTTCTAATTTAGAGAAGTGTGTTCCCTGCTTCCTTTTTGTTATTTTCATTAAGAAAACCCACAAAATGTGTAATTTGATCGTGCCAAACTTTTGAAAAGACTGTATAACAGTCTTAATGTTAAATTTGCACTTGGGAGGAAAAAGGAATGGATCCTTTGGGTGACTGCAGTGACTGTATATCAGTCTCAAAAGCACAGCTGGGGCTGCATCCCAAACTGCATACAAGTAGAAAGAAAACCAACAGTAAGTATAATTTCAAGCAGCGTTTCCATTGACAGAGAACTGCCTGAATCTGTGTGTGTGTGTGTGTGTGTGTGTGTGGAAGTGTCCCCAGCGGCAGAGCGGCTGAGGTATATTTTAGGAGATGATGAAGACGCCATGCCCACGCCCACCCTCTTTACCGAGATGGACACACTCCAGCACGAGGGAGATGAACTGGAGTGGAGAGAATCAGCCAGGTATGGGTACACACATGCACACATACTCACTCGCATACAGCCCTCTAATAAAGTGATAAAAAAGCGCTCAATTCTTTAGACCTCTGCTTCTGCAAAACAACTTATTTCAAACATACCTTTAAAAATAACATTAAAATTGTAAAAATATTTACTTGGCAGCTATGTGCAGTCTTCAGTTTATTTATAATTGCAACATCTGCAATATCTCTGGTGTAATATTACTGTGTTTAAATGTTTAAAGTACACGCACACACACATACACACGCACACATGCACATATATTTATATATTTTTTTGTATAGTGTACAGTTCTTTTATATTATGTTGTTATATTGTATATTTTTTATATTTCTTGTTCTGCACACTTTGCTGCTGTAAATTTCCCACCCGTGGGCCTAATAAAGGTTATCTTATCTAATGATTTATGGCTCGTAATCTGAGAGTATGTTTTAGGTGTTGTCATCGGGAAATACATTGCTGTGGTTGCGCCCCGTAAATTTATACACAGATATCCAGACTACCACTGGACAACACCGTGAATAGATACATCATCTTAATAACACCATCATCCCAGTCATAATCGCAGTAGGTGAAGAGCAGCTTCTCCTCCTCCACTGCTTGTCACTGCACTCTCTCTCTGCTCTGGGTGTTTTCCTCAGGTGGGTGAAGTTTGAGGAGAAAGTGGAAGAGGGTGGTGAGCGCTGGAGCAAACCGCATGTCTCCACGCTGTCCTTGCACAGCCTGTTCGAGCTGCGCACTTGCCTGCAGACCGGCGTGGTGCTTCTGGACCTGGACGGATACTCACTGCCACAGATAGTCGGTGAGGGAGATGAAGACAGGAACGAGGACCTAGCCTGGGCTTACCAGCTAGTTTGGGATGTTTAAGCTATGGGAAGAACAGTATAGTGTGACACAAAGTTTTTCCAAATGTCAAATCTCAGGGTTTCCCCCTGTAGTTCTCTACCATTTAGCCATTTCAACAGAAAGGAATGGTTCTCCCATTCCAAAGCCAAGATGTGTTCACTTCTTTAGTTTAGCACTGGAACTGCAAGGCTAATGTAGCTAACCTGTAATACAAGCTCATGCATCAGTTAGCATGAATTAGATAAATGAATGCCTACATGCATCAAGCCGTGTTAAGTAATCTTAACCATACCATAGTGGTTCGGTGGTTGATGCCATCCTGAAGTCTGAACTTTCTTTGTCCCTTGATGATGTTTATACATGCCAGAAATATTTATCATTCAATCAGGCATTATTTTACAACCACTCCAAAAACTGAAACTGAAACTGAAAGTGACTTGGACATTGACTTGGACTTGATGCTTATGGCATGGAAAGATCCACATCCGAAGAAATGCAGTAGTTTTTCCATTGTCATTTTGTCAGTGACCATAGTAACACTTTTCTTGACTCGACTCAACTGTGTTGACTCGAAATTTACTTTAGACTTGCTTGTTCTGACTTGGGACTTCGTCTTGAGACTTTGCCTGTATTGGCACAAGACTCGTCTTGAGACTCGCCTGCCCTAACTTCAGACTAAACTTGAGTGTCAAAACTTGTTCCTTGCAACTGACTGCCTTGTTCCCTCTTTTACTATTCAGCATTCAGCCACTCTTTCAGAGAACTCCATTTAACTCTGGTCACCAGCCAAAATGTGTCTAAAGTGTCCATCTCTAAACTGATCCCAATTATGTCAAGTTTGAAGGGCCAGAGTATAATGCACAAAAATAACATTTTACATACTGTTGAATCCATGTTGAAATGTTTCTTTTCATTCTTAATCACTAATGATTTTCTGTGTTAACCCGCCTACTTTCCTGGAGATGCTGTGCTTGAGCTAACCTATTCCATGAGTAATAGCGCCGTCTAGGCCCTGCCAAAGTAGTTCCGCACTACTCAACTGTCTAATATGGATTAAAAAACCTGTTCCTGTCTCACGCAGACGACATCATCGAGCGTCACATCGAGGAGGGGATGATTGGTCCAGAGCTGAGGGATAAGATTAGCTTTGTGTTGCTGAGGAAACACCGGCACCAGACAAAGAAACCTATCCACCGTTCTCTGGCTGACATGGGCAAAGGCAATTCCGCTCCACGTGAGTGACTCATGTTTTTTTTTTTTTTTAACTCAATCCAACTTTTCTCATCTTCATCAAACACTTCTGTGAGTGAATAGATAAGTGTGAGGTGGAAGATTGATTATATGAAGGATAGAGACTGTGCTCATTCCCTCATGCCATAAGACTGTTTAATAAAATGTGTGTTCCACTAAAAGTTCTGGAGCATATTTTTATTAAGGTGTATAGATGGCTTTACAAGGTCTTAACCAGCAGAACACCATGCAGCAATCAAACCCCAGAAGACTTGAGAAAGAAAGTTATTGAAATATATAAGTTTACAAAGTCATTTCCAAGGTTCTGGGACTCCAGCAAACCACAGTGGGGATCATTACATCCATTATAAGAGAAAGCTAAGAGCCCAGTAGTGGCCAGCCCATCAACATTTCTCTGAGAACCAAGGGATAACTGGTAAGTGTCAGAAGAACAAGGTTAGATGTCCAAGGAATTACAGGCCTGACTCGTCTTAAAATAAAATCAGCTTTCGGGATTCCACCAAACACACTGCACAAGAACGGCATCCAGGGGAAAGTCTGAAGGTGAAAAACACTGCTAACCAAAAAAAAAGCCTTTTAGGATAATGCTCTGTGGACCTATGAGTCAAAAGAAGGACTTTTTAGAGGGTTCGTGTTACATCTGGAGTAACACTAACACAAGAAGAACACTGTACCTTACCAGCATGGTGGTGGGACCGATGGATGTGTCAGTGTGTGTAGAAAATCTTAGCAAAGTTGAAAGAATCTCCAAATTACATAAAACTTGTAGGATGAACCCTTGGAAGTGTTCTAAAACTTTTGAACAATGTGAAGGTAAAATGTTCTCTGTTTCAAAAGTGGTCCTTTATGGTTCTTCAATGGCAGCAGTCAAAGAAGTCTTAGTGTCACACTTGTTGTTGCAGCTCGGAGTCCAGCTCGGAGCGCTGCGGGAGCCTCCACCTTCAACCGTTCCACAGAGGACCTGCGCAGCAAACAGATGGGCGGCTACGGACGGCTGCGTAAGTCTGCACCGTTCCTGCTACCACCACCTTGTTCTGTACAGCGCGCAGGTTTTTGATATCAGACAATTTGGCATTGTTAGTCAGAGCAACTGGCTTTAGGTCTTGCCTCTTCTGCAACTGGACATCAGGACAAAGGAGAAACTGTGTACCAGACCAATGCCATCTCTAGTTGTACAATGTGGCCAGTAAATGGAAGTATAAGTTAGGTGTTTCTATTAAAGTGGCCAGTGATTGAAAGTAAAAGGTAGGCGTCTGTAATAAAGTGGCCAGTGAGTGCAAGAATAAGGTGGGTGTTTCCAATAAAGCGGCCAGTAAGTGGAAGTATAAGGTAGGTGTTTCTATTAAAGTGGCCAGTAAATGGAAGTATAAAATGGGCATTTCTAATAAAGTGGCCAGTGAGTGACTTTGATGCTGGCTAGCCTGGTGCTGAGTGATGGGGAAGCCGGGAAAGTGATCCTTCTTCCCAATTGTGTTTTCTTGGATTTCCAGATGCAGATGACTGCTGCTTTTCTGGGGGTCAACCTCGTGGTCTCCTGTGGTGATAGGGCTAACACTTAGACAGTTGTGGCACTCAGGCATCCAGGCATATATGAAATTGTCAGGTAGTTAAAGTACAAAGTAGGGTTTCCAATAAAGTGGCCAGAGTGGAAATACAGGGTTGGTGTTTCCAATAAAGTGTCCAGTGAGTAAAAGTACAGGGTCGGTGTTTCCAGTTTCTAATAAAGTGGCCAGTGAGTGCGTAATAAGACCTTGTTTTTATTTCATTTTATTGCAGGTCATGCACAAAGCAGAAGTATGAATGACATTGCAGACACACCGAGCACAGATCAGGTGAGATGATTTTAGGAAGTGAAGTGTGTGCATGTGTGTTTGTGCAGTAATACGAGTCATGGCTGTTTTGTGCACGTCTGGGAGAGACACCGTGATGGAGTTCTGCACTGTGCTCCGATCTGACATTTACACATATTTTGTTTTGAACTGTGACACCAGGGCTACCTTGCGGCCGTCATGGTAACAGGGCCTTTTTGTGGTACTAATGCATTTCACCATCTGCAGTGAACAAGTTGCGGGACGTCTCCCTGCTGTGAATTATGGAGTGGAGGGGCTACTTTTCCCTGAAAGGGGCTTTGCTTTATTGCTTCTGATGAGTATTTTTCCCCATGACTGTAAAAGCTCTGTGTTAGACAAATCTGCTTTTAACTTCTTTTACTGGGTACGGTTTTCCAAACCCCTGTCAGATCGCGTGCTGGTTCTGTCAGTGGCATTAAAGGAGAAAAATGAAGAAAACCTAATAGAACTTCGCAAATACAGAAATACTGAAAGCGGCAGTCGAAGCAGTGCAGTGCGAAAACAGAGCGGAGTCGCATGTGATCATCATTACAATGCATTATTTAGGCCTATTGATTAGGTGCTGGTCATGAGAGATTCTTCACTGGGTTCCTTTTAGCGAGCAGCAAGGCTTGAAAGCCACTGAATTGTAGCACAACCATCGAGCCAGAAAAAGCAATGCGACGCTCTTGATGATTCATATATTATTTAGATTATGAACTGAATATATAATGATTTTCTTTACTTATCAGAACCCAACCTCCACACCACAAAAGAAAACTATAGATAAATCTTAACATGGATTAAATGCAGGCAATATGCAAATGGCTGCCAATGGGTTTTAGCCAGGCTAGTTAGGCTAACTTACATTTTTGTCCATTTTTTGTACATACTTGTGCACACTTGCAAACACTTCACCTCAAAAGATCAAATATATTATTGTAAGGGTAAAAATGGACACATAATTCAAATGGCTGCCACTGTTTTCAGATATACCTTCTTTGCTAGCGTACAATAGCTCACCTCGTGGTTAGGGAGCTGCCCCTGCTGTTGGAAGGCCATGGGTATGAATCCCAGGACTGCTAGTGGCACCACTGAGGTTCCCTTGATTAAGGTACCGTCCCCACACACTGTTCCCTGGGCGCTGTGTTCCCGTCTGACAGCAGCTTCACTTGGTGAATGAGTTAAATGCGTTAAATACACGTAAATAAGTTGACACTGTGCACTGTGGTGTGTTCACATAAGACATATGGACACTTTACACTTTACACAATTTATCTACACAGAATTTATCTCACACAGAAACACCTCACCTCAAAAGAGTAAAATATAAAAAATTACAAGCAAAATTCTAATGGCTGCTACAGTTTTTAGCCATGCTAGCATAGTTTTGTCCAGTTTCTGTATGAAACATCATGTCAGGCAGTATTAGACACCACACATGCAATATCTTTTTAACATGACTGAACAACTTGACACAAAAGTGCAATTATAATGGTTTGCTCAGCACTAATCTCTTGCTAGCTGCGTTTGCCTTGTAGCTCCAGTGATGGAGACACAAGCTTCAGACACTAAACATGTTCAGACATGTCCCAGCTGTGTTTTCTAGTGAGGTGAAAATTGCACAAATGTCATTTTCCACTAAAATATTCCTCCAAAGCAATAATAATGAAATTAACATTGTGTATGTCCCTCCCTCTTTGTGAATGACGATGCATGTAATATTGGATCGCTTCATCTGAAGCACAAAGATTTCGGCAGGTTGGCTTTGGGAGGTCTGATAACTGGGCCCAGTTTGTTTAGACAAGCATCCGCGCATGTTCTAATCAGGTCCGCTCTGAAATATTCCGCTGTGGCCTTACGGCTAGGTCGCTATTGATTGTCCATCAGGGGAAAACGTGTCTTCCTGCCCCGTCCTCGTGCCTCTCGCTCACATGCCCACGGCAGCGAGCAGCACTCTCTGGTGCAGCAGTGGTCACCCCCCCCCCTCGCTTTCGTACATATGGGTCATGCAAATATAATTCCCTGACTGGATTTTTGTATTATTGAATATTATTGTAGCGGAACCAGGCAGAACCTAATGGTAAACAAATAATGGATATTTTATGTAGCTTTTTGTTTTGTTCACATTCTCATATTGTCTGAGATTTTTACAGCAATTGGATGAATATTTCTTGAGCTTTTTGTGGCATGTTGTTCATTTACCGTGTCATTTACCATAATAAAGCATTTAAATATGCACTCAGTACAAAACAATATTATTGCAATATTGTGTTACTAGGATTATATTTAACAGTATCCCACAAATAAATTCAGAATAGCTTTTTTAACACAGACAGTAATCAAAAACACATTTTATATCAGTTTTGTCCTGTTGATAATTTTCTACTTTAAGGTCAAAAATATAATTTCCATGTTTGACTTTTCATGTACATTTTTTCACTAACCTGATTTATTTTGATGTATATGTTTTTATGTATGTAGATTGGAAAACAAGTTGCTTGAATAACGAAAGGATTATTCATTCATTTTCTGTAACCGCATTACTAGGGTCTTGGGTACCCAGGCAGGGACACACACACACCATTCACACACACACACACACACACACACACACACACACACACATTCACTCACACCTACGTATCAATTTAGAACCCCAGTTCACCTGACACTCCTGTCTTTGGACTGTGGGAGAAACTCGGAAACCCCAGAGGAAACCCACACCACCACGAGGAGAACATGCAAACAGCGCTACCCACAGCGCCACCGTGGGGCCCACGAAAGGATTAATCTTAATGATTACAAAGTTACTGAGCACAAACCTAAATTTGTGCCCCTTCATCCCTTGTGTAAAATTTTGAACCTTTCAGTTCATTGACTTGTCCCAACAGTCAATGTGTGAAGAATGAACTCCACAAAGATTCATGAATATATGTATAATTGACTGTTCCTTGAGTGATATAAAGCGTTGTTCCTGAGGGTATTCTGTAGAGTAATCAGTGTGGAGGATGTGGTGGAAGCCATTAAATGTTAGTGGATAACCGCCACCTTTCAAAGGATCTACTCATCTAAGTCAGCTTTTTCACTGCTTTTTTAACAAGCGAATCAGAGCAGAGATTGTCTGTACAAATCAGTCACAGCAGCAACAGGAGCTGGCGTGGCTTTAAGCGAGAAAAAGAAAAGCTGAAAATAAATGATCACCATATAAATGCCATTTGTTTGGTTCCATATACATGTTACAAAGGGACTTGCAAAATGCAGAATACATCATTTCCATAGCTTGTCCCATCTAAACTTCGTAAGAAAGACTGGATCGCTTCAAAACAGGAGAACACGTTTTTCTTTCTTATCCCTGAAGCTCGGTTATCTCCAAAACCAGCTAACTGACATCCGCCAAACCTGGTTGTACCAAAAGCTCAGGGCCCCCTAGAGAACCACACACTTTTCTTGGTGTTGGTTAGAAAATAATATATATCTAATTTTGCATCTTATATCATTTGGGCCTCCTATACCTCCTCTGTATTATTCCTTAATTACATGGAAAATACTGTAGTTAAATGAGTGAGGAATGGAAGACTGTACCTCCTGGTGGGCTCAGGTCATTTGAGGGGTTCAGTCAAATCATATTTCTGGCAAAAAAGAAAAAAAGAAAATAAAAACCGTGGTTTAAAGGAGGCTAAAATTGGCACATGTGCCACATCTTGAGTGTGGTGCTCAGTCTGAGAAGGCTGCGATACCAAATGCTACAAAAAATGTAAATGTAATTTTAACGTAAGTTTTGTCATTTACTATTACAAGTGAAATGGAATTTTAGGTCAACCAGGGTTATTAAATCATACTATATACTTTACCTAATACTTCCTCTCTCCTAGGCCTTTTATAAGCATATGTGCTTCCATTCATGTCATTAAAAACATTTTTTTTTCATTAATTGCATGAAAACCAGAAAAAGCAGCTCAGATTCTGTCTTTTTAGGTTGTAGAGGATGTAAGAAAGATTTCAGTACAAACCAAATAATATCCCTGTGAATCTTGTGTGGTGGTTTATTCAATTCAGACTGAAGGATCTTAAAATGACTGAGATACAACAGAATTACATTGTATCTCCTGTTATTATCTGCGACTATTTTCTTTTTCTTTTGTTTATCAGCCCCCGGCTGCCAAATTGCTTGTTTGAATTCCGACAGCAGCATCTTCAGATGTCCAAGTTTCTGAAGTTGTCTCTTTTTAAATGAGGATAACTATTACATGATCGAGCGGTGGCTTTGTGTTCTGACCTGAAAGAACTTAAAGGCGGGGAAAGAAATGATTGGACCGAATGCAAAAGTACCCTTTGTATTAATGAATGATGGTGAGTTGGTTGATATTCTGGTCCTGATGCAGGAAAACATATTGTTTTTTATGTGTGGAAAATAGTTTCTGCTATTGAAAACCTGAAGAAAATCAATTTACCATCTACAGCTTTAAGATGAAGACAATCACCTTGAATGTACCTTTGGATTCGAGTTCGTGTTCAGTACAAAGGCATGCTAAATTAAGCCAAGTCAGCTTCTTTTTTTTTTTTTTTACAGCGTTAGACACAATGTCATTGAATGCTGTATAATTAGAAATGGTTCCAAGCCATATTTTCAACAGGTGGGATCAGCTTAAATAGGCCTCATGCCTGACATTAACAAAAGAATAAATTAGAGCTTCAAGTTCTGGCAGACTCCACTTGCACTGTAAGTGGAAGACTTTTGTAGAGCTGATCTAAAAACCATTTGCAAAAATAGCACCCACATGTAAAGAGTTTAATCCTTTACAATAGTGTGCCCCTGGATGAAGTTAAGACCATCTGAGCTTCTCTTTCGCACTGTGACTGCAGCTGAAGAACAAGTTCATGAAGAAGATCCCGAGAGATGCCGAGGCGTCCAACGTGCTGGTGGGGGAAGTGGACTTCCTGGACAAACCCTTCGTGGCCTTCGTACGCCTAGCCCAGGCCACCACTCTGGGAGGCCTGACTGAGGTCCCGGTGCCCACCAGGTACTCCATTATCAGTCCTTTTTCAGTGTGGGGTCTGTCTCTGGTGGTCTGGTAGGTTCCTCTCTTGGTCCATTGGTCCAAATGTCTGGCCATGGACCTTTTAAGTCCACCACATTGGTTCAGTTTTATGCACTGGACTGTCCAAACCATTTCCTCAAGCATAGCCACACTGGTTATGCTATAGCGTTTATGATAGCTGCAGTCCAGAAATTCAAACACTATCGACTGAATCCATTTGTTAATTTGGATTAAGATTTTTTTTTCTGCTGCCGTTGGTGTCTTTATATAAGTTTGAAAAAAATTCAAACCTTCTCCATAACGTATGCTACTTAAGTATTAAAAGCACCGTCTTGGGTGGAACTGAACTACCGTGGAGAAAATTGTCTGTACATTTCATAAAACTGAGGTTAACCTTCAAAAGTAGCTTCCGTTTACTGTAAAATTACTTTTATATTTTTTGCTATATTATTATACCACTAATAGAATTATAATTATAATGTAACCACTTTGTAGAATTATAATTTGTTGGGATTTTTTTTTATTTTTCCCAGTGATACAGTATTTTCATTTGTGGCAAAACTCTTTTAACTTTTCTAGCACCAGCACTACCTGCTCTTTCTAAATTTAGAATAATTTTACATTGAATTCTGCACAAATAAAACATTTGATTAATTTCCCATTTCATTAGTTTCCTACAATGGTCTTAGCTATAAATTTGATTGAGGAAAATAAAGGCCATTACCCAGGAAGTTTCAAATAAATGTTAAAAAATGCTAATCTCAATTACATTTTTTTTTACTCACAACAGATTCTTATTTGTGCTTTTGGGGCCTCCGGGCAAAGCCAAGTCCTACAATGAAATTGGACGTGCTATTGCTACGCTCATGGTGGATGACGTAAGTACACAAAAATGCATCAGATCACAGGTAAAATATAAGGTTATAATATCAGTAAACCTTTATAAACAACAGGGTGGACAGATGTTGAGCTGAACAAGGCTCTAATTCCAGACACACTGTAATTCATATCACGGTCACACTACGTTTGACTGGAGTTTTAAGGGTAAGTGTCATCTCCAGCTGTTTAGTGACGTAGCCTACAAGGCCAGGGACCGGGAAGACCTGATTGCAGGTATTGACGAGTTTCTGGATGAGGTGATCGTACTTCCACCTGGTGAATGGGACCCCAAAATCCGCATTGAGCCCCCAAAGAAAGTGCCCTCTGCAGACAAGAGGTAAGCAAGGAAATTTGTTATGATTTTTTTATTAAGTAAAATTGTTATTTGAGTGTGTCCTGTTTCTGGAAGCCTTATAGGAGAATGCAGCAGTACTTCTGTTTTCATGCCTTCAGTGCTGTTGGAACTGCTAAGAATATGAGTGCCTGAGCTGAAAGTTTCAATTTGAACAGACATCCCTTAAAATCCAAACTGGCCACTGGTCCAAAATGGGAACGTCTGATTCTGAACGCCATTGGTTCCTGAGTTTGTGAATTGTTACTTTTAGGCATCATGGTTTCAGTGTTTGGCAGTTAGGGAACTGTGGGAAATGCCACAGAGGCAGCAATGCAATACCATCATGATGTTTGGGCTGCGATATGATAGCATTATATTTCTTTATATTCACGATTTAGCACGTACCGTAATTTAATTTGATACATTACTTATTAGTAAGTAATGTGTGTATAATTAGTGTATTAAGTACATAATATAAGTTGAAAAACTGAAAAAACAATTTGGTAAGTAAATATTGGCACAGCTGTATCAATATAAGTCTCAGTATATCCATATTTCGACGTTTTCTTATTGATGATTGTAATTATTTTTTATTGCCACTCTCAATTAAAAGCTTAATCCGTTTTCCTTTTTACTGTTTTTTGAAAAAATCTTCACCTTCTGTGTACATTTCATGGGGAATGGACCTATACAAACGGTCCTATATAATTTTTCCAATTCTAGATCAACTATAAAATTTGATGCCATAGATATCTGCTTTACTTTTGGTTACATGACGTACTATTACATAATATATAGCTCCATGGCTGGGTGTGCCTGGACCTGTTTGAGAACTGTTGCATTATGCTGGCTAAGTATCTAAGCATGTTTCCAACTATGAAGACTCTTTAATTGATGTACATCACTCTGGATAAGAGCGCCTGCTAAATACCGTAAACGTGAATGTAATTGCGTCTTTGCAGAAACCATCTGACAGGCGTGTGAAGACAGTATGAACTCTTGGTTGTCACTGGCCTGATCTAACCAATAATTCAAAGGCACTGATACTGGTAGTTAGCGATTATCCATTCGCTGCACCATTTCTCCTTCACTCATGCGACATTTTATGTTTACGTTTATGACATTTAGCAGATGCTTTTTTGCTGTTACATCAAGGTTAACATTTTTGCTGTTTTTACTTCAACGTTTTGCTGTTCATAACCATCTGGTTCCTCGGCCCCTGAAACAGGAAGTCGGTGTTCTCTCTGAACGAGCTGGGCCAGATGAACGGCTCGGTGGGCGGAGGAGGAGGTGTGAGCGAGGACGAGGAGATGCCTGTGCCCCATGAGCTCGGAGAGGAGCTGGCCTACACTGGCAGGCAAGTTCTTTTCAGAATTGCAATCAGAAAACCTTATTGTTCCTGGAGGAAATGGCTTATGTAATGACTGCACAGACACACAGAGACAAGAACAATATAACGTATCAAAGTCTAAATAAATCCAATAAATTCTCTGCAGAAAAATATCTCAAAGTGAAATACACTATGGTGTCCACAAAAGCTGGGTTATAAATACTAAACCTAAGTAACCTTCCAGTTAAGTGAATTACTAGTGACACAAATAGTGGTTAGGAGTCTGTTATTGTACGTAACGGAGATCAGCAGTAGATCAGTCACATTGACAAGGGAATTTTGATGCCCCTTCCTAACTCCGCTGACACTTTCAGAGCAGACGTCTTTTTGGTATACCATAGATCTCCTGGGACGCCATGGGGAGAAATGCACAATGATACATATTTAGCCACAAGAAAGAGATTGTGTTCTTTGTTGGGCTTCCGAGTGCAGCCATCTTAGAGTAGGCCTTAGCAACAGGAGGTTGTGAGTTCAATCCAAAGCCATCTGTAACTGGAACTCCAAGAGAGCATCCAAGATTGTTCTCACTCTGACTGGTTGGGTAGAATGGTTCTCCTTCTACACCTGTTACTCAGTGCAAAGCTGGCAGATGCCCAAGTTGTCTCGCTTAGATGCCCCTTCCTAGCTCCACTGGGACTTTCTTTTAGCTACACTGTAGATCTACTAGAATGCCATGCGGATAAATGAAACAAGAAAGAGACAGTTGTATTGTGTTCTTTGTTGGGCTTCCAAGTACAACCTTCTAAGAGAAGGACTTATCAACAGGAGGTTGTGAGTTCAGTCTACAGGGATGCAACAGCAGCTGCTACAAGACATGTGAACCTCCACCATGTCTTTTTAAACTTCTGCAAATGCAACTTCATTGGATGGGTCAACACACTTAGAGGAGAACGCTAACTGCAAGTTCTTATACACCAGTTAAGAGATGAAAGTGAAAGTGAACCATTTGTCACATGTGAACACACCACAGCACACAGTGAGAAATTCTTTCTCTGTATTTAATCCATTCACCAAGTAAAGCATTGGAAGGACGGTACCTTGCTCAAGGGTGCCTCAGTGGTGCTGCTGGCAGTCTTGAGATTTGAACCCTGGTGGCCTGGCATTACCTGGTGGCCTGGTGGTTAGGGTGTTGCCCCTGTGATGGGAAGGTTGTGGGTTCAAATCCCAGGAGTACCACACTATATACTGTGGCATATTCACGCATATTGAGACGATCAATGATGTTGCATTTGCGGAAGTTTAAAAAGACGTGATGGAGCTTCGCATGTCTTGGGGAAGCATGTGCTGGCCTCCACCCTCCCAGCTTGGTAGCATGATGTGGCAATTGGGGATCTAGCTAACAGGTGGAAGTGGACATGGCTAAACTGGGTAAAAATTGAACATCACCATTTCCAGATTTGCTGTTTAGTACATCAAGGGTTGATAGTTGCTCAGAAATTTGATGTCCACTGGAATATCAAATCTTCTTCTTTCACTCTCCTGCAGAAGTGAGAAAACCAAGTCAAATACTCGTCCTTACTCGTACGGTCCCTAACAGATTCAGAGTTATCTCCAGAGGTCCTGACCTCTGAGGAGACCAATTAACTTTTGTCATTTTTGTAAGAATAAACAAAGTGGACAGATCCTGAGCTCAACCAGGTTGTCTATTAAGCTGTTTCATTGTTGTTGTTTACTCTAGGTTGCCAGATGCGCAAAAGTAAACTATAATCATCTATAATCACAGTTAGCCAGGTTTTGTATTAGCCAGTAGCCTTCATATATCAAAGATGCTGCATGAACTGAACTCGTGAATTTTCATTTGAAAGAGGATCGGCAATAAAAGGGGCAGAGATTTTAGAAGTGCAACTGATCACGTATTCCATTCAATTTAACCAAGGTTTGCACAGCTAGAAAAGCCTTTGAAAGCTCTTTGCTGGGCAATTTCAGAGTCTGTCGGAGAGTTTGAAGCCGCAGTGTCCAGAAAAGGCATTATTTTAATGGTCACAAATAAGATGATGAAGGGAAAATGAATTTTTAAGCATGAATATTTTGACAAAACTGCCTGAAGGCTGAGAGTCCTCTAGCCTCTCTATGTCTCCCCCTATTCCCTCTCAAACACACACACTTTGTTGCTTTCTACTAAACTTTTCAATGGGGGCTGTACAGAAGCCAGACTTCTGTTTAATAATGTATTATGAGCTGGTGTGTGTGTGCGTGTGTGTGTGTGTGTGTGTCAGGTTTTGCGGAGGCATGTTTCTGGACATTAAGAGGAAACTGCCCTGGTACCCCAGTGACTTTTACGAGGGCTTCCACATCCAGTCCATCTCAGCCGTGCTCTTCATCTACCTGGGCTGCATCACCAATGCGATCACCTTCGGGGGCCTCCTGGGGGATGCCACAGACAACTACCAGGTACACGCCGGAGTCTCTGGCAGCCTGACATTTCGTTTAAAGTTGAATGCGACATTTAGTGATGTCACAGGGCACACACTCAAAAACAAGGACTGACCCAAATAGGGGCCACTAGAACTTACGGTCTAGTTACTTTCTCAGCCACCTGAGAGACCATCATCACATTTTTGGTAGAACGGGAGGAAGAAACCATTTGTACCATGATATATTTATCCCTTTCAGCTAAGTTTCTAGCACTACAGCTAGCAAGCTAACCCACGTGCATTAATATTTATCTACTACTTATCAAACTTAGTTACTTAGCACTTTAGCAAGAATGACCATACATTCATATTTATCCACTATGTATCAAACTTAGCTGCTAAATTAGTAAGCAAACCAACATACATGAATATTTATCGACAACGTATCAAACTTAGCTAGCTCCTACTTTAGTAAGCTAACCATCTTAAAGTAAGATTTATCTATTATATATCAAAGTTACCTCCTACTTTTGCAACCTAACCAACTTACAGTAGTATTTATTTATAAGCTCGGTATCAAATTTAACTGCTACATTCGCAAGCTATCCGACTTACAGTAATATTTATCTACTGCTTATCAAACATAGCTGCTACACTAGCAAGCCTAACAACTTAATACATTAATAGTTATCAACTTTGAAATTTCAGCTGCACAGTTTAGAACAAAATTTAAATGGAATATAATGGCTGTTTTATTGTTATTTTTATGCTGTTATTTCTTCTAATCAGGGTCTTAGCACAGAACAGGTTTGTTGGTAACTGAGATCTCACTTTGTAATGCATGCGCAATTTGATTGACAGGCAAGCACCTTGTCTTGGCTGGCCGGATGTTGGTTGTCGTCATCATTAGTATTTTTTCCAGTTTTAGCCAGGGGTGACCGCTGAGACCTTCTGAGTGTAATGTGAAGGGAATCTTCTAGGTTAAAACTGATGAACCCACCTCTTTCCATTCCTCCCTTCTTTAGGGGGTGATGGAGAGTTTCCTGGGGACGGCCCTGGCCGGGACAGTCTTCTGCATGTTTAGTGGTCAGCCCCTCATCATCCTGAGCTCCACGGGGCCCATCCTCATCTTCGAGAAGCTGCTCTTTGAGTTTAGCAAGTGAGAATGCCCCTGCCATCACTGAGTAGATCAGTCACTTTCTTCTGTGTCTGTACATACAGAACTGTGCATAAGTCTTAGATATATGAGAAAATTCTACCCAAAAACAATTTATTACTGTGCTGCAGTGTTCAGTTTGTATTGAAACACTAATATTACAATAAACACTAATAACATTAATACAGTAAATAGTGGTTTTATGTACAGTAAAGTGTCTCTTAACCATTTCCAGACCTCTTTCCTCTTAGAAGCCAAGGATTACTTGTAGCTCCATCTAATACCTGGTTTACTCTTCTTACTCCATTAGATTAAATGAGGTGTGTTGATTATGGAATTATATAAATCCACACAATAACTGAAGGATCAGAGCAGAAATCTGGAACCAAACCTGTGTTCTTCTAACCAGCTCACAGAATATCAACTACTTTTTCAGAAAACAGTACTGTGTGTGTGTGTGTGTGTGTGTGCCTGTGTGTGTGTGAGTGTGTGTGTGTGTGTGTGTGTGTGTGTGTCTTTGTGTGTGTGTGTATGTGTGTGTGTGTGTGTGTGTGTCTGTGTGTGTGTGTGTCTGTGTGCCTGTGTGTGTGTGTGTGTGTGTGTCTGTGTGCCTGTGTGTGTGTGAGTGTGTGTGTGT
>JBBPCX010009088.1:0-17922 GCA_037974365.1 Hydrocynus forskahlii
TATATGTATTATACATTATATGTAAATGTACAGCTCTGAAAAAAAAGACTTTAAATACGTTTAAAGGCATAGTATGTTTATTTTCCCCAGAAGTAAGTGGCTTATTTGTACCTTCATACCCTAACCTTTTAAAAAGAAGAAATAAACAAAAGGTATGGAATGTGTAAATTATGTGTGCAAAGCACCACTTTTATGGAGAAACAAAAGCTACAGAAGCGCTAGTCAGTCACACTTAATAGTAGAATGCCCGTGCTAAACGTGAGTGAGCGAGTGAGTGAGTGAGTGAGTATATATTGATTCAACAAGTCACTTTTCCAATGGGTTGGATCAATTCTGTGGGGAAAAAATGTTTCTCTATGCCTGGCACACTTGGTCTTTCTTTCAAAGTCCTAGTGTGAGTGCAGGTCATCACCCCACCAAAGAAGGAGGACGCATCATCAGATAGAATCAGGTGAGCTCCTTCTTTATTGGAATGAATACCAACAACCACACCAGCCCTTTGTGAATACGACAGGACACACATGCTCTAGGCATTCTGTGAATCCAAGGCCTGAATTCATTAAGCATCTCGGGGTGGAATACTGATCAAGATTTGTCCTGGTCTGTAAGGTCTTCACCATAAATAAGAGAGGAATCTGAGACATTTTAAGAGTACGGGTCCGTGTTTCAGGTCTAGAACACAGTGGCAGCAGATCTGTTCCAGGGCACCAAGTGTTACTGCTATTTAATGTCTGGTGCAGGGTTAAAAACTTGGGAAAAACTTTTTACAAACTTGAGGTGTGTAACATTCACAGACGTGAACCTAATCACAGAGTACAAGGAATAGATGTTTATTGAATAGCAAAGTTTGCAGAGGCAATATACAAAATGTAGCCAAGTGTCCAAAATCCAGTAAATCCAATTACAGGACAACAAGAACAAGTCCACAAAGCAAAAGAGAAATCCAAAATCTGGAACAGGGTCATAGACAACATAGCAGAGAACCACAGATAAGTAGAGTAAGACCCGCTGAGTAACTAGGAAGGGCTCGTGTACTTCACACAGAGGGATTGTCTTTTAGGTCTATATATACTCCTTGCCCTAAAACTCAGGTGATACTCATTTTCTAAATTAAGGGCTTGTGTGAAACTCCAGAGTGGATCTCTGGAGTGGGTTGTCTGATTGTCCCGGACTCTAACTCCAATCCAGGGCCAAGCCTTGCAGGGTGTCTGTGCCAAAAGATGATTAAATTGCATCACTGTTAACTCTAACATACTACTAAAAACATATAGGGTTCCTAATTGAAATTAGCCTGCACAGGTGTTTTTCTTCCTCTCTTTTTGATGGTCTGAACTGAAAGTCTGCCTCTAACACTCATGGTTTGAAACTGATTTTAACCCTCATGAAGGTTTTGCCAATCAGCTGATGACTTCAATCTGGTGTGTTTAATGAGGCCGAAGGCTGAAACCTGGCGTCTGTCATATGTGTTTAATGAAATACCACATATGATAAAAGTTCTATACCAAACAGAAATGCGTAGTTACAGTTACAACATTTGAGTTGTACATCCCTGAGTACTTTAAAAAGACAACACTTTTACTTCTACCCAAACATATTTGTGAACAAGGTAATCTACGTTACTTATACAGTGTCCTCAAATGGCAACTCAAATGGCACGGATCCATTCCAGCAGCACAACAGATGGTAATTCATCATACGGCAAAACAACTCCTTATGTGTTAGTTCTCCTGGTTTGTGATGATGTTCGAGGTGTCAGACGTCATGCTGAACTCTGGTTGTTGGTCATCTGTCACGTAGTAAAACATGTAATAATAACAATAACAACTAGTGGGGATTTACAAATGGCGTCACGCACAAAAGCCCATATAAAACAAAAATGAACAAATTTCATTTATTTTAGGTTTTAGAAACAAACAGAAAAAACACAAGTGGGTGGGGAAAACCCACACAGGGAGGGGCTCTGGGGAGCGGCCGAGAGAAAGAGCAGCAACTGGAGAGTGTAGGAGAACAAACACCGGTTTTAGACTGATTTACACCGGTTATATTTGAGAGTTTACTGATACACTCTGAGTTCTAAAGGTTGATAAAGAGCTGGCTGTTGTTTGGTGAAGTTTTTTTATGGCGATGATTGACCCAGAGGACCACTGTTGTACCTTTAAGGGGACATTTTTAGTACTTTGGGAGGCACCTGTGTAGGACCAATTTTGCTGAAAATGTTCAGTATGTACACTGGTGTTCGCAGTACATGTATGCAAACACAACCAAAATTTCAAGAAAAGATTACCACAGATATTTTCAAACATTCTGTTTTGGTGCCAAAACCCCTTGTTTTGGCATTTTCTGACCTTGCAGTGGTTTAAAACATGGGGGTGGCATGTGACAAAGGAAGATGTCAAACCCAGTGAATGTGCTTTCTTGTAAAGGCCTACTGATTGTATTCAGGACAGACCGGGACACGAAGTACGTTTCCCAGGATACCGTACCACACGAGTCATCTGTTTTCAGACCAGTGGGACTGAAATGATCCCTTTTTTGAATGATCTGAAGGTGAAGTGTATGCAGTGATCTGTGCCTGTAAGCCTGTAATCGTCAGGGACAAGAGCAGTACGTGTTTGTGACTCCGCTGCCCTCATCAGTGACTCCTTAATCATGTGCGTCCAGTCGTGAATACGTCCTGACCGCGGCACGCCTCCTGAGGAAAGCACAGATATGCCTTTGTTCGCGAACCCTCACAAGCAGATTCCAGCCCGATGTGCATTGGTAAATTGAGCTTCTTCTTTATGGTGTCATCTTCCCAAAGTGACTAGCTCAGCAAATCCTTTCATTGACATTCATTATCCATAATGTGACCGCCCTCGTTTTTTTTTTTTCCTTCTCCTAATTAATTTCTTCTTCATCTCTTCAAATGCATAGGCTCTTGCACCAGGAGAAGAAATGCTGTCAGATTTTAACGAGGATAATTAGAAGTGTGAAAGGTGCGAGTTAATAATGTTCGCCCTGAGATAATGCTCGGGAAGAGGCCAGCGCTTAGGGATGATAGACAGCTTCTCTATGCAGAACGCTACCGAGATGAACGTTAGCGAAAGATTTCATAAGGACTTCAGAACTTCAGCGATAATCGAATCAGGTGATATCAACCCCAAAAATAAAAAAGACAGTTGGAAAGAAAAGGGAATCAGAATTTGCAAAGTGTCAGAGTTGGTATAATTGACTTCTTAAGCATTTAGAAATGAGAATGTGGGATTCCCAATAGGTGCAACTGGCTAACATTGGGTTTAATGTTAAATTCACAAGTCTGACGCTTGGAGATGCTCCAGCCATCTGTGGGCAGCAGTTCAAGGCTGTATAACTGGCTTTGCTCTTTCTGGATGGATAAAACAGCCTTACCTCTCCTCCATCCTACTCTGTGATGCTCAAAAGCACAGATGTCTGTTAGCTGTTAGCATAACAGAATTGGATGTTAGTATTCTCCCTCAAGCGTGCTGAGTATAACTGTCAAGCAATTAAAAAAATTCAGCCAGACTGTGTGAGTATTTTGTCCTCACAAGCCATCAGACTCCTCAACACACTGCCTGCCCCTCACACATACGCTTGAAATGTGACTCCACTTTCCACCTTTGCATTTTACACATCGCTCTTTTATGATGCACAAAACACATCCATGTTACAGCTGTACTGTCTCAGTAACTGTATTTTCATAGATTGTCTGTGATTGTCTGCTGCTGATCATTTGAGACACACAGTTACATTCCAGCATTCTGTTAGTTTTCCACTTGACTGCTGATGCAACATTTGTTAAAATGACCCTTTGTACTGAATAGCACATTTTTTTACTTCTAGTTTAGAGTTTATATCTATATTTTATTTACATTTGTGTATTCCATGCATCTGTTTGCACACTGTAAAATCTGGAGCAACACTGTCTTTTCTCACTGTATACAAGTATATAGCTAAGATGTATAAGTTTCCTTTGACTTTGATTTCTGGCCCCCTTCCTAGTTTAATACGAATTTCTGATCTTTCTAAGGATTAGCTAGGCCTACCTTTGACATTCAGTCTTTTGCCCCACTTTGTTCCTGCTGTTGATGCTGCAGTCCCCATTCAAGTTAAAATGCTATCACATACAGAGCAAAACTGCTCAGGTTGATGATAAAACCCTAAAGCTACATGTTTCCACTGTAAAACAAGTACCATGCCAATCGAGCATGGAGCGATTTGACCGCTTTGTTACTACTCAACTACGGGCAGAAAATGCCTGGACATGCACAGTGCAGATCACTGATGTCAGCGTATGTAATAAAGCAAGTTAAGAAGAACTACTGAGGAGAACTGCCACTTGAGAATGTCGTCCAGTTTGATTGGACTCAAGAGCGGAGTGCAAAATGAACTGATTCACGTGAGTTCATTTTGCAAGAATGTCATTTTTAAATGTTTCTTTTTAACGCAGTCACATAAAGTCACATTGTTTTCTCAACAGCTTTACATATTTCAACACTGCTCTAGCTACAGGACTTTCTAACAGTGACTTGTGTACATTCATGACATCCATGAGAACAAACAGCCAATCGGGTGTTCTGCTCACCACTTGGTAAAAGGAATCTGGGTGTCCTACTGAACAAAACCTGTTGTCACATCTAGCCAAGTGAGGGAGGCGCAGCTGCGGGTTTCCTTTTCCATCCTTTATTTCAACAGTGAAAACCAAAAAGGCACAAGGACTTAAACAAACCAGAACTTGCAAACAGTAACAGGGGAAAATGATGGTGGACTAACACCAGTACACAAAACAAAGGCTCTTAAGTTCCAACAGATGTAAAACACGAACAAATCAAAACACAGACTCACTTAAACTAAACCACTGGCCGGCTGTGAACACTCACACATGTCAAAATAAAAGTCCCCTTTAACCAAAACAGAATGGACATGACCCATAACTGTTTTAATTTTTCTAATACATTTAAGAAAAGACATACGTGAAAGACTGGAAATATATGATTTAGACCCTGTTATGCCAGTTTAAAAAAGATTTGCTCATGGGTGCCCTCTGGTTTTTTAATTGGAAAAATTGGAATAGGCCACACTCTTCACAAACTGCCTCTTCCTAGTCACAGTGACATGATATTTGTTAGCCGTGTATTGTATCTTATTTAGAATGTTTATTCTCCACCTTTGTAGTTGAACACATTATTTAATTCTTATTTCAGTGATAATGGAAACGATCACTGTAAAGAGAAAAATAAGTTTCACAGAATTGTAAAAGAGAAAAATACGCTTCAGATAATTATTCAGTTCAAGAGTTCAAGGTTTAGAACCTGATTGACTGGATTTGTGCTCTTGAATAAGAGAATTTATTAGAAGTCCATGATTTCTTGATTGACAGGTTCATTCATGAGGCACTACGAGGCAGAGGGAGATCAGAGTGGAAATGCACTGTTCACTCAGGAAAAAATGATACTTGCTTCTAACTGGTTCTAAAAAATCACTAATTTAATGAGCATCCTCTGCTAAATTATACAGCAATGCAAAACAAACATACTCTGATGACAGACAAAGAGGAGCAAACAAGTGTTATTTCCAACACCTCCATCAAGATTTCCAGCCATTAAACATGTAGGACTTGAACTCAGACCCTTATTACTTTAAGGTGAGTTAATTATTACTTTATTTTAATATTAAATCCTAATACCAGGATGGTGCCATTTACAAAATGAAGCAAGACTGCATAGGTCTGTGTTGTCAAAATGCAAAATAAAGGAATACTTTTAGTCTTCCATGAAGGAAGTTCCTTTATTTGAAGATTGAAGATTGGATTCCATAAGAATTCAATGACAACTTACCAGTTATTTTCTCATCTTTCTACAATAATTGTCTATTAGTATGCTAGCATCAGGCCTACTGAGTTCTGATTGGTTGGCAAACTGATCTCATTTTGAGCTCATTGGCTGGGTTGGGTTTACACTCAGTGATGTGATCAATGTCTGTAAGGCGCTGACTGAAAGACAGCGTAGGCTTTTTAAAAAATTTCTACTTAATATGTTCTTCTAAATTCCAAATGCAATGTTAAAATTAAGCAAATTAAGCAAATTCCTGCATAGAAGACTAGAAGAAATCAGACAGCAGAACTGAAATATTTGATGCAGTTCTGCCTTGAAGAAATAAGTGAAACGGTTTGCATGAATGGGATTCAATGACAATTTTACAAGGTCTAAATTTGTTTGGGATTCTTTTGGAAGCTACCTCTAGCCTCCGACCCAGCAGCTCTCCTCACCAGACCCAAAGAAAGAGAGAGAGGTTCTCACGGCGTCACCTCATTGCTCATTAATACACGTGGAGGGACAACTTGTTTCTGTGCATTTACAAATGTGTATAAACACAATATAAGCTTTCGACATGCCACTCACAAATATACAGACTGACATCTACTGCGCACTAGTCAGGCCACATCTATCAGGATTTTGTCAGGGACATTCTGATTGGCTATCCTTATGTCCTAGAGTGCTAACTAGAGTCTGTTAATGAGGATCCTTCCCAATGAATGCCTGAAAAATGCCTGAAAAAAGCTAGAGGGTGCCCACCAGCAAGTTCCTATTGAAAGGTACTAATAGGGCTGAAATGCTAAAATCATTAAGAAAATGATGTTTGTAGTCTATAATATAGAAGATTTCTTTAATTTTAGAACATATAAAAAGTACTGTAGATAGATAGATTGATACATACATACATACATACGTACATAAATACATGTATACACACATACATATGTAAATGAATACATTTTTTAATTATTTTGAATGTTAATCAGGCAGCTCTTTCCTGCCAAAGTAGCTGGGACTTCAACACATATACAATAAAGCACATCTGCCCTTTCACTAAATACAGAGTTAAGAGAGTTAAATTAGAACTTTAGTGTGTAGATCCTGCACTTTATTATTGGTTGTAGATAGATAGGCCCGGCCAGGGCTGAAGGCAATTCTTATCAAGGCCTAAAAAAATGCATTGTTTATATTAGCTCTAACTATGTTTATCCACTAGGATGGGCATGAATATTAGTGCATATCTCATTTGCAACAGAGAGAGAGAGAGAGAGTGGGGTAGGGAGCGAGAGAGTGAGGTAGGGAGCGAAAGAGAGGGAGACGGTGAAAGAAATAAAGGGAGAGTGAGGGAGGGAGTGAGAAAGAGAGAGCGAGAGACAGAAAGAGAGAAAGGAAGAGAGAGAGGGAGAGAGAAAGAGAAAGACAGAGAGAGAGAGAGGGAGAGAGAGAGAGAAAGAGAGAGAGAGAGAGAGTGGGGTAGGGAGCAAGAGAGAGGGAGACGGTGAAAGAAATAAAGGGAGAGTGGGGGAGGGAGTGAGAAAGAGAAAGCGAGAGACAGAAAGAGAGAGAGGAAGAGAGAGAGGGAGAGAGAAAGAGAAAGACAGAGAGAGAGAGTGAGAGAGAGAGAGAGGGAGAGAGACAGAGAGAGAGAAAGAGGGAGACAGGGAGAGAGAGAGGAAGAGAGAGGGAGAGAGAAAGAGAAAGACAGAGAGAGAGGAAGAGAGAGGGAGAGAGAAAGAGAAAGACAGAGAGAGAGTGAGAGAGAGAGAGGGAGAGAGACAGAGAGAGAGAAAGCGGGAGACACAGAGAGAGAGAGGAAGAGAGAGAGAGAGAGAGAGAGAGAGAGAGTGAGAGAGAGAGAGAGAGAGAGGGAGAGAGACAGAGAGAGAGAAAGAGGGAGACAGAGAGAGAGAGGAAGAGAGATTTATGAGACTCCGACCAGGTACAGAAAAATATGAGGTGCTCTAATAATGTCTCTTGTATCTTTTGACCTCTGGAATAATACACTATGACCTATTGCAAAACACACACTGCTGCGGTTGTACACTGTTCTCCTGTAAGAACACGATAGCAAACCTTTTGTGGTTCTCTCTCCAGCAAATTGACTCAGTTTCCAATTTCCTATAACTCAGACGCTGTCTAAAACTGTAAGAGGGCACAACTCTTTTATTCAAGGGTTATTGTTGCTATCAGTGTTAAAGTGAAAACAGGTTTTTGCTGTATGTTGCAATAGGCTGTATACTTTACATTAAGTATATATGAGTGGATGCTATGTAGTATATCTTTTAACAACATTAACAATCATTTCAACTTGTATGTAGTTTTACAGTAGTAGTTTTACAGTGATCCTTTCGGTAAAGAGTCACATTTTGCACATTGTACCAAAATGTTGTACCAAATTGCACATTTTTTGTACTAGTTTAGAGTCTATGTTTATAATTTATTATATATGTTTACTATGTGTCTTTTGAACTCTGTAAAATCTGGAGCCATGCTGTCTCATTTCACTGTATATAGCTGTGTATGTATATAGCTGAGATGACAATAAAGTTCATGTTGACTTTGGCACTAGTGTTTTGCATTTGTGAAATTTCTGAAATTCTGAAGCAACTGACTGAAACCTGGTTGGACTACCACTCTTATTCTCAGTTAGAGATGCATCTAGGACTTCCAGAAGGCCTAGAGTGATTATTCTCATGATTCTGTAACTCAAACTCATACTGACTGATTTCTTATCATATAATCCATAAAGTCAAAACAATGGGGGAGTGTGCTTGGTTGCGCCCATCTAGATACCACAGTGGGAATAAATCTGTTTATGCTGGGTGTTTCATGGATTCAACCCTTTATTTTTAACTTAAAGATAAAACTCAAATACAGGGTGTCCTCGAGTTCCGAGGGTCTCGACACACAACATTTCGAGTTTACGACGCTCACATGGGTGAACTAATTTAGTGGCAGAATACACAGAATAAGCAGAATACGCAGTATGAGTGAGGGAGCACATTTATCTAAGCGTAAGTGTTCTGTTTGTGTTGCTTTGTTTGGTGACTTTTTGACCTTTATCATGGCTTCTGAATGATTTTTTTACACTAATTTTTTGTCATTTTTTCTTAGTTGTGTTTATAGATTTTACAACTGTTTTAGGATAGGTTAACTCAGGCTAGGGTGTGTTTCGACTTACACCAAAATTCGGGTTACATCACTGTCGATGGAACGGATCTCCATCGTAACGTGAGCTGTGTTGCCCATGTAATCAGAAGGTTGTTGGTTTGAATCCCAGGACTCCCAATGGCACCAGTGAGGTACTCAAACATGTCAATTAGATGCATACAATAAAATAAAAGAGGCTGTATTTCTTTGGGTGAGTTAGTTATCATTCTCTACACGTGAGTGACACCAATATGGTAGTGTCATGTTTGTTTGTGTGGTATCAATCACCAGTCACATCAGTATTATAACTTTTTACATCCATACAGAGTGTCACTGTTAGGTTGGGAGTGGTTTGTCTCCCAAAAATGCCCCGTCTTGAGTGTTTCTGGGGCCAGAGGATAACTAACACAAAATCTGCATGAGCTAAAGTCTTATAACACAGAACTGGGGCAGCTGGCCACCTAGTGGTTAAGTAGTTGCCCCTGCAATCACAAGGTTGTGGGTTTGAATCCCAACTGCTAGTGTCACCCCTGAAGTACCCTTAAGCAAGGTATTGTCCCCACACACTGCTCCCATGGCGCCCTTCGTTGGTGGCAGCCCCCTGCTTCACTTCCTTTGATGAATGGCTTAAATGCTGAGAAAGAATTTGACATTGTTCACACTGTGTGCTGTGGTAAGATAAGAAAAACCTTTATAAGATAAAGGTAGTGTGTTCACGAGTGACTATAACTGGCCACTTTACTTTACACCAGCAAGGTGAACCTACAAGGTTGCCAGTTTGTGCATAATATCCTCACAGATTTGTCCTACAAGGAGTGCGCTATTGCCAATTATAAGTTTATGAATGTATGCTGCTTCAAAGGAATAAACTCTGATGCATTACTTCTTAAAGAAAGCCTATGCATTGCATATCCTCTGTTATATTTCATTTCAGTATTTGTATTCAATCTGTTATGAATGATAAGGTGCACCAAAAAACATTAGTCAGCTACTTTCCATAAAGCCTTGCTCTGCATTTATTAGCATAAGTTCTAATAACCGCAATCTTCCACAAAATGCTTCAAGAGGATATATTTAAGCCAGTTAGAGATCGTTTTCTTTGTTCAGTCCAAGCTATCGAATTTTAAAATTGTATTTTGAAAAAGGAAAACTCTGGGTTCTGAAAACAAGAAGTCAATAAAAGAGGATCCAATAGCCTCCGCAGAGATTAATGAGGTCCATTGTTTCGGACGGGCCCTTTTGAGAGCTGAATCCTATTAATACTCCCATCAATATTAGATTTTGCAGCTCTACATTGATCCAACTTCATTACAACATAGTCCAGTTGAGATAAAGTGTAATTCTCAACCTTCCTCCTTCATTTCTTTGCATTTTAAAACTGCCTACATGGCTCTCCATTATTACGGACAAATATCATTAACCAGATTACTAGCTATCCTCATCACACTGTAATGTTGCACTATACATATATGTATGGTGCAATATCATCCATTCTAGAAGGTTTACATAGACTTTTATTTACACTGCTATATTGTCTATTTGTCGTTTTGTCTCAGATTTACATTCCCATGATACATTGCTATATTGTATATTGCTTGTATTGTTTCTGTCATTCCCTGCACTTTATTCAGTGCTGTAACTGCCTCCTGTTCAAAAATAACTTATGGTGCAACACTAGTCACTCTGGATGGCTTGCATCCTGTTCATACTATACTGTTACACTACACTGTACATTGTTGTGTCTATTTATTGTGTTGTTTGTGTTGTTTCTTTTGTAGCTTGCACTTTGTTAAATGTTGTTATATGTTGCACCGCGGCCCGTGGAGAAATGTCTCATCACACTGTGTATGTGCTCACAGCTGCTGATGACAATAAAGTAAAATTATTGATGTACAATTAGCTTTAACCACATTATAGCATGACAACATTTCATTTATGTAAAATGTCAGATACTCAACATTTATGGGTGATTCTACAGACTGAAGTCATAATAAGATCTGTTTCAGCATCCATTGTTATTATTATTATTATTATTATTATTATTACCAGCAAGTATCATGAAATAGATGACAGCCTTTCATTTCTGTAAAATGTAAGATGTTACTCAACATTTATGGGTGACATAGACTAAATTAAAGTCCTACTCACGTCTGTTTAACCAGTGCACTCAAGGTAAGAACCCACTGATTTTAAGTGATTTCTTAATTAAGTGTACTTAATTAAGAAATCAAAGATGCCACAAAAATAAGATTATTCCTATTATTATCATTAAGGAGGCTGAAACAGATGTTATTATGAAAGCATTTCAACCATGTGAAATGCTATATCAAACGTTACTCAAAATCTATGGGCAATTCTACAGTCATAATATCTATTTCAGCATTCAGTATTACTATTATAATTATTATTATTATTACCATTGACAAACACCTTAAACCAGATGCACTAAAGGTAAGAACCCATGGACTTTGACTGATTTCTTTATGCAGGCCTGCAGTTGTTTGCCATGTCCACTCCCATAGTTTTCATTTACAATGGAACCACAGCAGCAGAGGCATTACTATTGTTTGGGAAGCACTTCAAAAAGACAAAGTAAGCTTTCTGCCAAATGCTTGGCCAGCGTGCACCATATGCTGAGCGAATGGCCTGTGGTTTATTGAAATTAGTGTAACTTCACACAGGCTTTTCATCTGTGAAAAGTTAAGAAGCCCCTAATTGAACGTAATGTAAACAGTCCCGGGACAGGTGCAGAGGAGCAGGTGCTCAGGTCCAGGACGCATTTGAGCATTTGTTTGCTTTTGGAGATGAAAAGAAAAGAGCGCTGTTTTAGACTGTGAAAATGAGAAACTGGGCCAGCGTTCTGGGATGAACCATCGAGTTACGCTTTAATCCCCACCAAAGCACCTGCTGCACACTTGGCCATTTCGTGTTTAAGCATCTTACGAGTGTTAAAGGTCATGCAAATCAGCATATCCAAATACGCTCCTCTGTGTGTGTGTGCATATGTGTGTATGTGTGTGTGTGTGTGTGTGTGTGTGTGTTTTATTTCAATTATTATTTGCCTTGAGACAAACAAACAACTTTTCAATAGTTTTGTATTAAAGCTTGGGGCGGCTGCTTGGGGATTATTCAATCATACATGATTTTGCTCGTGAATATTTTAACATGTTCTCCACCCAAAGTCTGGGCAAGTAAATAAATAAATGATTTCCCTCATTTCGACCTCATTTCACATTTAAAGCCCAAAACAGATCACGCATGCTCGAGGAGCAGAAGAACCCTAATCCCTGGATGCAGACATGTTACTTTGCATTGCTCGCTTGATAATGACCACATTACAGCATGACAACATTTTTGTCATGTATTTAAACTCCACAGTATTTAAACTCCACCCATTTGGAGTGTTTCAGCCTGGAATGCTTGTTGAACAAGGCACAATTCAGAGCAGCTAATTAGAGCCAAGCTTATATATATGGGCAAAAGTATTGGGAAGCCTGAACATTACACCAACAGGGACTTTTAATGACATTGCATTCAAATACATAGACTTTCATATGGAGTTGTTCCCTCTTTGCAGCTAGAACAGCTTCCACTCTTCTTGGAAGGCTTTCTACAAGATTTTGGAGTTTCCGTGGGAATTTGTGCCCATTCATGCTGCAGAGCATTTATGAGGTGAGACACCCATGTTGGACAAGAAGGCCTTTTTAAATTATAAAGGCACAGATCCAAAATACCCTATTTAATTCTAAAGAGGGTAAAGTGCAGCAGAAAATTCATGTCAAAATGATTTACGAATGTTTTGGTACCTAAAACAACATTCAAAAATGTTGAAGATGCTAAAAACAATGTAGAACCAGCTCAGAAATGTGTGATTCTTCTGTATCGCACTGTAATTGGAACCACAGTGAAACACAGGAGGATCTCTGAGCTCTATGATAGGTGAGAGAGGTAGAAGGAGGAGATGAAACAAGATATTATTCGTTTTTATTATAGATTTTCCCCACTTGCCGATAGTGATGTAATCAGAGTTGGGCTGATCTTTTAGACAGGAAAAGTCACTTCACTTCGAACAAAGAAGTGATGAATTGTGCTTAATATGACTGGGGAGCCAGCCAGGTAAAACGATCCATTTTGATTTGTTGTAAAATATCAACTGAGCCCAATGAAAGTGGATACAGAACATAATAAAAATGCAGAAAAATATGAGCAGCAATACAATATACAAGGCAGATAAATAAAGTTGATAAATGATGTGCATTATATGAGCTGTGGATTCTAACCACTGTGGACAAACCTTTATTCGTCTGCTGCTTGAACAAACAGATTTAACCAGATGCACTTAAGGTAGGAACCTATTAGCTATTCATTGTTTGTCTCAGTGTGTGCAATGACAGGAACTGAAGGCCTCTACTGAACCAGGTCTGTGAATTTGACAGTTTAATTTGGATTAAATTCTTAATTATGTGGATTTCTTTGGCCAGAGTTACCATCACATTTACACTTCTGGGTTTCAAAGGCAAGTCAAAGTGAACTTTGCCAGTTCAGCTATATACACATATACAGTGGGACAAGACTGTGTATATGTGTATAAGTGTATATAGCTGAACTGACTCTGTCCCTTGTCTTCCAGACCGAAGCGCGTCTCTCCCCTGGCTCCATGGCTGTCTGAGGTCCTGCGAAGTAACCGAAGGGAACTGAGAGAAGCTGAAAGAAGATGGAGGAAAACGCTTAAGAACAGTGACCTCATCTGTTATCTCTCTCTCTTATCTAATTTTGCCAATGATTTAACTTCTGCTAAGTTTTCCTTCTTCAGAACCAAATTTGAAGAATCTGCATCTAACCCTCGCAAGCTCTTTGCCACCTTTTCATGCCTTCTCAAATCTCCTTCTCTCCCTTCATCTCCAGCTCTCTTACCAGAAGACTTCGCAAAGATCTTCGACAAGAAGATCGACGATATTAGAAGATCCTTTTATCCAACCACCATGCTGCCCACCACACAGAGACCAGACAATGCAGCCCAGTTTCATGCCTTCTCACCACTCTCTCCTGAGGAAGTGTCACTACTCCTGACGTCTAGTAAACCTACCACATCTCCGCTCAAACCTCTCCCATCGAGCACACTCCAGATGATATCATCAGATCTCATCTCGCACATTGCCTACATAATCAAAGGCTCCTTGATGACTGGCCATGTCCCATCTACCTTCAAGTCTGCCGTGGTCACACCGATTTTGAAGAAACCCGCACTGGATTCCTCAGATTTCAACAACTACAGACCAGATCCCTTCTCTCCTTCTGTTCCAAAGTCTTGGAACATGCCATGTATAGCCAAATCAACTTGTTTCTTTCTCAAAACAAGCTTCAGGACCCTCACCAGTCTGGGTTTCAAAAGACAATCCACTGAAACTGCTCTACTTGCCATCTAAGAAGAACTAATCTGATCCTCCTTGACCTCTCTGCTGCCTTCGACAGTCCATCACCAGATCCCCCTTGCCACTCTCTCCAACCTTGGGTTCTCAGGCACAGCCTGGCAATGGTTTGCATCCTACCTTGATGACAAGCAGGTAGCATGGCAAGGCACTCAGTCTGCTCCACAAAGATTATCCACTGGTGTTCCACAGGGCTCGGTCCTAGGGCCGCTTCTCTTTTCTCTGTATACTGGTTCTCTTAGGGATGTAATAGCCTCACATGGTTTTTCTTACCACTTTTATGCTGATGATACGTAGCTTATTGTCTCTTTTCCTTCCAGCGACAACCAGGCCTCAACCCGCATCTCAGACTGTCTGGCTGACATCTCCTCTTGGATGGCGGCCCACCACCTCAAGCTGAATCCCGGCAAGACCGAGCTCCTCTTCATCAAAGGGAGTCCTTCACCAAGCCACAATCTCATAATTTCTGTTGGGAACTCGATTATCGTCCTTTCCAAGAAGGTATGAAGTCTTGGTGTTATGCTAGATGAAGATCTTTCTTTCTTGCCGCAGGCTGACCAGATCCCCAGAACATGTAGATACCTTCTCTACAACATCAGAAGAATCTGACCCTTTCTCACCACGAAAACTACACAGATTCTTGTCCAGTCTCTGGTCATCGCCAAACTGGACTACTGCAACTCTCTACTGGCTGGACTTCCACTAAAGGTAACAAAACCACTTCAGCTGATTCAGAATGTAGATGCAAGGCTAGTCTTCAATGATCCCAAAATTCACTCACACCACACCTTTTCTAAGGAACCTTCACTGGCTCCCTGTGGCTGCTCGCATTAAGTTCAAGTCCTTAACACTCGCTTTCAAGGCCAAGAATGGACTTACACCCCCATACATAACAGCATTGATCAAACAACGTGTCACTTCTCATCCTCTCAGAGCTTCAAGCATGCCTTGTCTTGAGCCTCCGCTACGCAGAAGAAGAGGGAGACATGCACCAAGACTCTTCTCAGTCTTGGCCCCCCAGTGATGGAACAAATTCGCTGTCTTCACGTGTCGTCTGACGACCCACCTCTTCAAGGAGCACCTTGGTGACTAATTGTGTCTCTCATTTCTGCTTGCTTATTTCTCCCAAAAAACAAACAAAAAAACCCCTCTCATCCCGATTCCTTCCTCACTTTTTTCTGACTTTTCTTTGACAGGTGTTGTTCAGGTGTACCTAGCGTGCAGTAACTTGGTTGAATAGCGGATGTTGATTTAAGTTTAGCTTTACAGGTTTAAGCAACATATGTGGACTACTTGAGAACTGACGTACGTTGCTCTGGATAAGAGCATCAGCTAAATGCCGTAAACATAAAAGTAAACAAGACGGCTCCAGATTTTACAGAGTACAAAGACACAGGGTAAACATATATAAATAAACAATCAACTCTAAACTATAAGGAAAAATGTGTCATTTGCCACAAGGATGTGCAAACTGTGCAAAAGTCAGGATTCTTTACCGAAAGAATCACTGTAAAACTGCGAAATACACGCTGAAATGATTGTTAACATCTTCTACAAAAGTGTTTACTCTACTGACCATTAACGTTTATGTGCATGGTTTGTAGCTTAGCACTTAAATACTACTAGAATCCCATTGCAGTGTTGTGTTTTGCCTCAGCTCAAACGGCCTTGTTTAAAAAGTACTGAAAGGTACACAAAATACACATAAATAAATAAACCATAAATATAAATTCTAAACTAGAAGTAAAAAATGTGCACTTTGCTACAAGGACAAGCAATTTGCTACAAGGTAATTTCGTGAGATCTGCAGTCAGGTAGAAAGCAACACTACTAGAGTGTAACTGTGTTTTATATGTGAAAAAAGAAATAAATATACCATCAATCTATGAAAATACAGAATGTTTTGTAGCTATACAGCTGTGGTTCATCCTGTTCTGGGGCCTGTACATGAGGCTAAGTGCTGCTGAAAACAATTGCCATGTTATAGATAGGACTTGTTGAACACACACACACACACACACACACACACAAACACACACACATACACATGTAGTGCATGCTTACAGGTGCAGCACAATTAAGATTAATATAATTAGCACTCATTACTGCACCAGCTCTGAATGTTTGAGAATTGTACTGAATCATACTCTCATGTTGTAAAGAAGGGTGAAGAAATTTGTAATTGGTTAAGAATACAGCACAGATTGACTGAACATGGACTATTAACTCTGTCCTGAAAGCTGGTTTGGTGAAAAATCTCATTTACACAATTTAGCACTCACGCCAGCTGCAGCCAATCACCCAGAACAAATTTGGAATCTTAGTTTAGTTTGGAGTCTTTGGTTTAGCACTGAAGCTGTGTGTCTAATCTTAATAACTAGAAGCCATTAGTCCCCCGAATAATTGAATTACTTTTGTAGAAATACATTTCCCAACCTGCCCAAACCATATCCAGTTTTTTGTTACGGTGGCATAGACTTGTGGATGTGGTTTAGGAGTCAGTATGACTTACTATGGGCCATATAAATGAGCAAAACTCCATCAAAAGACTGTTATTCACAAAGGAGGAGGACTGATCTTGGATCAGATTCCTCTGTATTTGTGATGGTCTTGAAAACTGATTTAGCAGACCGAAACAGACACTGTTTTCATAAGTGTCGCACAGCATTTGGCTACACAGTGAAGTTCCAGCTGAATGAACAGCTGGATGTGGGTTGAAAGACGTTTTGGGATGTATTTTAAAAAAAGATATTTGACTATTGACATTTAGTGTTTATCAGCAACATTAGGCTTTAAGCAGAACTTGGAATGTCTTGACTGATGAGAGGAAAACTATGAAGTTGATTTTTCATTGAAATATTCACTAAATGCTCAGTAACCAATTATATCATCCATAGCAAGATTATTTTTTAACAATCAGTCGGGCCCAATTTTGCTCCAAAATGATATCAGCCGGCACTGATGAAGAAACAATGGCTTTAAATGCCACCGGATTAAAAGGGTCTGAAATTCATTACAGCGTAACGTTCACAACTTGCATGCCACAGCCTTGTGAAAGATCACGAACCAATCTGTGGTGGTATTTGAGAGGGCCGGGACCAAAATAGTCTCCGACTCCTATGGAAGTACTCTATGCTGCGCTCAGAGGGCAAAGCGTGAAGGTGAAAATGTGCCCTTCACTTTCTGCAATAAACTGGGAATACTTCAGCTGCCACCAGCCTGCGGTTGAAGAACACAGTCACCAATTGACCCCGTGCAAAAAAGTATTTTCCATACTACTGTACCATCAGTTTACTAGCACACCATGCTTGCATATTTTGTTGAGCTACTCCTGTTTATACAATATATGGACAAATGTATTGGGACACGCCTGTTTTTCAGGGTTTGGGCTAGGCCCCTTACTTCCAGTGAAGGATAAACTTAATGCTTCAGCATAATAAGACATTTTGGACTATGCCATGCTTCCAACTTTGTGGACACAGTTTGGGGAAGAACCTTTTCTATTCCAGCATGACTGTGTCCCCGTGCAC
>JBBPCX010009123.1:0-17919 GCA_037974365.1 Hydrocynus forskahlii
TACTGTAACACCCCCCTTTAACGCAGATCAGCAGTCACTGTTTCAGTTCAATGCAGATCTTTTCTGAGAACCGAGCTAATCATTTTTCGCTGAAACCCCCACACTAACGTGGAAACTGCAGATATCCTCCGCATTTTTTGCTTTTTGTGGCCTCATACGCCACACGCCATCATTCTCGTGCTGGGTTGCTAAGCACTGCGCCCAAACATGAACCCAGGACGAGGGGCGTGGCGGATGAGGCCCCGACGTCACATCTTTTATCGTGGTAATATAGAATTTTTCATGCATTTTTGTGCTAAATTACTAAGAAAAGTAAAATGTACTAATTTTGTAATGTAAATTCAGCTATATAAAATTCATTCTATATAAAATGTAACTATAAATGTTTTGGTACTGACGAGTGTGTCCAAAATCGCGTACTAACGTGAGTGCACTGAAATGTAATGCATAGTGCGCACTGAGCACTTCCTTCTGTAGTGTACACTGCCGTGGGTAAGAACTGTCCGAAATGGAACACTAAGGTTTTGCACTTAGCGGAAGTGACTGACTAACATTTGCTCGTGAATCTCCAGCCCAAAATATCTGCTGGTTATACCGCAGTATACATAATTTTATTAACGTCACTTACATTTATACATACCAGTTGCCTCTGCTTGGGCTTGCATTTCCCTGTTGGCCACCATTATTCAACTCTGAAAACTTGTTGAAAGTCCCTCCCGTTCTGTTCCGTGGTAAAAATAGCATCCATTCAGTGCAAGTAGTGTCCATTGCTGTACACTGCGTTTTTTGGCCATTATTAGTGCACCATCCGGGTAATTTCAGTGCACTGCGTTTTAGCTTGGTTGTCAGTGTGAATGCACTATGCACTAAAATTGCACACTAAAAGTGTGCAAGTGCGCGATTTCAGACACACTGAAAGAAAGCGCATCTTGGTGTCACATTTCTGCGTTGACCAGTCAAGAAAGAGTAGAATGATGAGCAGGCCAGGCATTCATGATTTGAAGAGTTTATTACCACACAAAACAAACTAACAACAGAAACCAGCACGGGGGTCAAACACATACGATTAAAGAGAACAGAAGAGGACAAGGACACGCAAGGTGAGTGTATGCTCCCATAACAAAGACAGAGAAAACCCTAACCTAAATACACACAACAAATGGCTAACAACCAATGAGCAGAGGGGAAGCCTTAATGAAGATGAGAGCCAGCTGTGGGAGGGAGAGTTCAGTTCACAGTTCTGCGGCGACCTCTGATGGCCACTGACTTGTATCATGACAGTACCCCCCCCAAAGGCACCACTCTGGGGCGCCGAAACAAACCTCCCAGCCCACACGGCCGCAGTGTGGGGGGGATGAGGGAAAGACGAAGACAACCCCCCAAGGAGGCGGTGGGAGAGTCACTGTCACGGGAACTGAGGCCAAGGTGGGAGCCACGGCTGACTGGTTGGAGATCGGTGCGGTGTCCGGCACAAGATCAGCTGAGACAGCCGGTGTTGAAACCGGCACTGGGTCTGGTGCTGGAACCAGTATGGAAACCGGCGCTGGTTCTGAAGCTGAGACCGGTAAGAAAGCCGGAGTGGGAATCAGCGCTGGTACTGGAGCTGAGGCGGACGCGAAAACCGACTGACACCGGCACAGAGACCGGCGCTGATTCTGGAGCTGAGATCGGTGCACGAGCCGGCGTGGGATCAGAAGTTGCGGCAAAGGTTGGTACGAGAGCCGGCACTGAGTCTGGAGTGGAGGCGGAGACTGGAATGGAATCTGGTGCTGGGTGTAGAACTGAAGCGGAGGCCGGTGCGGGAACCTTCGCGTGAGGAATTGAGTCTGGGGCGGGGACCGGCTCTGGTACTGGAGGCTGGACGCCCTGTGCGGGAACCGGCGCTGGCTCTGAAGGCTGGACGGCCAGCGTGGAAACGGGCGCTAGGACCTGGGCGGCCGGCGTGGAAGCCGGAGGGAAGATCTTGAGCTGTATCCAAAATGTGCACTTGTTCACTCGTTCACTCGTTCACTCGTTCACTACATAGTGTTTGCTATATAGGGGGCTAACTAGTGAACAAGGGGAGGCGACGTTCAGTTAATTTCAGACAGTCGGGATGTTACGTTTTTACTAACTGTTGCTTAAATAGTGCACCGGATCTTGGCAATTTATCTCTGTCGCATAAACACACGTCATATCTCTCTAGTTAAGATACAGCCCGCACATGAGACGGGTTCTGGTGGACACAGTGACAGATAGATCCGTCCAGGGGCACTACCAAAGCTGGACTGGCCATCGGGTATACTGGGCTGGTGGGCCGGTGGGCCGATGTTAATTTTGGGTCAGCTGGGTAATTTTGGGCCAGCGTGGAATCCCGTCTGCCGGCCCAAATTTCCCGGATCGCGCACCACACCCACCCCCGGACTGCGGCTCAAAAAGCCTGGGCCGATTTTTTGTCCCAGTCCAGCCCTTGGTACTACAGTCCTCCACGGAGAGAGAGAGAAAGAAAGTGCAAGTGTGACTGAATCTCCTCTGTTTGAAGCCCCAATTTCCCCCCTTCTCTCCTTCCTCCGCCTTGCTCCTCTTCTTGACTTTCGTGGGATAAAAGTAGTGTGCAGTGTGTCTGAAAAGTGCACTCATTTACTTTGTAGGGCACGGTAAATGAAACCTGCAGTGCATGATGGTCCATGTGTATTAAATTATTAATGTAGTGTACAGTGTCTGGACACTAGATTTTGGCATGTCGCGCGTCGATTTTTTAAGGCACTATGTAGGGGATGAAATTGACGGTTGGAATTTCGGACAACACTACAAAATGGCTGACTCACTACATAGTGCCCTTCATAGGGAACGAGTGCACATTTCGGATACAGCTTTGGAGAGGTGAGGCCGGTGCGGAAACCGGCTCTTGGAATTCTGAGGCTGGTGCGGAAACCGGATCTTGGAGAGCTGAGGCCGGTGCGGAAACTGGCTCTTGGGAAGTCAAAGCCGGTAAATGGACCTGTGGCGTGGAGCGGCGCACTGGGACCTCCGGTGTGGAGCGGCGCGCTGGGACCTCCGGCATGGAGCGGCGCACTGGGACCTCCAGCATGGAGCGGCACACTAGGACCTCCGGTGTGGAGCAGCACACTGGGACTTCTGGCGTGGATGATGGGGCTGCAGAGAGAGTCGAGAGGCTGGCTGGGGCCGCCGAAAGAGTCGAGAGGCTGGCTGGAGCCGCCAAGAGAGTCGAGAGGCTGGCTGGGGCCGCCGAGAGATTCGAGAGGCTGGCTGGGGCCGCCGAGAGAGTCGAGAGGCTGGCTGGAGCCGCCAAGAGAGTCGAGAGGCTGGCTGGGGCTGCTGAGAGAGTCGATGAGGCTGGCTGGGGCTGCTGAGAGAGTCGATGAGGCTGGCTGGGGCTGCTGAGAGAGTCGATGAGGCTGGCTGGAGCCGCCGAGAGGCTGGCTGGAGTTGCCGTAGTCCAGGTACCAGTGACCCTCACTACGCGGCTCCTCTCGCCACCGAGTTCCGTACTGACTCGAAGGAAGTCTGCCGGGGCTCGAGTAGTATTTAGCGGTGTCCTGGGGATGGGCACCTCTGTGTTGGGAGCATTCTGTCACGTTTCTGCGTTGACCAGTCAAGAAGGAGTAGAATGATGAGCAGGCGCAGGCATCCATGATATGAAGAGTTTATTACCATAGAAAACAAACTAACTACAGAAACCGGCACGGGGGCCAAACATACGATTAAAGAGAACAGAAGAGGACAAGGACACGCAAGGTGAGTGTATGCTCCCATAACAAAGACAGAGAAAACCCTAACATAAATTCACACAACAAGTGGCTAACAACCAATGAGCAGAGGGGAAGCCTTAATGAAGATGAGAGTCAGCTGTGGGAGGGAGAGTTCAGTTCACAGTTCTGCAGTGACCTCTGGTGGCCGCTGACTGGTATCATGACACTTGGGATGCTGAAATACCGCTGTTCTCAAAGGCGAGAGGTTTGAAAGTAGCCAATCCAAGAATGTTATTTATTTATCCTTGCTGCTGATTGGCTGCTGCTCTGTGACGCATGTGTGGCAGCTGCAGACCAGAATTTCGCCCATGGAACGTCTCGAGTATCATCATGTTTTTTGTTCTGTTCTTCTTAAAGCCCTGTATTTTTATTACTGTAAATTGAATGAATTAATTACCAAAGAAAATGCATACCAAAGAAAAACACGAGAACACATACTAAAGAAAATGCACGTGCAGGAATTATAGTAAAGTCTACAAAGGAGTAATATTACATTCTAGCACTGTGGGAGTTCAGTGTAAACTGTACAGTACGAATATGGGTATACCTTTACATTTTCTTTAAGGCTAATGAATTTAAAATGAAAATAAAAAATTTTGGGAGCATATTTGGGTGCATATTTAGGGTTTACACTTTAAAAATAGGCATTTTTAGGCATTTTATTTACCACATCACAATGACGCAGTTTTTCACTATACACGGGTACTCTTGGAACATAACCCCCGTGAAAAGCCCAGGTTACTGTATATATAAGGGCATTAACAGAAGAGACGACTAGTGGACTTCAGAGGCACGAGTCGACGCCCCCTGAGAGAAGTCGACAAATCGTGTGTTTTTTCCTCTCTTTGTGCACATGCTTGTGTACACCATTGGGGGACCATTGGCGTGTAGAGGGGAATATGAACACAAAACCACAACAAGACAAGAAACATGGCAGCAGAGGTGACAGACACACATCACATATGTGGAGATGCTTCACTCTAGACACACAAACAGCACGGTGACCTGCACAATCTGCAAGTCGGTGTTGAAGTACAGTAAATGTACGAGCATTCTGCACGGCCATCTGAAACGGCATCCACTAGTCCGGAAGACGCTGAGTAGCTGCCGCGGCTTAAGCTGTACACTTAAATTTACCAGAAAATTCAAGGTATTATATAACATAAAATTTGAAATAAAATATTTTACTTGGCCCCACTCGTGAATAGTGACCTCATTCAAAATAGTGCATTAAAACAAAGTCCATTTATAAACTGTAATCACTGGAAAACTTTCTTGCCTTTTCAAAAACACAGATGGAAAGAGACCATTCTGTCATACGTGAACACACCACAGCACACAGTGTGAACAGCACGAGATTCAACCTCTGCATTTAACCCCAAGTGAGGCAGCCAGCGGCACAGCGCCTGGGGAGCAGTGTGTGGGGACGGTAGCTTGCTCAGGGTACCTCAGAGTTGCCTAGCAGTCTTGGGAATCGATCCCATGACTTTCTAGGCTACCAGCTGCCCTTCGAGTGGGTGTGCTCGAAGGGTCTTGGCTCTTCTGTGCTTTATACTCTGCATGGCAATCAGGATGTTTTGATTCTATATGATAAATTAATCCTGACGTTGAGAAAGTCTTTGTGGATGCGCTTTACAAACAGCTTGCCGCGTGTCTTTCTTAGAAATATTGAAATGCGTCCACAAGGCGGCTGACTCTAATCCAATCTGGCGCGAGCAGGCTGCGTTGCGTCATCGTTGCGTCATCACTGTTTCAGGTCAGGTTTAAACAAAATTTTCGGTGGCCAAATTTTCGGTGCATATATACATGTTGTACGTACGTATGTATGTATATATACAGTAAGTTACTATGATACAAAAGTGAATCAGACAAATCTGGTGTGTATTTAGGGAGTTGCCACTGCGACTAAAAGGTCGTGGGTTTGAATCTAAGGACTGCCAGAGGCACCATTGTTGCTGCTGTGTTGCTGGCTGTCCACTGTTCACTTGGTGACTGGGTTACATTAGGGCTGAGCAATATGGCCTAAAAATAATATCGCTATAATACGCAACATATCTCTTGATACACTGTAAAAATGCTAAATTCGCCCGTTATTGCATAAAATAACAATTTAATTAATTTAGGCCAAGGTGTATACAGTAAATGCGTTATTTCAGACAATGTTTAACATATGTAAAGGCTTATCTTATCTTATCTTATCTTATCTTATCTTATGTAGCAAACTTTATTTTAAGCCTCGGTTTAATATAACAAATGAATAATCAACATTACAGTCTTTCACTGTCTCTTTTACTTAACTTTTTTGCAATGTTCTTGTGTATTAATGGTCACACAGCAATCAAAAATATGACCTAATATGCTGAGGAAAAAAAAATGCTTCCGCAAGAACAATGATAGAACCATCTATAAGGTGGCGTTTAAGACAACCTACATACAAGACATCTCAGGCCTAATAAAAACAATAATAGCCTCACTTACCTGAATTTATTGGACAAATATCTTGTACGACAAATTCAACATATCTTATGGCCACATCTGCCTCACATCTTACTTTTCCCCTTTAGTCAGTCAGTCACACTATCTGACACCCCTAATTATTATTATTATTATTATTATTATTATAAAAATAATAATCATTAAATCTCACATAGATTTTAAACTTTGACCAAATATTTTCTGGCAACATGCTATACATATTTTGCACATTTTTATTTGCTTATGAAGCTGTTTTAGTGATCTGTTCACTGTTAATAAAACAACAATGAAAATGATTATAAATGAATACATCATTATATACATTATATACATAATTAATGAATGGATTATTCCTGTAAGCAAATGTTCTGTCTGTTTTCTCTTTGACCACATGGTTATTTTTCCTTTTAGTGACTTCAGACAGTGTTGTGTTCTTTACGACTATACTTTCTCCTGATAGTAGAGGTTAGACAGCTTCTTTTCATATTTTCTTCACATGGTTTGGACTTCCCTCACCCTTTTTGAGTTTATGGGAATTGATGTCCTGCTCTGAACATAAGTCAGGAAGATACAAAATCAGGGATTTACTGATTCAGTGCTTTTATATTAAATTAACATTGTTTTCATCACAGCTAATATAGTACTCAGTATTGTCCCACTCTAGGTTTAAATCTGAACACATACAGGACATGACCAAAAGTGTGAACACCCAGAGGAAGAATCTGCCGCTACCAACATTCTTTTCCGATCAGAAATAAATCATCATCTTATTTGCTCAATATTAAAATCTGAGTTGTTTTACCTAAACCCCCCTTTAGGAAAAATAAGGAGTAAAAGAAAAAATCAACTTAAGACTGAAGTTCTTTTGCTCTGAGACAAATGATCAGAGCAGTGAGAGAAAATAGGCATTTTAAGATCTTAAACTGGGATCACGCTGAGAGTAGAGGAAGGCTCTTTCTCAGGAGCTGAACCTAAGAAGTGGGAGAAAATGGTCAGAATCTCATATTGACGTGAAAGTGAGCTCAGTTTGGTCCAGGTGAAACCGGCCGGACAAAGATGATTATATTTTGAATTTTTCTTTCCTCTGGACACACAGCCATGTTTATAAAACGATTGTGGAGATTCAGTTGATTTCAGCTGGATTCCAGTCAATTTTACTTTTCTTTGAGAGTTTTTGAGGTAAGAGCAGCTAATATCTTTCTCTTGTTTACAAAAGGCAAAATCAAAGGTTTAACATTATAGCCCAAAGGGAACTGGTAAAAGAAATTTCTATTACAGATTTACTGTATAAAAAAGTAAACTCCTATAGAAATGTTCAGTTTCCCAGTGTTCTTAAAAGTCTGTTGTTATGATTACAAAGATCAAGCCATAATTTTACACCAGCAAAAAAAAAGGCCTTACAAAACTAAAAAAATAATACTCAGTACTCAAAAAAATTCTCAATACCTCAATACTGCAATAAATAAACATCAAAGAAAGTGACAAAATTGACACCTGGTCCAAAAAGCTTTAAAAAAATACATCCCATTTGTAAAAGAGCAGCACATGAATATAAGGCTTTCTTCAGATATCCTCTCCAGAACCAAAGCCTGAGTCCTGCTCAGAACTGCTGTTCCTCTGGCTCTGGCTGGACGTCTCCTGGACCATCTGCTCCTGGTGGGGTAACAGTGACTCCAGTTTAATGGCCACAATTTCTGCTGTACTGCTGATTTCCTGAGGCTCCAGGAGCGGGGGGAGGTGAAGTGGAAGAGCCTGAGGATGACAGGGGGAATAATATTTTGTAACGTGATCTTTTACATAAAATAGGTATAGCATCATTTAAATTCATTTTTTGCTTAAATGTCATGTGCTAGATGAAGAATAAACCCGAATACAAAAAAGTGAACACAAACACTCATAAGTCTGCAAATGTGTAAAATATAAGCACATCGCATGCAGGGTTGTTTGTGAAACCATGTGTTTTGTTAAATTCTGTAAGAATACATGTAAAGAGAACTCACTTCTGCACATTTTAATGCATCTGTTTATTCGTTGAATTTAACTTATCAGGGCAGTCAAGATCTCTTATTACAATTACTTGATCCTCCATGACTACTTAGCAAATATGCTAGAGTATCAATACAATTACTTGATCATCAAAAGAATCATTAGACTACTATAACTGAGAGATCAATTTGTGTTTTATTTTACATGTGTTATTGTGAGTGTTTGCAGAAGTAATAGACTGTAAAGTTTGTTGCATATTTTGTTGTTAGTGGAAATCTGAATTTTGTAAATGTTGTGCAAAGATTTAAAGCAAATTGTGTCAGAGGAACAGAGGAAAACACGTAGTAGCTTGTTGTAGTAATGTCTTATGGCTGATTTGTTTGAAATTATGAGCCAACAAAATTTATTTATGTTGAAAAAGATCACCTACAGAAGGAGGAAGAGTTATACAGTCTTAATCCTTTCTACCTGTGTCAATAAGACTGTATAACTCTTCCTCCTTCTGTAGCTGATCTTTTTCAGCATTTACGTAATTAGGTTCTCATTTGGATTGTGCAGTATTACTCATCTGCTATTTATTTAATCATCTGTATGTTTGTTTTATCCCCTCACCACCTGCTGCTATCTTATTTTATTCATGGCACAAACACTAAGTCACTTTTCATAACCACTTGCACTAATAATCTGTTATTTTATTATATCTGTTATAGTTATTTGTTACTTTGTTAGTGTTGTTTTGTTATTCTGTTTGCACTATTACTACTGTTCTTTTTAAACTCTTTATTGTCTTATCTTTATTCCTCTTGTTGCATTGAGCATGTTTATGAAAAAAGTATTTCCCTTGGGAGAAATAAAGTTCTTTCTTATCTTCTTATCTTATCTTATCTTATCTTAACCCTTAGGAGAGGGAGTGGGGGTCCAGAGAGCGGCTGAGTGGTGGTGCACTGACCGAAAGAGCAGCAAACAACGAGCATGTAGGAGACAAAGACTGGTTTTAGACAGTTTTGCACCGTATATATTTGTTGAAATCAGATTTCACTAATATACTCTGTGTTCTAAGAGTTAAGGCTGGCTATTCATACAGGCGTGGCGTTGCTGAATTTTGATTGGTTATTTTGATGAGCAGACCACATTCACACTATGTGGTCATATGCATCCCTGACCAACTCCAAAGGTAGCAGAAGTTCTTACTAGAATGCTTGGGGTGACATGTGCTGGAAACATTCTTCTGAACCTCCAGCGGACGAATCCACAAAGAAGTCCAAAAAGGGAAAGAATGAACAGTACAAAAAGCACTTTCAGCCAGGCTCTGGGTCGACCTAACAGTGAGACCAAACAGATTTGATCGTATCTTTCACGGAAGAAGTAAAAATAGAAGCAAAAAGAGCACAAAATAGCTCATATAGAAGATAAAATGAAGTTTGAATATCAAGAGGACAAATTAAGACTAAAGGGTTTATACCTTCCGTGGACACACACTGTGGCAAAGTGAAATTGCTGTTCATGTTGTAGTCGTGGTTTAAGACACTGACTTGCACACAGTACATTGTCCAGGGCTTTAGTGAGACTAAAGTGACATGCGGGTCTTCATTAACCTTCAGGTGTCTCTGTGGATGAAGGAGAAAGTAAAAATAACATGAGAGACTAATTGATAATCCCCTTGATTACTGCTTTGCCCTTCTAGTGCATCTTCCAGCTTGCATGGTAAGACCCTCACAGCTGGTTCAGAACGCAGCAGCTTGGCTGGTCTTCATCCAACCCAAAAGATTGCATATCCCCCCACTGCTGGTTGACTTACACTAGCTATCCATGCCTGCCCAAATTACATTCACTAACTCGCCTTCAAAGTGATATCTGCGTCAGCACCCAGCTACCTTAACGCCATCATTCAGCCTTACGTTCCTACTCGCTCCCTCCACTCCGCGGAAAATCGTCTGGCTCTGCCATCCCTACACACAAGGCAAACCCAGTCCAGACTCTTCTCTTCTGTGGTTCCCCACTGCTGGAATGAGCTGCCAAAACAGGCAGGAGCGGCAGAATCCCTCTCTATCTTCAAAAACCTCCTGAAGACTCTTCTGATCAGAGAGCTTCCCCTGTCCCCTTGCACTACTCTTACATAAAGATTTAGCACTTAATACTCTCCTCTGATTCTGAAACTTGAATGTGTCCTTTTATTGTTAGCCACTTTGGACAAAAGCGCCTGACCAATGTTTGTAATGTAGTGTGATGATAATATCTGATCTCAACAAACAGCAAGTTTGGACTGTAATTTAGCTGAATGTTTAATGAATGAACACTAGGGGGCAAAACATCTTGTTCTTTCCTGTCAGACTGCAGTCAAGCTGACAAAAAACAATCTGAAGACCAGTAAATGATCAGGTGACACTGTGACTGATGTTGATCTGGGAAGGAAATGTCAATGGGAGACAGTAAACTCTGACAGCTGTGGCAAAACACACTTGGCTAAAACTCTAAAACCGAAACCTTTCAAACTGTGAATCACTGGTGTCTGACTCACCTCTATCTGAGCTCAGTGATCAGCAATTCTCTGAAAGTTAAGGCTTCCCTCTTATCTTTTACAAAAAGGGAAGTATGCACATCCTTATCCAAAAATCACATGACATGGCTGAAAAAGTAAAGTTAAATTTTCCAGAAAATTATATTCATTGAATTTGTTCTAATGTCATCAGGTCTCAGAATGGCAGAAACACACATTTGTTACTCATTTATGCACTACTTATAATCTATAACAGATCCACAGACACAGCCAAACTAAAGGTGACAAATAAAAAGGAAGGGTTCAAAGTCAAAGAAATCAAAATGGACTAACATAACCTGTTCATGTTAAACAGGAATATTGTAACATTGCCACATCTGTTGTAAACCAGCTTACTCAAACCCTGCAGTGGTACAGTGGTGGAGTGAGACTGGCCAGTTTATCAGATACCAAAAACCCCTTTTGATGATGAATTTTGAGGGCAAGAGAAACGTTTGAAAAACTAGAAGCACTTTGAAGCCGATACATGAAGGCAGGCTTTTAGATCCTTTATTGTCCTACTAGTTGGACACAAGATAGATGACTTTGCTATTAAGAAGCTGAATATCATGTGTACAGTACTGTGCAAAAGTCTCATTTCCTCATTTCTTCATATTTTGCTTCCAAAGATCCAGACTTCAGTTCTTCCTGAAGTATTTTCAGAAACTCTCATTTTCAGTCCAGTCTCTGAACCTGACCAGTTTCAGAGGAATGTTTTTTTTTGTTTGTTTATTAAGCCACTCAGTGACCTACGTATGAATCATTCAAACACAACAAAGCACATCTAACTTAAGGTCCGAACCAGTGAAGAAACAGGAGCAGGTGATTTCAGATGATCAGGCGGTGATCAGTATACTGGTGGTGCTGAATGCTGAGTGGTTAGAACTCCTTTATCTAGGCTCCTTGTATCTTTAGGCACTTTGCAGACTGTCACAGTAAAACATTAGTTCCCATTTCTTTGATGTAATCTACTCAACATGCCAAAGACAGTTTAACAGGCAGAAAAAGTATTTTTGCATCCACAAAGTAAAATATAAAGAAATGAAGAGTGCCTAAAGACGTTTACACAGTACTGCATAGCATATCAAATTACACATCAAATGCTAATTTTAGGACAGAATGCCTCTTTATGTTTAATTTATCACATTGTATAATTTAAAAGATGAATTTCAAGTTTCCACATAAACATCCAACAAAATATAATGGCTAAACACTCAAAAACACTGACCAACAGCGCACGCCAGTGGGCAAGACTGAATAAAATCCCCATCTATCACTAGGTCAAAATGCTTAGCTAGATCTTAGAAATACAGGATGGGACCTATCAAGCTGTAGATGAGCTGGTATGGAATAACCCACAAACACCACAATTCTCACACTTTTGTCGTCTTAACAAAAAACAAAGAGTAATCATACAAGAGAGGTAGGAAAAGCTTCACCTGTACAGATTTGTGTACAGAGGAACGGGTTACCTGCTCAGGTTTCAGCAGCTCCCAGTACCGCACCTGGTATTTCAGCCTCATCTTAGAGCTCATGACCGATCTGGAGATCTTTAGGATCACCATCTCCACATCTCCCTCCATGATCAGTCCACCAGGCGGCCCCAGCTGCCCTGCAACACTCAAACATATCAGGAATGCCGGCTTGGTGCCTCCATTTACTCTCCACTATCTGTGTACAGTCACTACCACTGCTCAGTTTCTGACCACAGGCCTGCTGGATAGATATCAGGTGGACATTCCTGAGCTAGACTGAACTTCAGGCTTGGACTGACGACCAGTGGCACCACTGGAAACCAAGACATTTTATTAGACACTATTTTATTAGAATGGATCAAATACAAACGTGTTCATGGTTGTGTGTGTTCAAAATGGTTCATTTTTGCATTTTAGCTTCAGCTGTGTGAGATGAGGAGTAAGTGGCCATTTTTACACAGTATGTATACCTGGTTTAGATTCCAAAAAATCAAGTAAATTCATCACATTTGGCCCTTTGAAATGGAAAATGCATAAACATGTCACAAGGCAAATGAGAACTGTCAACTGCTCACCGTCCACGTCCGGCGTGAACTTGACAAAAGTCCAGTTTGATTGTTCACTTGCAGCTTCGGCCCTGACTCTTATCTGGAAGGATCCCATGAAAGACAGACTGCAGTGGGAGAAATCACACCAGCGCTGTCCCAAACCTTCACACACTCGCTTATATGATTTCTCATCATCTTTCTTATTAAAGCTGAGCAGGGAAAGACAGAGAGGCTGTGATTAAGAAGAGCCACATGAACTGAACAATGTCATTAACATGCAGTGCTGGATTTGGCCTTTAAATCACCAAGTTTTTGTACACTGAGTTTTTCTAGATTTGCATTTACTAAAAATACACTCAGTGTTCTTTGCTAACAAATACATGTACAGTATGTTCAACATTTGAGTTTCTTTATCAGCCAATTTTTATTCAATACTACTGACCTACAAAAAGCCACCTAATATATGTTCTGGGGTAGCGGTATATACTGGGTTAGAGGTATATTCTTGGTTAGGTGTATTCTGGGTGAGGGGTATATACTGGGTTAGAGATATATTCTTGGTTAGGTGTATTCTGGGTGAGGGGTATATACTGGGTTAGAGGTATATTCTTGGTTAGGTGTATTCTGGGTGAGGGGTATATACTGGGTTAGAGGCGTATATGGGGTGAGGGGTATATTCTGTCTTAAGTGTAGGTGATATTTTGGGACAGGGGTGTATTCTGCTGCCGTTATGCTGGAAAAACTCACAAAGTGTAGTCAGCGGTGAAGGTGGCGTTCAGGTGTGTTCTCCACTCCCAGTGCAGAGTGTAGTTCAAGTCCACGGCGATCATTCTCACATCCTGGGGGGCTGGCAGACCTGTGGAGACTGGGGTCCGACAGAAGTGTTTCAGAATTCATGTAAACAAAATCAGTTTGTGTTTCACAGCTGCCCTTCTGGAAGAGCTGATGTGAATCACATAATGTTCACAATTTATTTGGATCCTTTTAAAAGTCCAAATACCATACATAATCACATTTCCTCATTTTAGCATGCTGGCTAATAAACAAGGTTTGGTCTCTGTGACACATTTCAGGAGCTCAACTGGCTGTAAAGCACAGCTAAATGTAAACGTTTTCTTGTATTTTTTAACTGAATCACACTTATATTTGTTAAATGTATATCAAAAGTCATAATCCATTTATACTATTTTTCAACCCTTTACCCTGTAGATTTAAGCAGGCTGTTTTGGTGCCTTTAAGACTAATATATGTAAATAAACATCCGTAACTGATTACAATAAAAATAACAAAAATTATACGAGATATATTTTATATATTAAAAACAAGATAATATATATTGCTTAAGTTTATGCTGCTTACCTCACTGGCATTGTTTTTTAATATAAAAAAATACAATGCCATTGAGGTAAGCAACATAAACTTGAAATAAATAAACATAAACTTGAAATAAATAACATATGTGTCACGTCTTGTCTCCTCCTTCTCCAGGCACGAAAGGCAGGCACACACACACCACTCATAGTCGAAGTGCTTCATGTCTTTATTTTTAACCAAAACAAAACAGGCATAAGAGCCTAACCCAAGAAGTAGAGTTCTAACTAAAGGAGACAGGACGAAACCGCAATATAAGTCCCCATTCTAAACCTCCCAAAATAGTAACTTAAACATAGCCACCCACCGTCACAGACCCCAGACCCGACAATATGCAAAAATGAGCAGAAAATATAAAAAAGATTGATTGCATTAAATACAGTTGCATATAAATGTATACAGCCATGGAAAAAAATAAATACCACATCATTTTTCCCTGGTTATTTCTATCATAATTTGTGGGTGTGTATCTGTGTAAAATGAGTTTTATACACCATTGACCACATTTGATTCAAAATTCCAAACAAAAAAAAAATATTTGGAGAAAATTTCAACAAAATACATATGAATAATTTATTATGCCATTGAAATGTTAAGCTACACAACACTCTTACATTATTTTACAACTGCAACAATTAAAATAGTGATGTTAATGTAAGAGGGTTGTGTAGTTTAACATTTCCATGCCATAATAAATTATTCATATGTATTATGTCGAAATTTTCTCCAAACATTTTTTATTGTTTAGAGTTTTGAATCAAGTGTGCTCAATTGTGTATAAAACAATAGTGACATTTATATATCATTATACACATATATAAACGTGTATCTTTTTTACTTATTTTCATTTTTAGTATTTTTGTCAATGTTTTGTTCTCCACCATTCAAATTATTGTGAAGTTTTTCTTAATTTACAGCTTTTAGCTTAGAGAACATTCTGGAACATTCACACCCTTCCAGAATATTCTTCTCATCAGCACTGTCCAGCAGTGTTCTCATGTTCCCTGGAATGTTCCCTTCATTTAAAAAATTTACCCTGCTCTACCCAATTTGCTTGTTTCTAGAATGTCCTCCCCATTCACAGTTCTAGAATTGTTTTTGATTTGGAGTCTTATAATCATTGTAGTTTTGGTTTCTTTTGTTTCTTCCTCTTCCGGAACCCTCTCGTGGATTAAAAAATACAGTATGTTAATTTTAAAACAGTACTGATGAGGATTTTTTTTTTCTCAAACCTCCCAAGGGTTTCCACCTAATTGGCTTGAGCTAGTTTTACTTTGAGGTGACATGGGTTTTTCACTTTTCCTCGTGAGAATGACTCATAGAGAGGAGAGGTTAGTTACATAGTAATGACTTGGTGTTAAAATCAATCAGATTTGAGATGTAGGAAATACAACTGGAAATCAGAGTAAATGTCTTTATCTTTAGTTTGAGGTTTGAATGTGTAACATCCCGCCCTGTTTTGTTCCTTTTTGTCATCTCTGTCTTTGTTTTCCCTGTGCTATGTGGCTGCTGTTCTTGTTTTAATCCCAAACTCTGTCTCAAAAATAATTGTAACTAAAAATTGTCCCTAATCATTCTTAGAGAGGCAACAAAAGCATGCAAAACTGATCTCCAACCTCAAAACAACTTGTACAGAAGAGAATGTGTTGGGATTGATGCTAAAACTGTTCATACAGTTTGTTAACAGTTTTTGTTAATTAATCTCAGGCAGTATTAGAGGGAGCACACACTTGATAATACTGTTGATTCCCTAACAGAAATGATAAGAAACCTTTATAGACCCTGGGCTTTTTTTTTTGCACTCATTTCATACACTTTGTTGACTTTCTGTTTTGCTCACTTTTAGCAGGGAGGGGAGTTTATGAAACTGTAGTTGGAATTTCTGTTGACTGATTAGCATGCTCTTTTGTCAGTGCAACACTGAAATCCAGACTTTCCAGATGCAGATGCTTTATGTTACGTTTCCTCTCTTCTTCTGTGGGAACGGCTGAATAACTGTTTCCTGATTGAACACCATCTTTCTGCGTTCAGTCTTAATTCCTACAAAAAGTTACCATACTACTGGACTGTTGTTCTCCCTTAAGGCAGTGCCGAATTCAGTGTTCTCCCCTCATTTGCACTTTTCTATAAAATTCCCTCGCCATTCACACTCTTCTACATAGTTGCTTCCCGTTTACAACGCTGTAGAATGTTCCGTTAACACTTGAACCGTAAAAAGTTGAGGTTTGTTGGGAAAAACCAGGTCAACCTGCCTTTTGTTGTTTTGACCCAACTGATCCCGATAATGAAGCACTTTTTGAGTTGGACCGACTGTGTTCAAGCAGAGATCATGTATTACAATTTATGCAAAAATGTATTAAAATGCTGCCCTCGGAATAAAAACAAAAAAATGCAAATGTGTTACGAAGAATAATGATTAATACCAAGAGCATTTTATGGCCGCACCCTGAGAACAGCCTGCTTCTCTGTCAGGTTCAGACACGTTCTTGCAATGGGGGTGTGATGTCTGCACGGGAAGTCTGCTCACACACTCATTCAGTGACAATATGAGATTACGCACACTTTCAGAAGTTCCCGTATATTAAAAAAAAGCTGAACTGTAACTTCTCTGCCCACAGCTCAATACTGTAAGCTTCACTACTGAATGACCCTTCACTTCTGTCTGAGCTTCATTATGAACCACTGCAGGTTTAACAGAGATGAAGGGCAGCTTTGTCGACACTCGTGTTCCACTTTCTCTTTCAAATTCACTGGTTGTCTTACCAGATAAAAAGACGAGCAGATTTAGTCCCACGTGGAGGAGCACAAGCATTCCTATCTTGAATTCAGTGCCTGTTTGGAGCAGGACCTGCGGCTCACTGTACAGCACCAATCTCTGACAGGTCTGCATTCATCATCTTGTTCCAAGGAAATGCTGGTACTTGAAAAAGTCTTCACAGACTGGCTCTGACAGACGATACCACTTCCGTGCCATCCAAAACCAGAAGAGCTGACAAAGCAGCTGTGATGAGGTTTCTGAAGAACACGTTTTCATTTATTATAGCACTCTTGTTTACCTATGAACAGTCATGCTGTAAGGAACGTTATTATTATTATGATGATGATGATGATGATGATGATTATTATTATTATTACTGCCATGCTGAGTGAGACTGTATAGAAGGAAAAATAAAATCATCAGGGCCTTCCTTTTTAGACAAACGTGCGTACCTTTTATTACTAAATATTTATTTTTATTTTATACTATGCATTATGCACGTTTTATGGAAGTTTATTGTTCATCATTTTGTGACATCTGTCTGTGGAAAGTGATTCATGAACAAACTTTCCTTACTTCAGCCTTCAGTCAATGTAATTAAATTGCAATGCAATCAAATGGAGGGTTATTTGCTTTTCGGATTATGCATGTGTACAGAAAACCTGATCATGAGTGGCAATGAGTAACTGAGCAAATAAAATGATTATTTAGACAAATGATCATAAGCAAATATTTTATAAGTTATAACACAGCTGCCACTAGTCTGAAGGAGTACGAGTTTAATTCACTTCCCAAAAGAAACTATTAAAGGAATAAACCAAGGATAAATAATTTTAATATACAAAACAATGATAATATGATAATAATAACACTAATGTGGTAACACTTTTCTTTGAGTGACTCCTGCAGATGTTTTCAAACAAATATCATTTAAATACAGCCAGAGTGTGAATGTGACAGATTCCATTAAAGCGAAAACCAGGTGCACAGACTTTCCTATTGTGACCTTTCCGATCAA
>JBBPCX010009162.1:0-17917 GCA_037974365.1 Hydrocynus forskahlii
TCTCTCGCTCTCTCTCTCTCTCTCTCTCTCTCTCTCTCTCTCTCTCTCTCTCTCTCTCTCTCTCTCTCTGTCTCTCTGTCTCAGTCTCTTTCCATGACCACAAAAATCCATTATGAAGCAAATACTTAACCTTCTATCAGGAACACATACATACAAATGGAAGGTCTCCTAGCAGAGGCCTACATTTTAACCTGAAAAGTTGTGATAAATGTCTTTTGACTTGTGCCACGAAAATCCGGAGAGACCTGGTTATTTGTTAGGCTACAGTCATGTTTGCATTGAGTTTTGTTGGGCTACAGTCAGGTTTGGGTGGAGTTGTCATGGGCTACCTTCAGGTTTGGATTGAGTTTTGTTGGGCCACAGTCAAATGAGTTTTGTTTGGCTACAGATCTGATAAAATGCTACAGGCAAGTTGCAGTTGTACACAAGTAGGATGTTTCTTAGGTTCTTTTCATCTTTGATCCAGAATTTCATTTCAAAATCCTACAAAATCCCCTACAGAGTATTAAGGTCCAGAAAGCAGACACATTCATGGTCCTTTCAGCAGTTCTATGGAAGTGTTTGCTGCATTGATGGTGCTTATAAACAGTCAGTATAGAGCTTTGTTTACTCAAGGAACCTTTACTTCACATATCCATACTTCTGTCTTCTAGTTTCATTCCTTAATTTCTTGGTTCTACTGTATTTCTATCAGCTAGATGGTAAAGTTTTGTTGGGTTTTTTTTTTTTTTTTGTCCAGTTGGTGGTGGCTAGGTTAGACCAGAATGGTTTGGGCTGTAATTTGATTAAGGTGGAATTAGACAGAATTTTGTATGGTTAACACCAGAAAGAATTAGGTTGGACTACAGTTTTGGGACAGATTTTTCTGGACTGGCTTTTGCTTTCCAACCCTTAATAAATTTGGGTTCGTGTTTACCTGCTTGTTTTTTAGGAGACTTCTGAAGGGCTTTATTCTTCGTACTTACATTTGCCAGTCAAGTTTCGGGAATAATTTTGTTGGGCTACTAATTTTGTTGGGTTTAATAGCATGTTGTTGTTAGGTAACAGTGTTCTTACAGAATTTTGTCTGGCTACAGTAGAGTTTAAATGGAGTTTTATCAGGCTACATTCGGGCTCGGGTGGAGTTTTCATGGGCTTCAGACGAGTTCAGACGGAGTTTTGTTGGGCTACAGTCAAATTCAGATATAGTTTTGCTACAGTTATGTTTAGATGGAGTTTTGTTTGGCTGCAGTTCTAAAAAAAAATGTTATTGGGCGACAGTCAAGTTGCAGTTGTACCACTGGATGTTCTTGGGTTGCTTTCTGGTTTGAACCAAATTTTCAGCTCTAAACCTGACTTCCTATAGCCTGTATTACCGACTAGCATTGCTTGTTTTGACCAAATGTCTAACTGTCCCCAAATTGTTTACTTCGAGAACATTCTCCCTAAAATTTACTTCACAGTTGCAGCATGTGCTTCTAGCACTCCTTAGGGTATGTGCATCCTTTTTACTTTGTCCACCCAATCACCCCTGCTGAGTAGGGTTGCGTTCTCTTAAAAACTGTATGTGTTCATTTTCCTGGATTGTAGTTCTTGTTGTTGCCCTGCTTCTTCACTTTATTACACTTATGATGGGCATTCCACAGAGATTATTCCACTGTATGACAGTTCATTACTCATACAGCCTTAATTAGAAACAATCACAGCCTAGTAAACAGAGTCTGCCTTGACATCTTTTTTGAGAGTGCATGCTTTCAGTTGGTAAGACTGCCATACTGGCATGCCTATGGCAAATGTGTCCATTAATATTTGTGTTTATTTCATATTGATTAGTATGTAATGTGTATGTTCTTTTCTGGAATATTTTAAGGAGTATACAATTGCATGTGGAAGTTTGGATGCCCTTGGTCAAATGACTATATATATCAAATTTGGGGGGAATATCAAGTATTATGCAGGTGTACATTAGTTCGGATAGCCTTGACAGATGACAGTCTTTCTGTTCTTGATTTAGCAGTTCAGTTCAAGACCATTGTCTCTCTGTAATATCCAATATCTCTTCTCCAGTTGCTTCACAGACTCTGGGACATTAGCTTCCAGAATTAGATTTTTAGTGAAAATAGCTGTAGCAGTCTTAGCGCATAATACATTCACACTCATGCTTCACAGTTGACAAAGTGTTCTTTTATTTCATTGCCTCTTTTTTTCCCCTCCAAACACACTATTCATCTATTCACCTACAGCAGTTAAGCCCAATACTTTGTGCTGAAGTTACCAGGTGTATTTCAGCCAAGACTGCTTTCTGGATTCCAGGGACAAGCAGGAGGCCTTTAGATAACTTTTATAGTCTTGCCTTGTTTTATAAAAGTGAGAGAAGGCCATGGCTTGAGGGTTTGAACATAACCCTCAAGCCATTTAATTTATGGACACACAAATTACGGTACTATGGAATTGTCTACTCTTGACTTGGATTAAGGTTTAATGGGTCAAAAAGTTCTAATACCTTGCAAAATAAATAATCAACTGAAAGCATTCCTAAAATTTTCCACGTCATATTTTGTTTTACTTCAGTCCTTTTTTCTGCTGCATACTGTGAGCCCCGTGTCACTGAAAGCCAGTACAAATCATAATCGTTCAGGATTTTCAGTTGTAAGTCTAACCTGGTTAAAATTGAAATCTCAGGAAATGTTCCTTGCCTACTTTGGTATGCCAATATTAAACATACTATAAAATAGTCACTTAGGAATGTAGGCCCCAAAATGTATTGGTACACAGTACCACAGTGTGCATGTACCAAGACATGCAGTGATTTAACAGTTGCAGTAACTGGCAGTTTAGTGTAAGTAACGCGGTGTAATGTGTTAACGCGCCCTATGAACTGCCTCCCACCCCCATAGAGCTTTTGCTTGAGGATGCTCGAAAGATTCTCAGTAGGATTGAGGTCAGGGGAGGATGGGGGCTACACCATGAGTTTCTCTCTTTTTATGCCCATAGCAGCCTATGATGCAGAGGTACTCCTTGCAGCATGAGATGGTGCATTGTCATGCATGAAGATGATTTTGTTACAGAAAGCACCGTTGTTCTTTTTGTACCATGGAAGAAAGTGGTCAGCCAGAAACTCCATATACTTTTCATTTTCCCCTAAAGGGGCCGACCAGCTCTCTCCCATGATTCCGGCCCAAAACATGACTCCGCCACCTCCTTGCTGACGTCGCAGCCTTGTTGGGACATGGTGGCCATCCACCAACCTCCCACCACTCCATCCATCTGGACCATCAAGGGTTGCACGGCACTCATCAGTGAACAAGACTGTTTGAAAATTAGTCTTCATGTAGTTTTGGGCCCACTGCAGCCGTTTCTGCTCATGAGCATTGGTTAGGGGTGGCTGAACAGATGATTTATGCGTAACTGCAAGCCTCTGGAGGATCCTACACCTTGACATTCGAGGGTCTCCAGAGGCACCAGCAGCTTCAAATACCTGTTTGCCGCTTTGTAATGGCATTTTAGCAGCTACTCTCTGGCAGAAACCTTCCTCACTGTGCCTTTATCTGCACGAACCCATGTGTGCTCTGAATCAGCCACAAATCTCTTAAAGTATCTAAGGTTTTCATACCTTGTCCAAGGCATTCAACTATTTCATGCTTTTCGCCAGCAGAGAGATCCTTTTTCTTTCCCATATTGCTTGATATGGTGGTCTGCTTAATAATGTGGTACGTCCTTCAGTAGTTCTTCCTTTAATTGGGCTCACCTGGCAAACTAATTCACAGGTGTCTAAGCTTGATTTCAGTGATCCAAAGAGCCTTGAGACACAATACCATTAATTGAAAAACTAATTATTTAATCTTTATGACACTTAAATACTTTGGAATGTTGTGTATTTACTTTTATTTTATCACACGTTAACACAGGTTTTTAAACAATCCTTTTATTTTGGAAGCTCGGTGCTTTCACCGAAGTAATGCGAGATAGCATTTCTCAGTGTTAGAACCTGACTGTATAAACTGGCTCTATGCGCTTCTAACAATCTATCTGTCTGTATAGGCGCTGCTCATTTCAATAAAATATATTTTTCTTCGCTTCCACACATTATTTGTCATCAGTGCTAAACTGACTGTATAAACCGTATAAGCTTCAAGGTAGCATTTTTCAACAGGTTAGCATGAATCAATAGACTGATTATAAATTATATATAATTTATATATTATTTACGATACGGTAGCATTTTCGACAAGGCTGCATAAATCAGAATACACGTGCTTGTATTGCACTTTATAGGTGGACTTTTTGATATATTTTTTTTTCCCTGAACATATTAGGTCATATTTTTGATTGCTGTGAACATTACTGAACATGAACAGTTATTGTGTTAAAACAGTTATTAAATAAAAGAGAAGCAACAGTGGTGGAAACTTTATTTAAGACAGTTTTGTGTGTGTGTGTGTGTGTGTGTGTGTGCGCTCTCTTACAGATCAGATGGAAGCCATGGTGGAGATGTGTGGCGCTAAAGTCACGAAAGACCCGCTTATGTTCTCCAAACACGTAGGAGCGCTCTGCCTTCTTCTACTTGTCTGTTCCCACCCTCTTACTGATACTCCTGTAACTGTTGTTTTGCTTATGACATTTTGACAATTTTTAGACTTTTTAGAGGGTGGCATTCTCTTTATGCCATGTTCAAAACTCCTAAAGTAAATGTGGGACTGTGTATGTTTCAGGGTAACTGTCAGCTGGTGGTTGTGCAGCCTGGGTTTGATGATTCTCAGTCTTACTACAGAGGTGAGGGATGCATCACAGTGCCCATTTATGCTGATGGGATGAAGGATATATTGCTGAGTAAAATCTCAATGAACATATACAGTGGACTGCTAGGGAATCACTACTATCAGAAGTATGCAGCTTTTGTCTATGACAGTTTGCCCACTTGAACCGGCCACTTAGTGGTTAACTGTCTTAGTGAGATTTCTTTGAAATATTGAATCCTTTTCTTTTCCACCACAGGCCTGACTCTAGCCCTCATCAAAGGTTCCCGTTGTAACATCATAGTCATGTCAAGTTTATTTGTATAGCATGATGCACAAAATGTCATTCAGTGTCTTCACAGGAATAGAATAAAAATAAACTAAAACAGAATAGAATAAAATAATGCAATAAAAAATACATTAAGAAATGAAAGTGCAGTTGAAGTGCAGATATTTAAAAGAAGGCTGAGAAGAAGAGTGCAGTTTTTAAAAGCTTTTTAAAGCTGGTAAAGGTGGTGCAGATCTGATATTGATGGGCTGTTTGTTCCAGCAGCAAGCAGCATAGTGACTAAACACCATTTCACCATGTTTAGCCTCAGCTCTTTTCATCACTATTGACAGGCAGTGCATCCAGAAGCGTATCTTATCGGTACCATACAGTCCCAAATCGTTCCACAAATAGTTTGTTACAGAAGGCCATACAGACAATTTAGAAGGTTCTAAAAAAAAAAAAAAAAAAAGTCACTCTACATCAAGGGTATGTTTAAAGGTAGTTCCTGGCTGAAGGAGCGAGTTTATGACAAGACAGGTGTGCCCTGCTTAAGCATAAACACCAGATTAACAAAATCTCTGATACCAGGTAAAGCCATGACAGATTAAGGATTATAAGGCATGAGAGATGGCTGCGTGGTGTTTTAATTGCCAGGCCATAAGCAGTTTGGGCAATATAATCCTGTTTATAATCTCAGTGTACCAAAGCTGCTGACAAAACTGTCAGGAGAAAAAAATTGATTTTTCTGTTTACTGACAAATGTATGAACAGTTCAAAGATGCAATTTTCTCTGCCCACAAGCTGTCACGGACGCATCCTTCTCTGGAGACTCCCTGACCGGCAGTAAGAACAGCGATGAGCAATAGCCAATAACAGTGCAAAAGAGAAAACTCAGTGAGCTAGATGAGAACGACCAGAAGTTTCAATATGGCAAAATAACACGAGTTACCGGTCTGGTGTTTATTATAATGAGACTGAGATTGGTGAAAAAGAATAATTATTTCAGACAGGGAGGTTCGTCAGTGTAACAGAATGTGTAATTTGATGCATGTACCATGTCAACAAGTCCCAGAACAATTAATGTGACAAGGGTACTATAAATGAATAATTCAGTCTCACTCATAGTCAACAGAGTGGACAAGTTTTGCCTAACCTGTGACTGAGACACAGCATTCCCCATCAAGAAAAGACTTCAAAGAGGATACTTGCTGTGGAGTAAATTCAAGTGCTTTTTGTCACTCTGGAGATTGTATACATTAGAACAAGATCCGTTGTATGACTGGCCAGCATAGGAATGCTGCATATGAACAGAGGAGGCCCTTGTGCAGTGATGGTGGCAGAGGTGATCAGTCTGTTGTAGGTGCTGAAACAAAACTTTAGCTACAGGGTCAGTTCTAGTTCAGGCAAATGTTAGGTGACAACAGTGAGTTCAGTAGTCTGACCACAGATACTCAGGTAACTTTCGCCAGATGGCAGAAGGATGAAGAGCTGGGTGGGTGTGGTGGATGAAACTTCTGTGCTGATCATCTAAGCTGTCCTTACAGTAAATTGTAGGTCTTCCCATTTCTGTACCAAACAGTAAGACAGCTTTCACAGCCTCGCTGTAGAAAGCACTGAGAATAGAAGGTGGGATGTTTGCTCACTTCATTGTCAAGCAAAAGTAGCTATACCCCCACCCCCCAATTTTCCATTTTATACTTTCATCTTTAGTTTTGTCATTATCAAAGCAGCCACCCAGTCACACACTGGCTGTTGGGTAATAACTCCCCTGTGACTACACACAGGCTTAGAAACTGGATGTTATTTACCTTTCTTTTCATTAATATCTATCTTTTTCCTGCGTCTTTTAGCTCTGCAGAAGAAAGCCACAGTGGTGACTCGTGGTTGGCTGTTGGATACCATAGCAACCTACACCCTTCAGAACCCTGAGGACTATAAACCTTGAACTCTTGCTGGTGTTGGGCCTTTCTAAATTGTCTGTGCTGTTTTAATTGATTCCTCTGCTATTTTGAAATGAGTGTTCTCTGCACTTCGTGACCACTTGACTGCTTTCACTACTCATCAGATGTTGAGATGATGCTTTCTTTGCCATTAAGGAAAAAAATAATCTAAAGATATGTTTTAATGTCTTGTTTAAAAAAAGGCTTGTTGTAAACTTTTAGTAGCTTGTGCTTATTAGATTTTTTAAATATATTTGCCATTTAGGCCCTGTGAGTTCTGAGTTGTTACACAGATTAAGGATTACAAACAGCCAAATTACACATTTTCATGTACCTGGAAGCACACAACTTTACAAATTCACGTAGCATGGTAAACATGCTCATCTATCAGTAAAGCTGATTGTTCTGACATGCCTGTGCCATAACACATATTTCCTGATGCTGATGCTGGAATCAGCCATTGAAGCCTTTAAGCCACCTCCCCCACATCCATGAAAGCACAGGTTCGCATGAACTTTCAGCCATCCATCCATCCAGTTCTTTCTTTCTTTACCCGTTTCTTTAAAGGTGGTGTGAGATGAGCCTTGCGATTCCAGGTCACAGTTTACACTGACACTTTTGAGACTAACCCAGGCCTGAAAAAGCAGATCACCTTCATGTTTACTCAAAAGCATCATCCCCAAAGGAGAAAAATCTGTTCCCTCTCACTACAGTTGCTCAGGAATTAGGTTTTTGTCCACACCCATCATTTAAGTTTAGGTCTATTTGGTGCAAGGATCATGTGGAACCTCTTAGCTGTCAAATTCACTTAACAGGCTCAGGCTGCATCAGAGGAAGCAGTCCTCTCCCTGAACATGCATAGAGATCAGCCTGGGTGGAAATGTGGGGTTAGGCCACAACCTGCAGCCAGTCTGTCGGCCTGTTTACACAAAGCTTAAACATGCATCCTGGGTGATCTGATCACAAGGACAGTGTTAAGTGGATGTGTAATCATGGTCTGTTCTGTGGTGGTCCTCATCACATTCAGACAGACCTATACCTCCATTCATTCTCTGTTGCTGTCACGGAGTTCCACCCAGCCTGTGTGTTACCCTCACTGTTGTTTTCCATAGTGAACACTGATATGATTAGCATAACATTACTCCCTTTAAATCTGGTCAACTTCATGCATCTTCAGTGTTAGGATTATATCTGGATGAGGCCAAGCCACATAAAATTGCAGGTGTATATGCACCCATGATGCATTTAACATAGTTCAGTCTGGTCCCTCAAATTGCTCAGTCTGAGACACATTCAAGGTTCTATAGCAGTGTAAATGCGTCTGGCTCCCCAAGACCCGTTTGACAATAAAACCCCTTCCACTACTGTGAGGGTTCCCCCTGCTGCTCTTACGGATGAGACCACCCATTACTGCTCTTTAAGTTCATCTCCTGACATGAGCTTAATTTTCTCAGTATGGATGAGCCAGATAGTTTCAATAAAGCAGCATTTAAACTTTGCCTTGCCATTTTTCAACCACCTCACTGTTTTAATGCAAATAGTTCATGATGGGGATAACAGGAGGTCATTCTAAACAGCCTCTCCTTGTGCTCTTTTCATTTATCTAGAACAGAATAATGTGCAGCACAGGCAACTGGTTTTACTGTATGTGAGCTGACTTGCATAGTCACCACATAGTGACTGGATTTCAGTCTGGCTGATTGGAAGGGCTTGTATCTAAAATCTGATCAGGACACAATCCAGATACAAGGTGTAAACGGGGTAAAAAGTGATTGAAAAAATATTCAAACCTCACTAAGCCTATCTGCTTTCACAATTCCATTCACATGGCTGCAAACAGCCTGCTGGAACGCTTTCCAGGAACATATCCTGCATTGACTGGCCTTTTGCTGGCAGAGTGGTTCACCAAGTGATTCATGATTTTTAATGATGTAGGTATTGTAAAAACCTTTCCATGCCCCAAGTCTTGTGTACCAACACCGTCTCTTTTGCCAGCTTTTTAGTTTATGCTTGAGGTAGGACGAGTCCACGGAACAGTAGCAATCCTTCCCTTCCAGAGTGAAGAAGGCACACTGGGACCTTCTCATTCACACACACACACTCCAGAATGATATGCAGGGAATCTGTCCTCCCAAGAGCAGGAGCATCCTGCTGAATAATTGAATATGAAACCAGTGTAAACAGCAGTGGAGAGCTCAGATCGAAGGGAGGCAGAGAGGCCTCTCCTTTTACACACACAATGGATTGATTCATATTTGCACAACACATAACAGCAAGATTAAAATTCATAATCAATACAAAGAAAGGCTCTAGGTCGCATATCCAACCTTTTACACATGTGAGTATATAATGGTGCTTTAACAGTATAAGAAGGTACAAGGCCAAACTGAAGACTGTATAAGGTCATATGCAGCACTTCAGGTGTGCTCGGTCAGTTTAGCATACCTAGAACAAATTTGTTTTCTTTCTTTGGGTGCTAGCAGCACTTCACGCCCTTTTATTCAAAAGCAATGCTAGATAGGAGCAATGGGAGGGTTGGGAGCAAGACATCTAGCAATTGCCCCTCACTCACTGTATATACAGGAAATGCAGTTTCAGTATCAATATCCGTATCAGTAAAAACCCTAATCATACCCATCTATAGTCAGAGTTTTCTGTCTCACCCAGTACTTAAAATGTGCTTAACCCTACCTTAATTTACCCCTGAAAATACACCAACCCCCTTAATTTGAATGAAGTGGCCATTATTTTGTGAAACCAACCCCTTCATTTGACTCTAAAATTAGATTTAAGGCATGATTGTGAAACCCCTTAATCTTAAATTTAAGGCATTAATTCAAGAGTTCTATTATTTAAGAGGCAAATTTGTAAAAGTAAGGTGAAAATTCAGTAGTTTTACCCCTTTAATCAGTCTTAATCTGTGCACCTGTTCCCTTAATTTTCCTTAATTTCCTGTATGGGAAATTAAGGTCAAAATGAAGGTAATGTTAAAGTGTAAAATGAAGGCGTTTGGTTTCGTAGTGCCTAGTGTAGGGAGCTGGATAATGATGCTGCAATAGCACCTCACGTTAACCTTCATCCTATTTACATCAATACTTTACAGTATTCAGTTATTCCATTCCATTCTTATTCACTGGTCCCTCAAAGTGCTCCATTCATCTGCTCAACACACTGCCCCTGCCTGTGAGTACATTTCTATTGTTACCTTTTACCACCCTAACCTTTACCACCTTTCCCAGCTTAGTCCCTCTGCCAATCAACACAGCTCCTTTTCTTCCTCCTTTGTGTCCAACCTCTCATATAACTCGCTATATGTCTTAGCTTTAGCCTTTGCCACTTCTCACTTTACCTTACGGTTTATCTCCTTTTACTCCCGTTTGCTTTCTTCATCTCTGACTGTCCCACTTCTTCGCCAACCTCTTCTCTAGATACTGTCCCGCACTTCCTCATTCCACCACTAGGTTTCCTCTTTCCTCTGTCCAGATGTCAGCCATAGTACCTTTTTAGCTGCCTTCCATACTACTTCAGCAGAAGCTGCCCAGCTAGCTGGCAACTCACTGATCATGCCATCTCTTCTTAACCTAGCTTCCATCACTCTTTCCCATAAGTTTATGCTGTGACTGATCAACTTTATCCCTCTGTAGTTACTACAGCTCTGTATATCACCCTTATGTTAGAAAATTGGTACCAGTGAGTTGCCAGATAGCTGGGCTGCTTCTGCAGAAGTAGTAAGGAACACAACTAGAAAGGTGCAAGGAGCAACGGTATGGTTTCTTGCCGGGGAAGTGCTATACAGATGCAATGTTTGGTCAGAAAGTGCACGAGGGCAGTGTGACAGCAGTGAGCTCTGCAGTCTCTGAGTGACTGATGCGTTCAAGGTGGAGGTGGCTTTATACCAAGGATCAGCTCTGAGCCTCTTCTTGTTTGCTATGCTTATGGACAGGTTGACAGATGAGATTAGACAGGAGTCCCTATGGACTATGAAGTTTGCAGATGACATTGGGATCTGTAGTGAGAAAAGATAGCAGGTTAAGGAGACCCTGGGAAGATGAAGATATGCTCTGGAAAGGAGAGGATTGAAGCTCAGTAGGGCCTATTAAGAAAACCTGTGCAAGAATGAGAGGGTATACAGTAGAATGGTGAGGATGCAGGGAGTAGAGCTAGCAAAGGTGGAGGAGTTCAGATACTTGGAATCAACAGTCCAGAGTAATGTAGTGTGAGAGAGAGGGGTGAGGAAGAGAGTGCAGGCAGGGTGGAATGGGTGAAGAGTGGCAGAGTGATTTGTGACAGGCAGGTACTAGCAATAGTGAAAGGGAAGATGCCCAAGAAGTGAGACCAGCTATGTTGTGTGGTTTGGAGACAGTGGCACTGATGAAAACACAGGAAGCAGAGCTGGAGGTGGCAGTGCTGAAAATGTTAAGATTTGCATTGGGAGTGACAAGGATGGACAGGATCAGGGATGAGTTTATTAGAGGGATAGCTCAGGCCTTTAGGGGAAGAGTGGACCAAGTCCAGTTTCTATTGTTTTGAGAAATTGGCCAGGGAAAATCAAAGTTGCATGGCAAATTTCTTATTGTATTGAAATGATTTTGCAAAAAATGTGGACTTGGTCCACTGTTCTGCTTAACTGGTTTCCAGGTCAAAAACTTAACTAGTTTCCAGGTCCTCCAGAATGTCAGGTTGACTACCAGCATGTGGCAAGCTCGTGTAGAACGTGTGAAAATTTGGTGGAATGTATTTCAGTAGTTTTTGGATGTCATTGTACTTCTCCTAGCGAATATTCCAGAACTGCATATGGACTTGGTTCATTATTCCCTGCAAAATATACAGTGCTTAGATGGTATTGGCATTGAAAAAGCTGATACCCAAAAAAGTGGACTTGGTCCACTTTTCCTCTCAAGGCCACAGTTCAATTTGGACCTTTGGAGGAAAAATCACAGAAGCGAGATTGTGTTGGTTTGGACGTGTGCTGAGGAGTAACTTTGAGTATGTTGGGGATGGAGCTGCAGGGAAGAGGAGAAGAGGAAGCCCTAGTAGGAGGATCGTGGATGTGGTGAGGGAGGACATGCAAGTAGTTGGTGTGAGAGAGGAAGATGCAGACGATAGAAAGTAATGGTGACGGTTGATCCGCTGTGGATCCGCTGAAACAGCCAAAAGTATAAGATGGTAGTTTTAGCTTTTTCAAATTAATTTAATATATCTGTGGGATCATGTATCTGTGGTCAAGCAATTGTGGGATGAGCTGGACAAACTTGTCTGATCTATGAAGGCCCCACCTCACAACTTATAGAATTTAATGGATTTGCTGTAACGCCTTAGTGCAGATACCACAGCACACCTTCAGAGGTCTTGCAGAGTCTATGCCTCAACGGGCTGAGCAATTTTGGTGGCAAGAGGGGGGGCTGCACAATATTAGGTGGTGGTTTTGAAGTAATGGCTGTGTATATGCTTCAATCTACATTGTAATTATTTTTTATTTGATGAGTCAAAATTCCTTCAATTTACTTTTTGCAGAAAGTGACATTATGTATAAGCAGCAGAACTCAAGAAGGGGTGCATTATTCAGTCAGTCGCATAAGCCAAAGGCTCATAGATCACTGGTGATTAAACATAACTGAGTGTTTTTCATACAGCAGTTCTACAAAAAGTTCAAGCAAAAAAATTGTTTTGTACATAAAGATTCTAGAAAATTGGTGGTTCCTTCTATCAAAAAGTAGAGCATTATATTACCCATGCATGCCATGTAATGCTTTTTCAGTTTTTTGCAGATTTCCTTGAATGGGTTTTTTGTTCAGCTGGTCTGTAAAGTGTTTCACAGCCCATTGTGTTTTGTTGAACATTAAGTTAGCTATTCTGCCATCATGACTGCCCACCAAAACAGTTACTTAGGGACAAAGACAGGTTGAAAAATAAATTCAGACTTCTTTAGAATCAGACCAAATGGGCTGCGGTGGGGAATGTGATCTTAAACAGACTACCGAGTTTGTTCGTTTTCTGTTTTGTATGCTAGAAAATGACTGCAGTAATTTGCCGCAGTATAAAGCAAGTTGTTACTTGGCAACTGGAGCAGAATGATGCAGGTACTATGAAACACTTTTCGACCAGTCAAGCTGTGCCGTCTGAACTAAATGTTGTGGAAAAAGCACTTTTTAACAATTGAAGGCAGGAGCAAAATGCACAAGTATTTTCATTTCATCATGTGTAGAATGTGCCGAGTGGCAACCTGGACACAGATGCACTTTTCTGGGGATAATGGGGCATGAACAGAGGGTAGAGTTGTGAATATGGCTGCCAGCTCATGTATCTGCTTTTTAGCTGCAGTTTGGCTTGTTCTGTCTGTCCTTGAGTACAGACACAGGCTAATGTGCCCAGGTGGTACTTGCCTGATCCAAAATTGGATTGCAGTTCATCATTCCCTGCTCAGAACAGCACATTCCAGGTCACGTAAACAGAGATGGAACATGTCTCAAGTAAAGTTGGTGGAAGTTGCGTCAGTTTGAATGAGAATGTAAAAATCTTTACATCAAGATTTACATTCAGGTGGTGAGCTCTTCACATTGTGTGCAGTGGTGTGTTCATGTATGACTGAATGGTCACTTTCACTTTCTTTCACTTCACAGCTGAATCTGTTCAGATTAGGAGAGTGGAAAGAGACATGGTGAAATAGTTGCATGGTTACACAGCGGTGGGATACCACACTGATACACCAACAATTAATGATCCACCATAAATTGTTTCAGGCACACTAAAGAATTCCACAGCTTCCATCTTTATAACCTCGCTGTGAACACATTAAGGCAAGGAGAGATTTAGCCTTACAAATGCAATAAATAATAAAATTGCCCTTAGCAAAACAGTCATTAAATATTCAACAGGTAAAATCTCCTACATGTGGGCATACCCTCCAAGCTCTTTGTAGTAAAAAGTGCAAAGAAATGATCATTTACAAAATGTCTTACGGAGGTATCTTCAGGTATCAACAAATTCTGTGTGTCTGGATTAGAAATGACATTTTGACACGTACCACCTACCTAAACAGCAGACCAAATACACCCCTTGGATGGTAGTGGTGTTTCCTAATGGCAGTGGATAATGCCACCTGCCACAATGTTGACCTGGCCAAGTCCTGAGCAAGTTCAATGTTCAACAATTTGAGATAAAACTAAGAGATCTGAGAAACTTTTAAGGTACAGTGTCGCATCTCTCCATGCTTAGAGTGCGTATCATTTTTACAACCCAAGTGTATATGACTGGGCCTTGCTACGTGATCTATGTCTATTAAGTAGGTTCCTCTAAGATACTTGCTGGATTTGTTTGGTGGAGGAATGCACTCAGTAGCGAATAGTGAGTAGCAATGAAGCTCTGTTTGTGCAGTAAAAATGGTGAAGGTAGATTCATTAATTCCTTTTCCATTCAAAGAGAGACAGAGAGCTTCTGAAAGATTCTCAGGCAGAGAAACCTGGAGATTTGCCCCAAGCCATCTCTCTCTGTCTCTATCGTTCATTCTCATGCATGCTGTATCTCTTATACACAGCAGCTGCAATTAAGCTCCCACTCATTGTCCACTTTATGAGCTTCACTCACTTTATAGGCCTACTGTATAGGTGGACAGTTGCAGAATGCTGCGCATCTGTGGCTGCACAATTTATCAGCCCCCTCCGCCTCATTCATTATGCTAATGCCAGTTTGAGTCACTTTTCTGGGTTTAACATTTAATAGAGCGCTGCAATAAGTAACAGAATCTGTACGCATTTACTGTAATCCTTCATAAATAACCAAATACCTCATTTTGAATATTAATTGGAGAAGTACTGGAGCCTGTTTGCATCTACAGGGCTTGTCCTGCTGTACTGCACTCTCACCTGGTGAAGATTTGTTGTATTTTCAGTAGTTTCCTTTATAAATAAACAATTTGTCACTGCAGGCAGATGAAAAGCATGCACAAGCTGCAATTTGAGTGCTAATAACACCCACTTGGGAAGATCCTTAAGTGTTCAAAACACATAAGTATTTCTAAAAAGAAACCAATATATGACATACATTTTTTCCTCAAAAATATATACAGGTTAATCCCCAATCCCGCTAAAACAACTCAAACTAAAACAACTGCTTGTGTGGATGGCTCTTTTTTTAAGAATGAAGGATGAAAACCTAGAACTACTAAGTGTCGTCTCGTCCTTAAAGTTTGGTGAAACTGGATCAACAGATAAACCAAGTTTAGGTTTAATCCATACTGATACAACCCACCTTTAGTGCCGGTGGGATTATAATTTAAAAACCTTAAACTTCACCGATATACTTTCATACTTTGCTGTTTGTGTGTATGTGTAGAGCTGCTCCACTTCTGAGCACAGTGACTCCCACACTTACCTCCAGCTGGCCTGAAGGTAATTGTGCCCCAGGACAGTGCCTCAGGCACGGCGGAGCCACGGAAGGGAGGGCCTGGAGGAAAAGAGCAGTCTGTATGTCCGTGGGAGTCCGATCAGGGTGAGGGTCAGACGCTGCATTTGAGGACAGAGTGTAACTTGGTCAGCCATTCTTGAGAATGGGTTAGGGTTAGGGTTAGGGTTAGGGTTAGGGTTAGATTTACAGACAGTTTACTAAAAACAGCATTTCACATTATGAGTACTCTGTGCCTCTAAAATGAAAATTTTACCCCTAAAACAAGATTCCTTTTCATAACTAATCATAATTTTGAAAGGGGGATCACATTTTTTTCAAAATTCATAATTAACTTCTTAAAATGTAAACAGTCATTGAGAGTGGCCTGGTCAGAATTGCTTCACAGTGGTGAATGGAACCAGACAGCTCACTCACATGAAGTTACAACATCAAATGGTTGTGAATATGCTGACTCGAGACATTGTTTTATCATAGCTTAACCAAAAAGATATTCTAAAAAAAACATTCATGGCCGAGGGGTCACATGGAGTTTTTTCACCATTTCACCAATGTGAACATTACATATAAAATTCAGAAGATATGTGTAGGTTTACTGGTGGTTGTGAATAATACATAAAATGGCTGTATTTGTGTCAGAGACATTAGGGCTCCTGGTTCCATTTATCATCACTGTAATCACTGTAATTTATCATCACTGTAATGAAATCGGAGGCGATTTCTCTACAATTAACCTTTTCACATCAAACCAGCTAAATTACTTTGCTTAACTCTCAGTCATTGCATTAGGCGATTCCCTTTAAACATGTTTTACATTCTGTTCAGTAGCCAGCCACAGTGTGCAAACAGTATATAACGATACAAATGTTCTGAAAGCAGCCATCTCAAAAAGCTAGTTGCCTAACATAGACTCAGATAAAGATCTTTTGGACTGCAGTGATCTTGAGTTTTATGGCTAACTCTTTACCCAAATTGTCTTTTTTTTTGCCTTTTTATGACCTGAAGTTCACACTCTGTGGGGTAAACTAAACACATGAAACACATAAGCACATTGAAATCTATACAATATCAACAATAAATATTGTATATATTGTGAATTAAAAAATAAGTCAATTTTTAAATGACATGAATTGAATAAAGTACTCCACTGAAAGTAGATGGCAAAGGATTAGTCAGCACAAGGAGTCGGACATATTTATGCTATGATGTTCTGGTACAGGTATAGCAGCTGTATTCAAATACTCTACACACACACACACACACACACACACACACACACACACACACACAAAAGAAGAAGAAACCGCTTAATATACAACAAACAGCTCAACCCAGCTCAACTTTGGAGCCACACCGTGAACAAATGTTTTTCCATTACAAATAAAGCAACCTGTACCCATGCCATACCTGTGCTGTCACAGCCAAAAGCAGGCTACATCTGACTGAGTCACTGCTTTCTGAGTGGTCGAAATGTTATCATCACAGCATGGAAAGAGGCCATTGTTTTTTACCTGTCCACAGAAAAAACAACAATAAAGAAACAAACTAGCTACTGGGAAGTCGACAAAGTATGAGTACTACTATCTGTTTCGCCTGAAGATGAATTTCAGTGGGAGTTTTCTATGATGCGTGCAAATTTATCTTTGACACTATGAGAAACGCAACAGTGTACCAGGCCATCTCTAAGAAGTTAGCCGGGTTAGATTTTCATCATATTGCTAAAGAATGCAGAGAAACTCAAAAAAGATCATAAATAATAAAAGCCGACAAAATAAAAAAGGCACTCTGACAGAAAAATGTTTTGGTGGTACAACTCCATGAACGCATTTTGGGGCGACGTATTTTTGGGTCAAAGCATGTTCCATGCCATCGCAGTACAGTTTAAGTACAGCACAGTTCCTGTAAACCTATATAAAGTCTAGCTGACAAATTGGCAGCACAGTTCTGTCCCCAGAGTTTTTGGTCAATCATTGTCCCAAAAAGGCATGCATGGTACAGAAGGTTACATTGTTTTGTGCATGCATACACACAATTGTGCCAAGTATCCTCATTCATAATGTGTGTGTGTATTATTGAGCCTCATTTTGCTTTGAATCACCTCTTGTGTTGCTGCAAAGAGCCTAAAGATACAAAGGTTCAGTCCACTCATCATTCAGCACCACCAGTATACTGATCACCGGCCTGATCATCTGGAATCATCTGCTCCTGTTTCTTCACTGGTTCAGGACTTAAGTTAGATGTGCTTTTTACGTTTGAATGATTAACAAACAAAAAACATTCCTCTGAAACTGGACAAGTTGAAGGACTGGACTAAAATTGAGACATATGTATGTGTGTGTGTGTGTGTGTGTGTGTGTGTGTGTGTGTGTGTGTGAGCAAATACACATACAATGTAAAAGTAAATGCACTGTTGTTCTTTACTCCAGGGTCTTTGTGGCAAATATGCATCATAGTTTTCTGTGTTTTTATTTAGCCGTTGATTTCCTCAAGCATTTTTTTTCTCTTGCAGAACAAAGAAAGCAGCGGATGTGCTGCATCGACTACAAATTATAGCTGAGCATGAGGAGCTTGAGATAGGGGGCTGTAAAGAT
>JBBPCX010009193.1:0-17911 GCA_037974365.1 Hydrocynus forskahlii
AAGGTGTGTAACTTAGCTGGCAGTAACTTGGTTGAATAGTGGATGTTGATTTAAGTTTAGCTTTTCAGGTTTGAAGAACAGATGTGGACTACTTAAGCACTGATGTACGTCGCTCTGGATAAGAGCGTCTGCTAAATGCCGTAAAGGAGAGTTCTAAGTGCTAAAATGTTTTTGTAGGGAGAGGTGTAAGAAGATGGATCATGAGAGGTGATGCGCTCTGAACAGATGAGTCTTCAGGAGGTTTTTAAAGAGGGATTCTGCTGTTCTGGTTGCCTCTTGCAGCTCATTCCACCAGTGGAGAACCAAAATGAGGCCAGTCTGGACTGGGTTTACCTTCAGTGTAGGGATGGCAGAGCCTGACGATGTTCCTTGGAGGAGCGCAGGGAGCGAGTAAGAACGTAAGTCTGCATGATAGTATATAAGTAGCTGAGTGAATACCCTGATGTCAGGGCTGGTAGTAGCCAAATGGGTAAATACTTGCCTGTGAACCTGAGGACCACAAAGTTGCAAGTTCAAACCCCCCACTTTCTATAATTGTACCTTGAGCAAGACACTTAACCCTCAGTTGCCCCAGGGGGGCTGTCCCTGTAACTAATGATTGTAAGTCGCTCTGGATAAGAGCGTTTGCCTAATGCCCCTTTATGTTACTCTGTATGCAAAAGTTAGTGACTTGAATTTAAATGGGGCAGGCACTGGTATCCAGTCTAGGTCAATTAGCAGTGGGGTTGGTTATGGTGCTCAGCGCTATAATAAGGAACTGACAGCGAAATCAACCAATCATTTCCTATTTTGTGAGGGAATTCTGCTTACATGAGGAAAACCTTCACACTAGGCCTTCTGGAAGTTCTGGATACATCACTGTTATGAGGAGTACCTTCATCCGTGGCTTTCTGTCAGGCAGGTAACAACAGGAACTCTAGTCAGAACAATTTACTGAAAGTGTCACTATAGAAATACTACACATATAGCAAAATAGTTACATGTTGCATTACAAGTGAAAGAGCAGCAAACTGTGAAAGTGTAGGTGAGCAAACACCCGTTTTAGACTATTGTTATTTACTGAACTCAGATTTTACTAATACACTCTGAACTCTAAAGGCTTATACCTCAGTTAGATTAGCAACTGTGCTAGCATTCTCATCATAAATGACACACTTTTTGCGTCTTCCCTTAAACAGCCCTGTGGCATTTATTGCATGCACCTCCTCATTCTGTCCACTGGACTAAACTTTTTTCTGCAATGAAAACCTTGTTATCCAGACCTGATTCAAACCTGATGTTTCTCCAAGGAGTGGAAGAACAGCATTAAATTACTCACACAGCAGGAATGGAGTAAAACTGACTGACAAAGTCACACATGTAAGGTTGCAGACAAAATATTTTTGTCATTTACCGCATCAAATTTGCTGGTCCTAATTGAATCAGTTTTGTTTGTGTTTGTTGCTGATATTTTGCAAATTCTAAACCCAAGTCAAGTCACAAATCAGTCCCCATCACTTCAAAACCCTCATAACCCACTGCATTCGTCATAACCTTCAGGTGTTTTGCCATTTTGTATATTCGATTTGCATAAGTATTGATATTGTCTCTGTTGGAACAAAACCTTGTATCTCCATAATGTCCATTCTGTTTACAAAAGAAGCAACAACAAAAAAAAATCTTACAATGGAGGTTCATGTAAAAAGATGACTTGTCTGAAATGTTTCTCCACATTTCCCCTTTTGTCTGCTGGGATAGGCTCCAGTATGACTCTGGTTAAAGAAAAGTGGTTCAGATAATGGATGAATGGATGTAAAATGGATGTAAAATGATTTTTCTGTTTGTCCATTCATCATGACATTTTGACACAAGGCAGAAAATTATGCAAAACAAAAGCGACACAAATGTAAATACAAGGTTTTGTTCAGTCAGCAAAACACATAATTACATAATTAATGACTGAGCTACAAAGCAAATTCTATTTGCATTTAATTTGAATTCTGTATTGACAGGTTAGTGTGGGCACTTCTGGCTTTTTTACATTTGTTTGCAATCAAGCCTTGACAAAAATGCAACAACTAACATATTATCCACAAAACAAGACAATATTTATTTTACCAAAATTAAATAATAATAAAATATTCAATGTATTCTTTCAAACACAAATTGACAGGATTTCCCACTTTTCCAATAAATCCAAGATAATGTTTCAAAGGCGGCTTAGGAAGGTTCATGGAGCAAACGCAAAAACTGCAAATCAACTAAATCCATTCAAATTGAGTTGAACTGTCATTTTGGAGGGAAATTGAATTAATTAATGATTTTGGCATTTAGGAACCTGTGACGTGTCCGGTATGCCCCAACACACTGTCCTGCATGACTTCATGTCCCATAAAATCTCTGGGCTTCATTCCCAGGAAGACTTGTTGCAGCGCCACCAGGAACCTGTTGTCTTTTTTGTTGCCGGCCGTCTGCCACAGGCTCTCAAAGCCCAGTCAGGGCCATCTGTCGTGCCACCCCACCCCACAAACCCCCCACCACCCACCTCGTTTAAACAGCCAAGGACTGATCTTTGTTTAGCCTCCATTTTCCGGGGAGTTGCTTTTGGTCGTCAGCCTGAGTTATGGGCCTCATATAGAGTCGCTGGCTGGATGCATTCCGGATTGGATGCTGAGCCATTTTATTGCGCGGAAAGTGTGATGGAAAAGTTTTTGTGGGTAATGCAAGGGCACAAACACAAAGCAAACAGTGCGGGGGGATAGTGTAACTGCCAGCATGAGCAAGGACTTCATTTGGGCCGTGAATGCTGCTCGTCGCCGGACCACTTTCTCGCCTCTTGGTTCGGGGCTTCTCAGGAATGAAAAAAAAGAAAGAAAGAAATAAGAAGGGAAAATCTTTGAAGTAACCAATTGCTCTGAAAAGCTGGACCAGCAGCTCAATCAGTGCTGGAGTGCCTGGCGTTCCCGGCGTGTAATTGGGCTTGCAGTCTCTACACCACTCAGCGATTTATCGCGTTTGCCGGGCTAACGATTTGCTGCAGCAGTGTTTTGAGCTCGTGGGCGGGGCCACACGCGTGGACATACAGGTCTTAAGCACAGCCGCATCTCCCGTGGCACCATGGCAGCTGAGGACTCTCCACTCCCTTATATCTGAGCTCCTATTGGTGTTTAATAGCGGGGTGTAAAAATAAATGGATCAATACCCATGCCAGCGTGTCTCTCCTGCCGCCAGAGTAAACAGTTAGAGAGTAATTGAATGAGAGGCTCTCCGACTGAGACAAATGACTCTCACCGTGACTAACTGTGCTCATGGCCACCACCCCTTTTACTACCACTTTTCCCTCCTTTCCTCTCTCCTTTACCTCTTCTCTTCTCTACTTTTTCCCTTTCTTTCTTTCTGTCTTTCTTCTTCTCCTTACAGCTTACTGGCATGTTGACATGTAATGTCCCTTTCCCTTTCTTCTTTTCCCTTCTGTTTTCGTCCCTTCTTTTTCCACTTTCATTCCTTTTTTCTTATTACCTTCCATCTTTGTTTCTTGCTTTGTTTCTTTCTTTTTCTTTTTCTCCACCCTTTGTCACTTTTTTCTTGCTTCTGTCCTCTTTCTCTGTGTTCTCATTTCTTTTCTTTCTTCTGCCTTCCTCCCCTAATTGTATGGTGACATGTAATGTGCCTTTCTTTTTCTTTCCTCTCGCTTGCTTCTTCTCCTCTTCTTTCTTTTCTTCTTTCCCCTCCTTCCATCTTTCCTTCCAACTTCCTTTCCCCATCTTTCTGTCTTTTTTCTTTCTTTCTATCTTTCTCTATTTCTTCTCTTCCTTCCTTCCTTCCCTCCTTTTCTTTCTTTCTGTCCATGCTTCCTCGCTGTCCTCTTGTATTTCCTTCCTTCCTTACCCCCTGCCCCACACTGCATGCTGATATACAAATATTTTCATTCACTCTGCATCATTAGATCCATTTGGTTTATATTAGCACGGCAGAACATCATCATCCACCTCCATCTCACTTCTCCTTTTCTTTCCACACATCCGTGCCTTAACTAGCTGTGACATCACTGAAACATTGCAGTGAATGTATAATGTGAAGCTTGGTTGCTGCACTAAGCCTTTCCATTCTCTTGCCTATATGTTCATGGTAATTGCTTCAGCTGAGTTTAAGAGACAGAGCAGAGCAGGTAAATGTCAGGCGCCGTGGAGAGCGATAGATGTGTATGTGTGTGTGTGTGTGGGGGGGGGGGGTCAGTTGCCACGGGCACTCGAAGCTGCTGCTACATTTAGCTTTCTTGACGCATCCAGGTTGGGAGAGGTGCTTTAAAAGGCTAATCCAAAGCTTTCAAACAGATGCTTTCTTTTTTTTGCCCAGATGTAGAACACTCCCTCCCTTTCTTTTATTGATGCTTTTCCCTTCATCTCACTCACTGTAATCGCATTAAGACATAAAGTGGAACACGTAAGCATAGCCGTAATTTTATAACTGCGTGCCTGTGTTTTATAACTGCATTTAATTAGGCTAACCTGGGCCCGGCTGAGGGGGGAGTGCTGGAAAAGCTCTCTGCTTCTGCACCAATTGAAATGAGGATCATCAATAACAGGTAGTCATGAATAATGACTGGGGTAGAGAGCACACACAAACACAAACACACACACACATACAAACTCACTGGTGTATCGGTGTTTCCATTGACTTCTGTATGATTGCAGGTAAATGCTGTTGTTGTACACTCGGCACTGAAGCCGTTTCCAGGGACATCTTCCAATACACTTTAATGAAGCATGGACATGCGCACTAGGGGGCAGTGTCCAAACTAGAATGTGCAGAAAGCGAAGCGGAGCGTCTCACATCACACGCCCACTCTCTCGCCAAGAATTAATACAAATTAATGCTCACTTGACTGTTGTAGACGATGGGTCATATATATGTTTGTAATGTCGCTCCTCTCTCGCCAAACAAACCTTGAACTGCTCTATTCTGCTTTTGCGCTTGTGCTCATTGGGATCGAGTCCCGGGTCTCTGCAGGCCTCAGGGCTACCAGAGGGCCAATCAGCGTTCAGTTGATGCACAGCCCTGCAGGATGCATAGTTGAGTATTCTGAAAGTGTGTACATCGTTGAGGCCTCTGAGCTACCCTAAGATCTCCACCCAGATACTTTTTTGTGTGTCTGTCTAGAAGTACAGATGAAGGCTTTTCTAACAAACCACTTTCATTATTTTTTAGGACATGTTTTTGATACCATCTTTATTAGAAACTTAAAAATGCATTTGCATTCATTGTTTTTAAATCACTTCATACACAAAACTGTTTGTTACAAATGGTTTGACAGCATTTTGGAATGAAACTCTTTATTCATGAAATGATTCATTTGGGCGCATTTACTTTTACAAATAAAAGCAGTGTTTTGTAAAAGTAAATGAGAATTTATTGAGGAATGTCAATTAAATGTCCCCACGATGACAAAACCATCTCATTTTCCATCATCCCATGTATATTTGAGAGGTAAATTCATGGCTTCACGTTTTGTGTTACAATATTTTTGACATTCCATTGACTGGAGTAATGCAGTACACCTAAACCAAAACCTGGCCCTAACCTTAACCTCAGTGACTAAAAGGCGATATTTCTGCTTTTCCAAAAACAGTTACATTTGTGGTGAAAACAGAAAGCAGCAGCAATATCTTCCCAGTGCTACAGATTTTCCGGTATTCCTGTCATTATGGTGACATTTGAAATGGGGACATTTAAGAGATAAATATGCAAACACACACATACACACATGCTCTATACTGTTACACTTTCACCTAATTAGTGCGGCATGGACATCATACAGATAATTTACAACACGCTGGAAATGTTGGTATCTTCTTTGCATAATAATACATATGCGCATAGTTTATTGCATGCATTTTGCATGGTCATTTGTATGAGCTTTCTTGAATGTCCCTGTTCCCTGTGTGTGTGTGTGTGTGTGTGTGTGTGTGCGCACGAGTGTGTGTGCGTATGTGGCCAGCTAAAGCAGAAGGCCAGCTAAAAGGTTAATTAAATATGTGGGTTCCTAGGAGGCAGAGCAAAAACCAGCACACCTGCCTGTATCTGCAGTGAGAGGGAGGGGGGGCTGGCTGGCCTGACTGTGTGCGGGTGTGTGTGAGTAAATATCCACATGTGCGATGGCTGAGTGCCTACAGCCTTGGTGGGGATCTTCATCGTGCCATGCTATTGCACAGGTGCAAACATTTGGAAATAATGCAGAGTGTAACAGAATTCCCATGTGAGTGACAATATTGGCATTTTGTGTACAGCTTTACTGCTGTATGCATGAGTGAGCCTGGCTTTTGGCTTTAGTACCTGTTTATACGTGTTTGTGTGTGTGTGTGTGTGTGTGTGCGTGCGTGCATGGGTGTGTATGTTGTGGCTTGTTGTTTTTGCACATTTTCAGTACAAAGATGCTCTGAAAAAACACAAAAAGACTTAATTTTTAAAGAACTTCTCTTTTGAGTTATTTTTAGATAAGGGTTCATTTTTGGGTCAAGTTTAGAAAAAAATATTATATGTAGACCTTTACGTATGTGTGTGTGTGCGTGCGTGTGTGCGTGCGTGTGTGTGCACATGTGTGTCCAAGTCAGTACAAGTCAGTGTCAAGTCCAGTTCCGAGGCAGTACTGGCAAATCTCAAGTCAAGTTCCAAGTTAATGCAAGCAAGTCTCTTGGTAACATTCTGGTATGCCTCTGTCAGGAAACAAATCCGTTCACTTTGAGTCTTTTCTAATCCTGAAGCTCAAGGCAGAAATTTTTACTTCCTCTTACTTGCTCCTGAAGATTCTACAAGAAGGTGTGGAACTCAATTCTCATTTGATGAGAATGGTGTTCCCAGATTCCCAGATTCTCACATAAGTGTTCAACTGTGTTGAGATCTGGTGAGTCAAACCACCCTGTGACCCTTGTCCTTTGGATGGGGGCACAGTAGGTGATTTTTTATTTTTATAACTGTAATTTTTAACTCTCCACAACACCAGCAAAAACACACACACACACACGCACACACACACACACACACACAAACACTATGTGATGGCTGATTATCAAGGGGGATGCATTTTGGTCATTTTGCTAACGAGTGGTATAGCACTCCCCATCATATCCCATTGAATCACAGACTGGATGGAGGCAGTATCATTCTGGAAGAAACCACTCCAATCAGGATAGAAATATTCCATCACAGAAAGTAATCAGTCAGAATGACTTTGTATTGATTTGCAGTGACCGTTCACTCCAAGTGGGAGACTGGACCCAAAACACACCCCTCACATCATAATCTGCACCTCAGCTCTGTTTACTCTCTGTTTACCGCAGATATCACCTCAGTTGCCAGGCGTACAGTCTTTGAAAGTCACCTAGATCTTTTCCTCTTGTCATCTTGATCCAAAATTGAGTTCCTCTGGGCCTGCTCAGCATTTTTAAACCTGCCGTGGAACATGGAAGGATGTTAATTGCTTAATTGCATCACGCAAATCATCTGTCTGGCAGCATCTGCATGTTCCTGGAAGCATCTGTTATGTTCCTCCACTCATTTATTCAAGTTTCTCCTTTAATTTGTCATGTATCTGTATATATAATACATATGGGACATGTGTATTCAGGTTTAGTGGAAGGAAACCTTTCCCCCATAGTGTTGTGCGGAGCAGGTGCCGTTTAAGTTCCAAGATAAGCTGTGTGTGAGTGGCTCCAGCGATTGCGTTTTAATCAGATCCATGCTCTCCTGAACTCTCTCCAAGCATCCACTTATTGTAATGCTCACCTTCTGGCCTGGATGCTCTCCCTGCCCCTGGCTGTACCGGCAGCTCCGTCAGAGACAAAGAGGCATTTATAGTGGGAGACTATTCATCTCTGCCCATCTTCACAGCATTGTATATTACAAAGGAGAACACTGACCTATCCAGGCTCCGCCCACTCATGAGTTCTTGTAGAGTTACTCTTGAGATATTTAGCTTCATGGAATGTTGTAAAAGATCCTGTTCACTTTGTTCAGAATTTTAATTTCAAATTGAAGACATGTAAAATGGCCATTTTTGTCATGCATGAACACAACACCACCACAGCACACAGTGTAAACAGAGTGAAACTCTTTCTCTGCATTGAAACCATTCACCAGGTGCAGCAGCCAAGAACACAGCGCCGGGGAGCAGTGTGTGATGGTGTGGTACCTTTACTGGGACAGTACCTTGCTCAAGGATACGTGAGTGGTGCCATTGGCAGTCCTGGGATTCGAACCCATGACCTTCCAATTGCAGAGGCAACTCCCTAACCACCAAACCAGCTGCCCCAAAACATATTTCTCTACATGTTCAAAATTTGCTTCTGACCCCAACATGATTTGAACACACAACCTCCTGATCTGGAGTCAGAACATAGAGATGGAAGGGACTGGACCCTGGACCTCATACCTTTTCTTTCAATATGCAATCCAATTCAATACTCAATTGAATTGAAGTATAAATGAGATCAACAAGTGCCTTGTGAGTTAGCTGAGGGATAAGATCATGACCTACAACATTAGCGATAGGAACCACTAGATGCAGACGTTAACTTGCTAGCAGTGTCTCAAAAGTTAAAAGCAATTTGCTTTCTGCCTACCCTAAAGAGCCTGGGTATCAATGTCATTTCACACTGCATTATTGGATGGTTACGCCACATTGGTTGGGCTACTTCTTAATTCACATGCTGTAAAATACTCACCAGCTCTGTGAGAGCTTAAAAAGACTTATTTGTCATGTTTTTTTTCGGCTTATCGTGCTTAAAAATAATTTGAACAGGTATTTTAACCCACTTCAGAAGGAATCCAAGCAATGTTTTATGGACAAAATTAGCCTCATGTTGATTTTGTGGGTCCATTGTGACGTCCACAGGTTGCAGCCACTAGAGGCAGTAATAGTTTAGTTATGTATGGGACTTTTATTTTGAAGGATGTGTATGTTTGTGTCTAGAGTCACTGTCAGCTGTCTTGTGTTTAGTTTAAATGACTGGGTTTTTAGGATTAGTTTATGTCTGAGTGTGTTTAGTATTTAAGTTCTTTGAGTCGTTTTAGTCTTATTGGCTGATCAACCCTCACGAATACCCTGACGGGATTTCCTGCACGGGACCCCTTCCTTATGTGTCTGATGTTTGGTGTTCTTTAGTTAGGCCCTTGTGCCTTTTTGTTTTGTTCCTGTAGAGTCTGTGTCTTTCGTATTAAAAACCATCAATGGAATCTGTGCCTCTTGTGCCTCGCCTCACTCCCCGCGCACCCCGCACGTGACATCCATAAAAACTCCCAAATGAAAAGTGAATCTCATATGCTTTGATTCAGTTTGTGTGTGGGCTAAGAATGAAGAATTTTCAAGTCACTCAAAGTCCACATACAGTTTCCAGCTGCAATTCGAGTTACTGACATATTCCACTCAGCTGATGCTGTATTTAATTATGCCATATTCCAATGCACCATATTGTATGAACTTACTGTTATGTTTCACTCAAACTGTCATACTGTACTCAGTTAGTGGTATAATTCACTGTTACTGGCACAATCCACTGTTACTGGTATATTTCACTGTTTACTGGAATATTTCACCGTTAATGGCATATTTCAACATTAATGGTATATTTCACTGTTAATGGTATATTTCCCTGTTACTGGTGTATTTCAATAGTCAGCTAGTTAACTGATGACACTATTTGTTCCACTAAAATGTTGCTGTATTCATCCACAGACTACCACAGATGGAAGTTTACACAGAGAAAGGAGTTAATATAAATTAAGATTACCAGCTAAAGGTGAATGGCCCACTAACGTTACTCACCTAGCCCCATCAGAACATCACCTCATAACATTTAGCTGATACAAAACATGATCAGTGACTTTGAAGGTTTTATTTTTTTGCATCAATGAATCAAATGTAAAATAACTTCAACTTGACGTTTATTGGCACTCACTGTGATTCTTCCTATGTGTTGTTAAATAGGGCTCAATAACTAACTGCCTCTTTTCCTATTTTTACCCAAATACGTTTACGCTTATGGCATGTAGCAGACGCTCTTATCCAGAGTGACATACATCAGTGCAAATATCCCAAACAGTTTCCATTAAAATAAATCAGTCTGCTTAAACCACACCCAGATCTTCATCAACGTGGAACAGACTTGTCCACTTATTTTAGGACACAGTATGACTTATCGGAAGCGATAAAAATGAACAGCATTATGGGCAGCCAAGTCAGACACCAGAGCTGGCATTCCCAAAGCAATAGTAAATTAGACGGCCAGTTCAGCGACCTCAATAAAGATGTGGATGCAGTTTGAGCAGGTTGAGAAAAGCTATGGTGATGTATTTTTATGGAAAGTATTTGCACGGTTTGGGTGACTATTGAATTCCAGAGTCCTATATTGCACTGGCGGAAAGTGTGACGCAAAGTGGCTAGTTTCATACCAGCGCAATCCTTATTTTTAGATTTACTGAATAACAAATGATTTTGTGCTTGTAGGAGTGGTGCTTTTTAAACGAGGTGTGGCTGGCATGTTGCTATTTTAAGGCAGTGGAATGACATCTTGACCAAGAAAAACCATGCCTACGGTTAGTGGTGTTTTTTTAAATGGTATTTTAGAAACGTGTGGGTGCATGACGCTTATTATGGGAACAGGTAAAAGCTCTTAGTGCACTAATTTTTTTGTTATTTAATTTAATTCATATATGTTTTATTACAGAGTAAATAATGGGGCCTTGCATGTGATCACATTGTTTAGAAAAAACACCAAAAAATTAAGTAAAGAATAATAAAGTAAAGAATAAACTGTGTCGTTAAAACTTCAGAATCAGAATCGGACTTATGTACTGATGATGGGCTTTTTGACACACACTCAGTTTGCAAAAAGGGGAGAAAACTGTCAAATATAAACACGGAGGGAGCGATGATGCATGAGCAGGTTCATTTCCTTTTGCCAGGTAAACACTCCATTATAAGAACAGTTCACCACAGTTCAAGCTCTCCTGCATTTTAAAGGTACGGTGACAAGCCATTCTGATTGGTTTATTGCTTGTTACACCCAAAAACACACCTCTGAACAATAAAGAGACTTAGAACAACCTTTTTGTGACTGATGCAAACGTCTATTTTTACCATCGTTAAGATGGGGTGGAATATTATTACTGGGCGAAATGTGCAATCTGTAAATGTGCAATTTATAATGTGCAATTTTTCTGGTGCATTACTACTGTTTTTGCCAATGCCTGTCACTCCATTACGTATCTGTGTATACATCCACAGTGTTCTTACATATACTTATATATCCACTCTAGGGCATTAATGACCAGATTTTTTCAGGTCGACTTATCCGTCAACAAGTCGAAGTCAAGTCGACTAGTCGTTTGATGACGTCACACAGACGCAGTGGAGGAACACAGGTGTCCAACCCTGAGCAACTTTTATTAAAGTTCTCTGTAACATTAACAGTCAACATGACAATTAAACACAACAAAACAAAGACCAATTCCTTAAATTTTCTGGTAAATTTAAGTGTACAACAGAAAGTGGGAACAGTTTAAGCCGCGGCGCCACTCAGCGTCCTCTGGATTGGACGACTCTTTGCAGTGCTAGCGTTAGCCATGTTAGCTAGCGTTAGCCATGTTAGCTAGCGGACGCCGTGCAGAACGCCAGTACTGTTACTGTACTTTAACACTGACTTGTAGGTTGTGCAGGTCTTCGTGCTGTCTGTGTGTCTAGAGTGAAGGATCTCCACACATGTGATGTGTGTCTGTCTCCTCTGCTGCCGTGTCTCTCGTCTTGTTGTGGTTTTGTGCCAACCATACCGCCCTTTTTATGAAGGGACTATAAAAATGGGTTAAGTCAAGGAACGCGTGTCAGCGTAAGCCAATCAGAGGCAGAGATTGCATTGTGTACACAAGCGTGCTGCCCAGAGAGGAAAAAAACGCGACTAGTCGACTTATCTCAATTTCCCACTCGTGGGATTAATAAAGGTTTATCTTTTCTCATCTTTTCTTATCTGATCTTAAAATGCACTTGGACACGCTCATAAATGTTAGTTTCACCTTGTGCTTTGCACTTTGCTCTTTGCATTCGATCATGTAAATAGAGCCCCCAGTGTTTGTTAGCAACATTAGCTTCACAGCTCTAGTTCTAAATAAAAGAGGCAAACTCTGAACACCAAACATGTCTTTGCTGATCGACTGCATCTGGGTTGTATGAAAAATGGTCTTCATTCGATTTTTCTGAACTTCAGTCACCATTTTGGAGATTTACTAGCAGCAGGACAGGCAGTGTAATCCAATGTAATCTCCCTTTAAGATCAGAAACAGATTCCCTTCTAGGATCATTAATTACATCCTATTTAATATCACTCCAGCCTCTTTGTGTGAAATATTGATGCCTGAAAGCAGTCATCGCTCACTGCAAAATTCACAATTGTCATTGCTTATGAAGAGCCACTCATGATTTGGGCGACTCGACTGGGCTTTATTAGTTCTCGGAGAGGAGGCTGCTCCGGCGCTAGGAGCTCTATAGCTGGCTCAAGGCTCCACAGGCCGGCAAGGCTGGAGAGAACGTCTCAACTATCTGCCGAAGATTGCCATCAGACATTTGACACCGTGAAGAATGGCAGCTTTTGCAGACACTGATTTGGCGTCTTAATACTTAATGAAGATCTGGGGGAGGACGACCTCAATCTTTCACTCATCTGCTGCACGCAGATGCCTGTCGTTCTCTTTTTTTTTTATAATACTGCCTGGCTTTCTTCCATGCTTTTGTAGCTGCAGACAGATAGTGAGTGAGTGAGTGAGAGAGAGAGAGAGAGAGAGAGGGAGAGGGGGAGAGAGAGACAATTGCCGGTGAGTTATTTGAGTTATTTGAGCTGGTGTTATTTGTTGCTGTGTGGCTACTGAAAGGGAGAGAGGGAGGAAAAGAGCTTTTTTATGTTTTGTTGTATTGAGCTGTGCTCTGAAGGGAGAATGCGCTGCTCTGTAAGACCCCCGAATGCCAGAGATGCCGTTTTCAGTGAACTTTCATGCTGTCATGCTGCCTCCTCCTGCTTCGGCTTGCTACACACACACTGACGCATGTATTGCTACACCTGTGAGGCCTTATGCTGACTCTTTAATGATACTGTAATCCTAAACCTAAGCTTAACTTCTCAGATACTGGACATGGCACAGATCTGTTTAAGCATGTACAACTGACGCCTTTGCTAACAGATATTTCTATAGTCCATTAAAGCACTGGTTATTATTCAATTAAGTGACTAATAACTCCTGAACACACTTGGTCCTCACAAGTATAGCAGTACGAGTACATAGCTTCTGTGTCTCTTTCTGTTTCTGCCTTTCTGCTTATGAGTCTGACAAAGCCTGAAGTTCACTTGTGAATCTGCGACCCTCATAGGGGTTACAGTATCAGTGACAGTGGCAGTGTACTGACGTTGAGAGAGAGAGAGAGAGGGAGAGATAGAGAGAAAGAGAGACAGAAGGAGATGAGGGGTAAGAGTATGATAGATGAAGATGAAGTTAGGGAGCAAGAGAGAGAGAAAGAGGGGGAACTAAACAAGATAAGAGTAGAGAGAGAGTGGGAGGAGCGAGAGACATAGAGAGAAGAAAGATAACAAGAAGGAGACAGAAAGAGGTGGAAAGAGAAATAGAAAAGTAGGAGAGAAAAAGGGAAAAGGGAGACAGGAAAGATCGAGGGAGCAAAAGAGGCAGAAACTGAGAGAGAGGTGGCTAGAGAGCAAATACTGGGAGAAAAGAGGCAGAGGAGAGAGATAGAAAGAGGCAGGCGTATGAGAGATGGAATGAGAAAGAAAAAAGAGAAAGAGAAAAGGACAAGGAAAACTGGAGAGAAAGAAAGAGCGAGACAAAATCAGAGGAATGGGGGAGAGGCAAGAGTAGATATAAGAGAGAAAAAAGAGGAGACAGATAGAGAAAAGGTGGGGCAAGAGCATATATCTTTGAGGGGGGGGGGCATGGAGAGAGGATGGACAAAGGAGAAAATGCAGTGTGAAATGTTTTTGCTATCACATGGCTGGGCTGCTATAGCTGTCTGACTAATGAAGCTCCAGAGGGGGTATGAGTGACACCCCTGGAACGTGCTCTTTCTCTCCATCTTTCCTTTTCCCTCCGTTCTCTCTGCCCGTATTTCCCTCCACTCGCCCCTCCTTTCCTCTTCTCATCTCTCGTTCCCCCGTTTTCCTTCTTCCCCCATCCTTTTCTTTATCTCCCTCCTCATATCGCCCTCCATGCACGCACCGTTAGTCGCTCCGCTGAACGTGTGTGAGTGGTTGCACGCGTGCACAAGCACACGCACACACACCCTTTTCTGCGTTTACCGTTATCCCTTGATCCGCAGAGTGTGTGCGTGAGCTGACGTGAGCACGCGCGCACTCAGAGGAAGGCAGAGGGCTGATGAGAAATATAATAAAGCGTGACCTTTGACTGCTCAGTCTGAGGCTGCCATGTTGCCGGAGCGAGCCGGATGGAAATCTCCATAGAAACGGCAGGCCTCCTCCGTCCTCCCACTCCTCAGCTGGGCTCTGTGCCGTGCCTCTCGCAGCACTAATGTAGCGCATGGGCTAATGTAGCGAGCGCATGAAAGGAGGAAGCCGGGCCTTATCGCAGTGTTTGAAAGGGTGGCCTCATTGTTTTTTTATCCCGTGCTAAAAATGCATCAGCTCTGCTTGCAATTAGGTCTGAATGCCCTGTGTGTTTGTGACTGGGTGTCGGTTTGTGTTTTGTGTTGCTGTCTGACATGTACAGTACTGTGCAGCTCATTTCTTCACATATTGCTTCAAAGAACCAGATTTTCTGGTATTTTCCGTGTAGCCTTCGAGAATAGTTCTCCAGGCTTCCCGAACTTGACCAGTTTCAGAGGAATGTTTTTTGTTTGTTAAGACACACAGTGACCTACGTATGAATCATTAAAGCAGAACAAAGACCATCTAACTGAAGTCCTGAACCAGTGAAGAACTGGGAGCAGATGATTCCAGGCGGTGATCAGTATACTGGTGGTGCTGAATGCTGAATGGCTGCAAAACCTTAATCTAGGCTCCTTGTATCTTTAGGCACAAAACGTTTGTTCCCATTTGCCAATATGTCAAATGAAAAGACAGCCTGACAGGCATAAAATAGTATTTTTGCACCAACAAGGTGATTCACAGCAAAATATAAAGAAATGAGGGGTGTCTCGAGACTGCACAGTACTGCATATGAAAACTTTAGATAGTAAAGTGGGGTTTGTGTGCAGACACGTGCAAAGATAGACCCCAGGGGTTGCTTGAGCCCCTGCTCCTGGGTCGTGGTGGGTGTATAATAATTATATCTTATTTGTCCATCCTACAGGATTGGTTTTAGCAAGGCTCAGCATGGCACTGGGAGTAGAGCTAGTGCTTTGAGCTTCCTCGCTCCTGGGTGCCTCTGGTTCAGTGCTGACCACCTGTGGATATTTGATCTTGGTCAACTCTGACCTGCCACAAGTGAATGCATCACCACAGCCCTGGAGATCAAGCCATTAAAGTGCTGTTGATAATGTTTATTGTGAACAATTAAACAAATGTCCATAAGTGTGGCTAATAACTTGCTAAACCAGGCTTTGCAAGCAGGAACCACACCTTCAGTGTATGATCAGACCAGACCCCCTTTATGACCACACTTTAACATTTGTTGTGCTTCAGGCACATTTGCTGTGCTTCCGTGCCGTGAGTGTTCTGTTCATTCCTAGCTTGCTAACTGGTCATAACATCCATCCATCCATTATCTGCCTATTGCCCCCGGCCACCATGGGTAAGGGTAAGCATGAGAGGAATGAGTGAAGCTTTAGCTAAACTTGGATCCGGTTAAACTTTTGGCATAAATGTGCCAGATGTCATGAGATTATATCTCATACATCTGATACCTATCAAACATTAGTCTCTCATAATCTCTTGCAAAGTTGCCAAATTACTTTCCACAGCTGAGTGCATGTGTGTGTTTGACCATTTAGGCCAGATTCCAACCGAAGCTAGAGCCAAACTGTATGTTTATGCTGAGCAGCCTGCCGCTCTAATATCACCTGTCGTGGATGGAGATAGTTGCACCTCCTCAGTAATTTATATTGCATCCTTATCTAATTGTTCTTGCTGCTGGGCCAGAAGGATCTATTAGGAAGAATGGCTGCCATAATTGAGGTGTGCAGTGAACGAGACGGTGATAAACATACGTCAGGCCCGTGTGTAGCACTGAGGGAAGCAAACTGGTGAGGTGTGTTAAAGAATGGATTTTACTGAGAGTACATGGCTCGCACCACCTGTCCAACAGTTACTGGTTCATAGGTATTAGCATATTTTTAGCATGTCATTTACCAGATGTTGAGGTAGTGGGCTGTTGATCATGTTTTTGGCTGCTAGGAAGTTTTGCACTCTCTCCTCTTTCTCAACTCTGACCCAAAAAAGTCTACACTGTAACACCCACCGATACATATCCAGCATTAGCACTACTACAAGTCTAAACCTGCTGCTGTCCACCTTTACACTGTGGATCCACCATACTACAACAAACACACATACAAACATTGCATATTATACACATACATACATTTCACATACTACGCACTATTACATTCTACAAAGACTTTAAACCTCTGCTGCTATCCACCTCTGCACTGTGGACCCACCATATTTATAGTGCCTTATTTGTCTTATTGTATAAATTTTACAGCTGTTTTCTTGCTGTTGTTTGTCCTTGCGCTCGCTCTGGGAGAAATGCAATTTCAGTCCTCTGTGTGACCTGTACATACGATAATAAAGTTCAGGTACCCTCTGGGGTCCCTCTGAAACATGATCTGTGTTCCTAAGAGTGTTTGCAATAAGTTTGCTTAGCTCCCTTCTCTTGTCTGGGCATGAGCTTATTTGTGTGTAGGCATATGTGCTGATAATGCCGAAGGTGTTTGAGTGTGTGTGTGTGTGTGTGTGTGTGTGTGTGTGTGTGTGTGTGAGTGAGTGTGTGTGTGTGTGTGTTGTGGACATGCATCTGTGCTACAACAGCAGTGAATGGGAGGAAATGAGGGGCAGGATGATTACAGACTCACGCGTGCCACGGACGGCCTCGCGCTCCTATCCATCTCTCCCTCACTCTCTCTCTGTCTTTCTCTCTCTCTGTGTCCTGCAATCATTTCATCAGGCTCTCTTCTCCGCGCGTGGCCCTTCATCACTCTTATCTTCATCCCTCGCCCTCGCTCTGCAGCTCTTCACAGAGAGATGTGATGGAAAGATGCCCCCCCCCTTTTCTCCCTCACACGCTTTAGTCTGACTTTCCGCGCTTTTTGTGCATCCTCCTAGAGCGCGGATTATGCTGGAGCGCGTGCAGCTGGGCTCTTATTGTTCATCAAGTGACAATAATGGAATAAACGCACTGAGAAGAGGAAGGCCGCGCTGTCACGTGCCACGCCCCCATCCTGACACCTGTCTGAGCTGCTCTCTGTAGGTGAAACACCACTGAGTTCAGTCAGAGTCTGATGCTGATACTGTCTGGTAAGTGCAGGATGACCAAGAGTGATGAAATGATAATAATACACACAGTTTCATCACAAAGGAGGTGCAGTTTCCTACATTAATCAGTGTTACTGAAGCTGAGCTGCCAATCTGTTCAGAACACCTGCCTTCTTGCACATAATGGCCAATTTATCGGAAACACCTGTCACTGACTGAATTTCTAAAAATCAAACAAAAAAAAGAATAATTAACTGCAGGGTGGGTAATTACTTTTTCACACAGGGCCATGTAAACACAAAAAACACTTTTTGTGTTTACTTTGTCTATGATTGTCTAATATTTAAATTAGTTGGATAATTTGAAACATTTAAGTGTGACTGTAACGGCCACCTCGTCTCCGTCGCGTCTGTCCCGGTCCTTGTCTCCCGAATTCTAGGTTTCCCTCCTGTGTT
>JBBPCX010009204.1:0-17910 GCA_037974365.1 Hydrocynus forskahlii
CTGATTTGATTAAAAACTACTTTCTCCAGAATCTTGCTTATAAAGGGAAGATTAGAAATGGGTCTGTAACTGTTAAGAATAGAAGCGTCTAAATTACACTTCTTCAGGAGGGGTCTAATGACTGCGGTTTTCAACAGTGCTGGAAAAATGCCTGAGTTCAGAGAGCTGTTCACAATGTGCAGCAGATCCTGCGCTAAGCTACTAAAAGCACTTTTTAAAAAGCTTGTAGGTAGAGTGTCCAGGGAACATGTAGATGGTTTAAGATGAAGCACTAATGCCTCAAGAGTTCTTGCTTCTATCAGATCAAACTCAGACATGGTAGGTTAACATAAAGTTACTTGAGTGTGTAGATCCAAGGTTTTGTCTAATATTTTGCAATTGTAGGATTGTACTTTGGTGGACTGTAGAAGCAGAATTCTCAATGAGCATTTTATAATAGTACAGAGATATTCAAACGAACTGAATTCACCCAGTGATAACTGCTTGCATTGGAATTTATCTCTGTATAACATACTAACACCAACACATTTCGTGCCCACACGAGAGACATTAAAAAATTTCGGGGGAGCTGTTTCGTTAAGAACCGATACACTGCAGCTGTCGTCTAAGCAAGTTTCAGTTAAGAGCATAAAATCAGTCTTGTATGTAGTAATAAGATCATTCACTAAAAGTTATTTGTTGTTTAGTGACCAGATATTCAAACTTCAAAGTGTGGGAGGGAGCAATACAGATTGTGGCTTGCACAGAATAGAGCATAAGTTAACGCGATTGACCCTACAAGCTAGGCGCACTCGGTTGACCCTGTTCCCAATTACTACTGGAATTTCTGAAAAAGGTCCCAGCATGTTCTGAGAGTCATCATAAGTGTTAACACCACTGTAGCAGAGACCTTTCAGATATCAGTCCTCATTGATGACGGCTGCATCCTGAAGCTGCTGGCATTGTGGGAGAGGGCAGAGAGTCCTACCTACAGGAGGGCAGGGCCGTGGGGGCCGGGGAAAGGCACCTTGAGCAGGTGGCAGAGGTGCACGTCGCTTCTTAGGTATGACTTGGGGGCTGTCAGTTGTAGAGTGTGGGAGTATAGTCCCTACAGAAGATAAATCCAGTTGTTTAAGACATGCTGGATACGGTGATGCAGAGAGGGTGAAGTGTAGCTACGGCATGTGCAGTGGTTGGGGGATTTCAAAGCTCTTGTCCTGCGGGGAGAGTTCCTTGGGGTGACATCGGGAGAGTTCCTTGGGGTGACTTGTCTGAACACTTCTGTTCTGACTAAGAGAATGACTCACCGCAAGTCTTATCTGAGTTTTTTCAAAGCCCCTCTTTGACACGTTTACGGCAAATACAGATGCAGCTCAGCTAGATGTTCTCTTGCAAAACCACAAAAAAAAACCACCATGAAGGGACATTTTGTTTGCTTTTTGGTATTTTCACAGATGCTACAGGCTTCATTGCTGAAACCTGACAAAGCATTTTTTTTTCTTTTCAGTTAGGGATGGGTTTAGAGTTAGGCTTAGAAAATGCTTATTACATATAATAAGGTTTTATTTTAACTAATTTCTATTGGTCTGTTTGTCACATGATGTTGACACAGCAGAGAGGGCAACTTAACAAATTGAATTGAAAAATAAAAATCTAAAATGTTGATCCCAAATCCTGACATGGCGTAAAAACGTGTGTGTGTGTGTGTGTGTGTGTGTGTGGAAAACTAATCTCAATAATATGTCAGTTACCATTCTTTCCCTAGCCCTAATTATTACTAAAATATATTCTCATCATATTGGAAACCTTGGAACTCCATTAGCATCACAATCTGGAATGGAAAGCCATCTCCACCAAATAAACAATGACCGTGTTTGGAACACTTTAACATCATAATCATACAAAATATTTTACTGTGTCACGCTTGGCTACTGTCCACTGTAGAATATACATATTCAAGCTGGAGTACACATCCATTCTACTCACAGTCTCACAATACACTTTTTGTTCTCTTTGGTTTTGTTCTGCTTGATGTTCTACGGTTTTTTTTTTCCTTCTTGATGTGCTTTGTCACTTTCAGGGAATGTGGTGGGTGAGGATCAGAAAAAACAGAACCATTCTACAGCTACCATGGACACTATTGCTGACAAAAAAAAAAAGTCCTTTCTATTGGCCTGTTTTTCACAAGATGTTGACACAGCAGAGAGGGCAACTACAGAAGTTGTACTGAAAAAATTACAAAAATGGAAAAACAGGATTTGACCCCAAATCCAGACATGGTGTAAAGATGTGTGTGTGTGTGTGTGTGTGTGTGTGTGTGTGCGCACTACAGTTGAAAAGCAGAGGACAGGAAGTAATTGGCCGGCTGTCTGAGCTACTTGGCATTAAGGAACTGCAACTTTTTGGGCTGAGTTTAGAAATGGGTAAGTGTGTGTGTGTGTGTGCGCGTGTGGGGGGGCGTCTGGGTGTTTCTGCTGAGGAAGCCCTCACACTGATTAATAACATGTGGAATGTGCTCAAACTAACAGAAAATGCCTCAGATACTGTTTGCCTGTTCCTGGACCTGCAAAAAAAACTGTGCACATACTTCCCAAAAGCATGGAAACACAACACGTTACAGGTAATGCCAAAGACTAACAGCTTCTCAGACACTTTTTCTGCAGTGCATAGCATAATAATTCTTCCTATTATAATAATTATCACACACTTACTTTTACAGGACAGAATAATCCTGCATCTGAAAGTACAGTACTATGTAGCGAACGGTCGACAAATTATGTAAGTGAAATATTTTTTGTAGTTTCACATGAGTTTAAACTACGTTTAACAAAGTGGTGACTCTCTCATTCCATAAGTCGTGTCTCTCTGCTTTCTTTCCCGAGCTCAGGGGGGAGAAGGCGCGCCGTCTATACTACGCCGATCTGAAAGGCAGAGTGTTGAACTCACAGTGTCACTGGCAAGAAGGCCTGTATTTCCAGCTGACCGCATACGCCTTACAGGCCGATCTGGGAGACTGGAAAGAGGGGGAGGGACCTTACTTCCTTCCACATGACTACTTTCCTCCTTGGGTGGGCTGTTTTGTAGTAAATTGATGACCTCTGTGAACAGATTACACATGTACAATGCACTATTCAAACATGACTCAAAATCTGTGGCGCATCATACAGCAAAAAGTTGCTCAACATCAATTTATGAGACATAAGCCTGTGAGCAGTTTTTGACTGCCAGTGTATTTATATTTTATATGTCTGTGGATCCATGTTTTAACATCCATAGAGGTTTTGTTATCCACAACAATAGCCCATCTCTGATGCAGAATCTTTTTAGGAGGAAAAAAATAAAACCTTTAAAGATTTCATTCTGTACTTGTGGACCATTTCTGTCGGTCCATTCATTGTGGAAATGTTCAGACAGTTGAAAGTGCTATTGGTTAAAGACAGTTTTTAGTTATTGGTTATCTGGCTATTGATTTTGCAATTTGTGGGAGTGTGTCTGTGTAAAATGTGCATGTCGCTATTGTTTTATAAACTGTGCACACCTGATTCAAAATTCCAAATGATTTTTTTTAAATAATACATGTTAAACTACACAACACTCACATTATTTTACAACTGCAACAATTAAAACCGTGATGTGAAGAGCAGAGTGTGTGCATGTGTGACTTGGTTTCATCCATCAGAAACTGAATCCGGAGTGAAACTGCTGGAATACAGCACATAGAAAAGCTGCTCTGCAAACACTACTGCGCTCACAACACATGGAGGCATTCCTTATTTTTTACACAGCTCACACTGCAACAGTTCAGAAAAGAATAGCAACCTGTGCATTTTACACACACACACTGCCGCAAACTACAAACAGTGAACAGAAAAAGGGAAAAGTGGCCTGTACTTTTTTCCATGACTGTACATATATATGTATACATACAAAAAGACATAGGAACGCTCTTTGTGTGTATAATGTAAATGAATACATGCATGCATACTGATTCGCCATAACATTAAAACCACTAACAAGTGAAGTGAATCACACTGTCATTACAATGGCACCTGTGAAGCAGCTCAGAATCTGATTGAGCATCCGTGGGTCAAAGGGTCAGAGCTGTTTTGTTGGTACGAGGGGGACCTCCGCAATATTACCCAGGTGATTGGTGTAGGTGTATTTATGCATGGGTGTGGAAATGGTTGCTACATTCATCTTTGGTTCTTAGATTTTGACAAAGCGTGGAAGCAACTACGTGGAGCAGCACACTCCAGCCCTGCACAGAGAACTGCTGGGGGTGTGTGAGAGTGATGCTGTGCTGCTCTTCATCCAGGAAGCCTGTAGGCTGAATGATGTGCCTGTTACCTTGTACAGCTTGAGCAAGGTTAGGACAAGCTTAGTGACTGCATTTACCATACAAAGTCCAAGGATTTCTTAATTAGATCATTTTCTATCTCTGTTTTATCCTCTTGTTCCCTCTCTTCTTTCCTCCCTTCCTTTTTACAGGGAAAAAAGAAACAACAAGGAGCCAGTGTCTTAATGGGTCTAACTCTGACTGGACTGCACGTGTATGAAGTAAAGTGACCCCTACTGTGTATAGCAAGTGAACATTATGAAAGTAATGGAACCTGAATGACAGGTCTAGTAAACATTTATCTGTTCCACAGAACAGGCCTTCAAGCCCTGAAGAAACAGAAAAATGAAAATATGTATGAAAATTTTAGTCCAAGGGCTTGCAGCCCTGAATAGAGGTTCTGTCCCACATAGCCTAAATACACCTAATGCTGGTCTCTTCGTAAAAGTGCATAATGTTGTTTGCCATGTTGTTTACTGATATATGCTCTTCATAAATACTGAAGAATTTGTTGTCTAAATGTCTCATTTAAAGCTTAAAACGTTGCTGTCGGGCGGAAACCTCATATGTCCAAAACGGCTATTTTCCAGGAAATAATAATAATTTCTAGATTTTACAGACCCACGTGGAGACTGACCAATAGTATCGATTTATGAAAAAAAACAACAAAGACGAAAAGTGGAGTTACGAGGATTCCGCCAGACAGCGACGTTATGTAACATGAATGTTGATAGTCTTCAGAGACTGTTATGGTGTGTTTATATTGGTCCTGTTCTTTAGTCAGGGAACCAAAAAGTGTCAAGGGTATTTGTGTTCATTGCTGGTGTTACTTTGTTTCCAGATGGTCAATGGAGAACAGCAGCTTTTACATGAAATGTTCTGGTCAAGCATAGACCGAATAACCTTCCAGGTGTAGTATTCCTGCTGTGAATTCTACTAAAATATAATATAACTGAGTAATTCAGTAACTAAAGCACATGCGATCCATTACTCTGGACCAGTGGTGATGTGAGTCATCAGTTTCTTTGTCACCAGGGCAGAAGATTTGAGATCAGGACACATGTTTTACCTGTGTTAAAACTGGGATTGTACACTCCCTCTGCTCGTCACTCCCAACACCTAATGAAGCATATCAGCAGCATTCATCGTTTACACATTAACACACGACCCTCAGGCAAAGAGCAGCAGCGGCAACTTAAAGTAGGTCAGTTCCCACACACGCACACCCCAACCACACTCAATCAGCCAACATCAGCACACAGCGAGGGGGGTGGGCGAACGTGCTTTCCTCCTTTTCTCACGATGACTTCTTTCTTTCTCGCTCTCTTTCTCTTTCCCTTTGTTATTCTATTAGTCTATTTTTTCCGTTCTCCCTTTTTTCTTTATTTCTGCCATTGTTCTGGTTTCCTTGTAATTCTTGTTTTTTTCATTGTCTCATTTTCTTTTCCCTTTAATTCTTGTTTATCAGGTCTGTTTTTAAAAAATCCTCCCTATAATCTGTCCAAATGACCCTCCTGGTCAAGTGCCCCTGTCCTGCACGCTTTCATTTTTGATTGTCCTCTAACACACTTACCGCAGATAATGAAGGACATAACAGTTAGCTAATTAGCTGGATCACAGATGTTAAGGCAGGAAAACGCAGAAATGTTCAGGGTTGTTAGTCAGGAAAAGAGAAAATTACTTATGGTATGACTGCACAGAGACACGGAAACACAGAGACAGCAACGATATAAAATAAGTCCAATCCAATCTTTAGAAAAAAAAACCTCCATGTGAAAATACACTATGCTATATTAAAAACTGCTGGGTATAAATACTACAGATAAGTAACTTAGTTGAGTGAATTTCTAACGACACAGTTGGTAGTTAGGAGTACATTATTGCACATGGTAGAGATCAGTAATATTGCAAGTAATATTGAAATAAGTAGTTATATTTCATATGATAAGAAAATTGCACCTCATAGGATATTGTACATGATGAAGCGATTCAGTGAGTCTTCACATGGTAAAACAATTGCACATAAGATAACATTTTAGCACCTAATAATAGCATTTGACAATATTGCACGTGGTAGACTATTGCAAGTCATTCTGAAATAATGCTATGATGTGCAATAGTTTACCATGTGCAATATTGCAAAAATTAAAAAAAAAATAAAGGTGCTTAACTTTAAAATAGTTAATGTAAACCTTTATTCGATGTGCTGTGCACTGTTTAAGCTTGATTTTCATTACATTTAACTGAATCACTTCTCTTGCTAACTGTTGGCCATCAGAGGAAAAGTGCCTGGAGAGGTTTGGGCCAGTTCTGTGTCTCTAAGAGGTTTTTTTTTTTTTTTTGTAACAAGCACAGTAAATGTAAGGCAATATCCTACATTGTGTGTACATTTTGACTGCATTCAGGACTGCTATTTGAATTAGACAAAACAGGACAACCTGTGCAGTGATGTTGTTTTTATACCAGTCTCAATGGCACAGCTACCAAAACAGCCTGTTTAATTCTAAATGAGGAAAAAAAAAAAAAGATTTTTGTAGTATGAGATGCTCTTTTTTGCCCCCATGGTCAGGAGGAGGGCAGTACAGAGAGTTGTGTGTCAGAGACAAAAACGATGCAGAAACAGACGACAGTGAGGATGAACTTCCACCATTAAAATCCCTCTTGGACCGGGCCAAGCGACTGCAGGCTACACCCACAGAGCTGACCTCAAACACCCCTGACAATCAGCTGTGGGATATTTCTGAGCAAGGAACTGTCAGCAGATCAGGTACAAAAATGTACACACACACATTTACATAAAGCAGGACAATTAACGGGTGTCATGGGCGTCACCGCCATTCAATCTGAAGGGGACGTGTCCCCATCACATTTCATAATGACTCGTCTGAACCCCCCCACATTTAACATAAAATATTAGTTCACCCAGCGCTGATGAATCTTGAATCTTGAATCTTTCGCAAAAGAATCCATTCCACTTAATTGATAGGAGAATACACACACCACTGGAAATCAGGGTTTGCCACCCTCACCTCCTAAAAGGACCGAAACTTACTCAGCAACCCATACACCCACCCCGCCCCCCCAAACCCCGCCCCCCACACGTAGACCGATGCGTCCCCTTCACATTAAACATGCTTCTGACGCCCCAGACGGGTGTTGACAGACCCTGAATGTCGCCGTGGTCATTCACAGTGTGCCAATGTTTGAATAGTCTTTTCTTGACAAACAGTAAAAACATAACTCTTACCTTTACGGCAGACACCGTTATCCAGAATTACCTAAAATCATTTATAGGGACAATCCACCTGTAGCAACTCACAGTTAAGTGTCTTGCTCCATATAGTGTATGTGTTTGCATGTAGTGCAGTCTTTTTCTCCTCCTGTTCTGAGCACAGAACTGGAATACAGATCTACTTTGTCCTGCACTGTATCCACCCCCAGCAAACAGACACCTTCATCTGGAACAATGAACCTACTTAAATGAAGCTATAATGAAAGATAAAGCATGTTAGAAGCTTGTAATATGAGAAAAATTAAAGGTTAAATTAAAAGTTGCTACTGAAAATAATGTATTTATTTGAAAATAAATGGAAAATAAATGGAATTATGACAAATGGTTTTCCTTCAAAAGTAAAGAATTAGGCCTTAAAACAAAATAAGACCAACAGATATAAACGCCTTTATAAAACACACCCTACTAAAATGAGTTTTTCATGGATTACATTTTCTTTTCAATGGAGAGTCTCCATTTGCAATCCTGTGTAGTACAACACTAGGCTTGACCTCTGTGCAAGAAACGGTCTCATAAATTCACCCAGAACCGGCAACATCAACAAGCAAAACTGAAGATCTGCCCCCCCCTCCCTTTTTGGGTGACATACAGCTGTAAAGGGGAAAGGCCCTTTGACGTAAGAATCTTTCAAACTTTCCAGCTGGTGTCAAAGTTGCAGCAAAGTAATTTTGTGCATGTTACACTCAAGCCAGGAAGTTCACTCAAACCATTTCAGAGCACTCAGGTGTCTCAGGGACTTACTGGGCTGAAAATGAGCTGTGTGTTGATGAGCCTGAGGAGATGTCCGTTGATGAACCTGATGAGATCGTCTGCTTGACTGAGCTCCTGGAGGGCGTGTCTGTAGATGGTCCCTTAACGCCTGTTTCTCACTGGATAGGTGAGAGTTAAACACCTCATGCTCAAGCTTACAGTAAAAAAAAATCCACTGTGTGCAGATTCCTCATTGCACGTACGTTTCTTTCCCCAGATATCACAATGGAGATGAAACAAGTGAGTAGCATGGATGAAGTGTTCATTATGCCGTTTGCCTTTTTTCAATGCCTTTAATGACCAATAAGGTCAATACTTATTTAACAGTACATTAAAGGGCCCACATCCTATATTTTTCTTGTGTTTGACCATTTTTTCAATGTTACTGTGGACTGAATAGCATATTTTACATCAAACCTTTTGCAGAAATGTTGGTTCCTACATTATGGGATTTTCAATCATTTAGAAAGGAGAAATGTAACATTGTGGAGGCTGACCGTTCTTTTTAAAGGGCTTGAGTTTCAAAAAGGAAGTCATTCTTTCTGTGAGCCTCGAGTGAGTGGATGCTTCCAGTCATTTTATAAGTCAGCACTGTTTGGGAAATGTTTGGTGAGGGAAAGTTCACTTCACACGATTAAAGATCCAGTTCACTTCTCAAGCCAGCTTTGGGATTTCCTTCCCATTTTGAGTCTCAATCTTGAATGTATGTGGCGGACAAAGTCTTTTTCTGAATTTGCAGGTTTTAAAGTGGAGAGCTTGCAACCTTTCTCTGGACTGGCACAGGGATCACCTTTCACATCCAGCCAGCTGCCCTGAAGAAGACACTCCACTAATACACCAACAATCACATGGGCTTATTATTTAAAAACACATCTTAGAATTGTACCATTTTTCCTAACATTTTAGAAGTAGATTCTCACTGTTGGAGCCAAACCTCCGAGTTCTAAAAAGGCAACTTTACAGGAAAAAATGTTTTTAAGAGGTGATGACACGCTGATGATTTCCTTTATACTGATCATGGCAAACTGCAAGCTCATGTTAATGTTAATTCAGTTTAATGTTCTGATTACTATTGAATTATAAATTTATAATTAGTTTTCCTTTCAATGTTGATTCATATTCAAGTAATATTCACTGTATGGTTAGAAATGTAACAGTGTAAGAATTTGCTCATCAAGCACTTTATTAGCAAATTATTGCTACTAAATGTAATAATAAACCTTTATTAAAGGTTGCATTTGCTTTTTGTTAAGCTCACATCTTTGTTAAGATCACATCTCTGGGTGCCATTTCACGACGAAGCCAAGCCTTTTAAGTATGTGTGGTTTTCCATTTGTTTAAAAATACTGACGGTGCTTCTGTCTGTCCTTTGGAATCTTGCCAGGTTTGCTTTGCCATGTCACATTGTTGCACTGCTTCCTACTCACTGCTGGTACCAAGAGCCACAAAGATTAACATGATTCCACTGAACTGCCAAATAATTCACTCCACCCTCCCAAGATGGAGTTAAAACACACTCGAGAGAGAGGTCGGAGTCAAGTGGGAGATTATTCATTTTTACAAGTTACTTTTAGAGTAACTGGCTGGAGTCTAAAGGACGGAGGTTTGCAGTCTTCAAATGACAAAGACAAGGTACAAAGCTGGGAAATTCTGGGCTTCCTTTTTACAGAAGTAACATTGGTTTGCCTGGCAGATGCGCATGAATAGTGGTCTGGGCTAGACGGCTGTTCAACCTTGTCTTATATAGTCACATATATGCAGAGCCTTTGTGTAGGAAACTCAAAGTGATAAACATTTCTGCTCCTGCTATACCCAATAAGAGATTGTCTTTGTGATCAGTGCCAAATGGACAGGCTAATGTGAAATTAAAGTTTTGCTTCTGGTCATGAGAAATGGTGTGACAAACAACAGCCTCTTTGTCACACCATTTTCTCATGGCCAGTGTGTGACAAAGAGGCTATTATAGGCTTAACCCCATCCAAGGTGAAGGAAAACTGTCTGATTTTGAGCTTGGCTGCTGTTCTAAAGGAAACTGCTGTGGTTTTCATTTTATTGCTTAGGGGTCGGGTGTGACAAAAAAAACCAAAAACATTCCACTATGATAAGTTGTTTAGCTCAGACTGTTACAGGTTACTTTTTTCTCTTAGTAAATACCCATTTAGTCTGGGTTGAGGCGGGATGGCGTGGTCCAGTAGTCCATTAGTTCTTTCAACCTTTCTCGTTCATGTTCCCTTTCTCTCCTTAATATCTGTAGTGCCAGAGGGAAAGTTTGGCGCAGTAGCAATTCTGTGAGATCAGGCCAAAAACTTTTGTGGCTTTTTATGATTCAGATAAGATAACAGGACAATTAAGTTGCTGATTATGCTGGATTTGCTGGGTTCTCTGGGCCATTTTTCAAGTTAACAGGTAAGTCTCATGAGGATTTATGCTGCTTTGTTTAACATATTTTCAGGCTCTTCTATCATTTGACACCATTTGTGTTACAATCGGCATTTCCAGCATTTGGCAAACTTACATTTTCTTTGTGTAGGACTGATGTAGAATTAAGTGTTAGTTTTGCTGTAGTGTGGTGAGTCCTGCTCTGAAGTGTTTACTATTAAACGTTTAGAAAAGAGCAAGAGATTTTGAGTTGTCCTGAATGGCATCCCAGAGGCTCACTGAATACGAATTTTTCATTGTCTATAAATATACCTCAATCTAGAAACAAAATCAACAGACCTCCTCCTTCAAAAACAAAGCTGGCTCGCCAGACATCTAGTCACACGACGCTCTCAGACACACCTAGTTACTACTCATCCAGCCTTCAGCATTTCCAACGAAAATATAAAAGAACAGAAACTTTTTGAATGATGATCAATGGGATAGTTTAAAGGTACAGACTGAGCAAAGGATAATTAAATGGATCCCTGCAGTTAAAATAAATGAGAGCAGGACATATGTGCCATGTGGTCTCTGCTCTGTTAAGTTTCTTCATGAATTTGTGAAGATCCACTTCACAAAACTGGCCTTACTCTCTGAGCTTCAAGTTCAGGAAATGCACGTCTTATTAGTCTAGGAGGGGTTAGAGGGGGTTTACTCATCACATCACAACTTCCTTTTCACACACAAGCTCGCAGACACCAGCACGGTAAGTGTGCATGAGCTCTGATTGCAGATTTTAACAATGATTTTATAAAAAATCTTTGTCGAAATGTGCTTAGAAATGTGCTTTGTGGATGCATGCTGCCTAGGGGAACAGTTTTGCTTGGTCCTTGTATGTTATAAATGTTGCAATCCTACTCATGCAACACGTGTTACGGAGACAGAGTGTTATTAGTTTACAAATAGTTTTTTTTAAAAACAACTTCAATCACTAAGATAAGATCCGGTGCTGTTGCTTATCATAAGATTAGGTGTTGTTGCTGATTTACAAAGGACTGTTTTAAAATGATTTCAAGCACTGAAACATGAGATCAGGCATGTCTGCCTTGAACATGTGTGATCTATGCGAAGTATAACTGGGAATTATTGTCATGACAATTCAGGAAAATCATGGATAGTTGATAGTAAATTAGTTAAACTGTGCACGCCTTGTTTTTTTTTTTTAATACTGTTTGCTGTCTAATTCTTTGTCTGTGAGTCCTGAGAGTATTCAAATTTAATTACTGAGAAAAAAAAAATTTGATTATTGTCGCCATTAGTATTCAGCTAAAACAGCATCAGATAAAGGTAAACTGCATGCAGCGTGTTTATTGTTCTAAAGTATTTGTTTACTTCACTACTGCTAGTGTCACACTAAGTATTTCCAGGATTTTAGAGGCAGCCCAGTCACAGGGACATAACAAGTACATTCAAGCAAAGAAAGCTGAAGGAGAGATCAGACAACCCTGTCTAGACATTTCCAGATGCCTATTCTAGTTAGTGAACTGGACTATTTAAATAAATGGAACATATTTGACTCTGTGATGACCACTTTTTCTGAATTAAGCAGATAAATGGGCAAAAAAATAGTAAACTTGGAAGCAATGTAGACATCCATCCACGACCAGAGTGGCCCACCTCTTGCCATGGAACATAATCCTGAAACTTTATCATAGACACGTTTTTTTTGGATATTTTATTTCTTTTTTGGTGTGAACAGCACACAGAAATGGTGTTAACACACTTTGTTGTGTTACATGGCTTGACACAGACTGTGTAACTGCATCACATTGTAAAACACCATTATGCTAAAAATCGCCCTGCCTTTCTTAATTAAGCAAATATGTCAAAAATGACACATTCTGCCCTTGACTGGTGTCAAGTGTTTAAACAAACTACTGTTTTCAACCTGTTAAAAGCCATAGCTTTAAAGTTTTTCTACACTGCCTGCTTCACCGTGGCATAGCCTGTTCTGTAGGTTTGAAAGGCTTGATCCTTGGTTATAGACCAGTACAGCTATGGCAGCTACACACAGATCTACATATCTCTCTAATTCCATTTGCCTGAGGTCCTTGTTCCTGTGACACACTTCTGACAGTTTAGATGTGCAGCTCAAATGCAATTTTTCAAGCGATGTGAGCAGGACAGGTTTGTGATGAACAAAATCACTGTGGTCAGACTGTAGACGCATTTGTTTGCATTTCTACAGTTGTTCCAAAGGAACACCACAAAAAAATTTATGAACCTTCTAACCATTATAACTAGCAAAACAATAATGATATATTTTACAACAGTGTTATGCTTTTTAGCAAGTAGAACATGAACCACTGATGATGTAAAATGGAAAATGTTTACTGAAACTCTCCATATTACATCATCATATGCCATTTGTCTTGTCACGCATTCTAGGTTCAGGAAATGTCACCCTGAATGATGGAAAATCTGACAAGATATCAAATGTCCAGAAACTCTGTGAGTCACATTTGAAACTGCATGCGGAATAAACGCAGTGTTTCTTGGAAGCTGAAACTGGGAACTACAGAAAGCAACCAAAGAACTACAAAAATAAGGGAACAAGATTTGAAAATTGCTAGAAAGACACGCAGGTGCAGCATTAAGCCAGAAAGTCCCACTCAAGGCCAGGGAAGAGCCGGAAGGTGCAGGAACAAAATCCCCCATGGGGACAGTCCCTTTTTTACAGTTAACAAACGTTCATCTGATATCTTAGCCCAGTTTATTACATGCTTTGACAAAACATTAAAAAGACTCAGTCATTAAACTGGATTGATATGCAGGTTAACAATGTTGGTGAGTGGTTTCACACAACAGAATCTGTTGTTTACTTGACCTCCTGTGCCCTGCTTGACACTTGAATAAAGAGAGGATAAAAAAATCTGTTTCAGATGTCAACGATGTCCCTTACCTTGGTCATCCTGCTGCTTTGCAGCATTCTCCGTATAGGTAACTTATTTCTTACCCTCACATCTTTAAGCTTGATTAAAGCAGGGGTTCTCAAACTTGAATCTGTGAACTTTAAGGAAAAGGGGAAATTTTCAAAATTAATAAATGTGGTGAGAAATAGAGGTGCAATAGAGATTAGGTTGTGAACTGGAGGAGAATTCCTTTAGAACCATCCACTGAAGAGTACTTTAGGGGCCAAAATGTTGTTTCTCAGTTGTATCGGGTTAAAAAAATCCTTTAGACACCTTTCATAGTTGCTCCCTTCTATTCCTAGTCCCATCTTGTCATTAGTGTTTTACCCCTGTATATAATGTTTTTTGTTCTTCCAGAGAGTCTACTGGCAATCCTATCTGCATTAAATAGGAAATACATCCCACTAAAAATTTGCTTATCCTGCAGTACTTTTATGCGGAACAACATATGACCCAGGACACAGGTAGGGACTGAAACATGAATGGGAAAATGCTACTGGCTAGGTTGGACGATGGAGGAGACATGGGATAAGACAGGAGCAGCCAGAGCCAGGATCATAAAACTGTAACATATTTTTAAGACTTTAAAATGACAACTGCAGTGGCATAACTGCCGTGAGGATGGAGGGATGGCCAGTTGTAATCGCACTGTGGCCCCCTAAAATATAGATCATGACAATATTATACACCCAAGAGTCACAAAAAAATGACTAACAAATAGGATTTTTTCCCCCTTTAATTTATAATCCATCTATAGGAATTTTCAAATGGACCCTTCACATCCTGCAACATGATATATTCATAATTTATAATTCTGAAATTAAACATCAGAAGGTGGGTGGAGTGGCATGGCTTTTAGTGAAACAGTACAAATTGTGAGTAAACAAGTAAATTCCGTTCTCATTTGTTGATTAACTGAGAGTAATTTTTATATGGGTTGCAACTGGGAGGTAATAAGATCCTGTCCATGCCACTGGACAGCTGTTATACATGGAATGTCAGCCTTCCATTCTAAATAATCTGCAGAATTTTAGGCAAGTAAATTTACTCATTACTTTTTAATGGGCCCTTACCATACGTATGTTTGAGAACCCCTGTCTTCAACTATTTACAACCCAAATTAATATAGACTGTCTACAGATTCATCCGAATCCTGCAGATATAAAATGGCAATGCTGAAAGATGTCAAAGCTATGTCCTGCTTCAGCAAAATGCGAGGAGAACCTTGTGCTGTCAACCAGTCCAGCATCTACTGTAACATCGAAATAAAAAAGGAAGTGACCTGCCTCAAATGGATTGACGCTAATATCAGGTGCTTCACTACAGAAATGCGTTCAGACATCCCCATTGGTAGGTGCCCTGTCCTAAACATTGTCTATGTTTGCGTTTGTACACTCAGAAAACGGAAAATGAACGCTTGGCATTGTTTAAAAATCCAGTGTGTCATCTTAATGATGGTGGATTCTTTATCTTTTTTTTCTTTTTATAGAGAATAGCAGATGTGCTGAAGACCAAGAAAGTGAGTCAGATGTTCTGTTTATGCATATTTCTTAAAGCTATTTGTGATAACTGGGTAAAACAACTTTTCATTTAAATCCCATTTTAGGCTTGAGCTGCACCAAAGAGTTTCCAGGTACGGGTAAAAATTATACACACATTAATTTTATTTGTCACTCATAACGCATGTAAAAATTTTTCTAAAGGTCAATTCATTTTTTGTATTGTGCATTTAGACTCAGCCCCCAAAAATGGAGCACATTCAACCACATTTCGGAGCGGTATGATATTTCAGCTTTCTGTAAATGTATGGCTGCATTTATGGCCTCATTCAGAGGACACTTCTGACTTTTCTGTACTTTTTTACAGGGGTTGTGCTTGCTGTTCTGCTTTTTATGTGGTTTTGACGCTACAAGACTACAAGGCCATGAACATGCATTAGGAATACTGAGTGTGTGTTTAACCATTTACTTTGCACTTTTCTGTATGTTAGTATGTTTAAATGTAGATTTTAGCCAATATCAGAACTATTATTCTGTAGTATACTACGAAACTTAGTAATAATACTACTTACTTGTATAATTATACATTATTAGATAAGCTAGCACTAGATGGCAGTCTTACACTGTCTAAGCTGCAGAGCCGATAAACAGAGGACATTCAGGCATATTCAAACCACATTGTGGGGAGTTTATGGGTGCCTGACACTGCTTTGTTTAGCACTTATTATATCTGATGTGGGGTAGCATTGATGTAAGATATGGTGAGGGTTTTAAAATAATGACATCATTAATGGCAGTTAAAAACCATAGTCAGTGAAACAGGCAGAGTAGCAAGAAATCCACCAGAAAAAAACAAACAAAAAAAACAGAAAGCCACACAATCCACAATGGCTGGACTTTGCAAACAGTATTGCTTTTATTATAGTTAATAAATACAGTTAAGATAATTATATGAACTATTAATTAAATATGAATAATTAGTTAGAATAGTTAGAATTAGTTTAGATTTGTAAATAGACGGATTTGTAAATGCTAGTGTGTGTAGAGACAGCTTGGAGATTTGTTTTGTGTTTGGATAGTTATGATTCCTTCGTCCAGCCTATTTTATGTAGTTAGAGATCAAACACTTACATTTTGACCAAAGAATGATTTATGTAACTATTCGGGCCGTCCCTGTACGTCACAATGATACTGGCAACACCCTGTCAACCGCCTGGGATACAACACCAACCATGTAGCAACACCCCAGTAATCAACTAGAGCACACTGCACCCATTTACCATCCCCAGCAACAAACTGGTATACCATTGCAACCACACAGCAGCATCCTAGATACCACATGGGATTCCATAGCAACAAATTAGCAACACACTAGGAACTGCTTAAGCTGCACAATAACTTTGCATTTTCTTTCAGTAAATGCATTTTGTGGTTTTAAATGATATATTTTATGATTTTCCTCAGACTTCGGGTATTTGTTGGTATTTAAAGAATATTCTTACTCAAAACTACCATTTAAAACACAGTATTTACATCATTATATTTACATGGATGCAGTTCAAAACATGTCCGGAACCACTGTGTTGAAGCCCAACTGCTTTTGTGCTGTATGTTGCTATAGAAGCCACAATTATAGCCTTACATGAAAATACAGCTTTTAAAAGTCACAGACACTAAATGTGTAATTAATTAAAATAATGGTGTAATTTATTATCATAGTGTGTTTACTTTGTTTTCCTTTCTTTGTTTTTATTTATCGAGTTATGTTACTAGTCTAATTTTCAGTTTCCGTTTTTATATTTTGGAGAAACAGTTAAGTCTATATCTAAGGGGGCAAAAGAAGCCTCATCCACAGCCAGAACTCACCCAACAAACTCCAGACACTCACCAGAAAGTAGAAATACTCAGATTCATGAAATTTGATGTGCCTTCATACCAACCTCATCACAAATTTCACACTAAGCATTTGGTTATCATTTTTAAAGCACTCCCAGACATATTTGCTGTTTTACCTTTAATGCCTGCATCAAAAGTGGTGCAGTTTTTGATGCAAGGTGAAGAAGAGACTTGAACTAAACCTGCTATTACTGAGAGCTTTTATCATTTTTAACTTCCATATAGTAACATTCACTACACTTTTAAGGGCATTTGCTGATGAAATGTGTTGAGACTAGAAACACTTCATATAAACCAGTATACCAATATATTGAATGAGTACGAGTCTTCGAATTACTTTGGCCAACCCTAATATGAATGCATCCTATTATAAAAAATACTTATCATATACAAATTATATGTCAATTAATAATAAGAAATCACTATAGGAATACAGGCCGAGAAAGCTACATAGAAAAAAAGCTTGAACAAGGCAGTAATCTGTCATATTCACATGACCCAACAAAGCTAAATGTTTTTGATTAAAAAAAAATACTTATATACTGAAATTCAGTATTTACAGCAATTTAATCCAGATTAAATGTTTTCTGAGCCTGTCTTTTAAGGTTATTTTAAAAATGTTAAAGGTTTTGCCACCAATCATGTTACATTTAGTATTTTAGTGACATGGGACTAATGTTTTTTAACATAACTTTATTCCTTACATAACTTCACCAGAAGTCCTTACTGAAGTATATTTAGTTACTGGACAAGAGTTATGTGCACATATTTTTGGTATATCGTAACACATGTAATTGCTGAGTGGTGATCTGTCTGTATTTTGTA
>JBBPCX010009214.1:0-17909 GCA_037974365.1 Hydrocynus forskahlii
CCCCACCCCCCACCCCCAAAGGGGTTTAAGAACAACTGCTTTGATAGCTCTTCTGTGGAATAATTCCAAAGAGCCCCTTTGCCACCTTGATTTTTAAGAACGTCCTGCAAACCTTACTAGTGCAGCATGTCTAACCAAGGACAATGATGTTTCTTAATCCTCCCCAAAACAAATCATAGCAATGATTTGTGCCAGAGCCTAGGGTCCACACAGAGAGAGGGAGAGCGGCGCACGGCTGTGGTATGGAGGAGGAGGAGGAGCTGGAGGAGCATGAGGAGAGGAAAATTGGATGGCCGCGAGCAGCCTGCTGCCAGCAAACACACTTAATTCCCATAATTCACCCAACACTAACGGGCAGACGGAGCCAGAGGCGCTAGGCAGTGCGTCCGGCTGTGGAGGCTCATGTCCATGTCTGTGTCTGGGGCCAGGATGCTAGGCCGAGCTGGAGAATCTAAATACTAGCTCACCTTGATTAGAGAGTACCTGACATGAAGGCAAAAGAATAAGAGATGAAATGTAACAAAAAATATGAATGTGAAAAACAGCTGTAAAACAACTAATAAACAAAAATGGAAGCTACCATAGCAGAGGGCATGGTTTAACACTAGAACCGCCAAGGGGGTCATTTTTACCCCCTGGCGTTTTCAAATGCTTGTAGTTCTGTCAAAATAAAACCTCTACATCTTTAAGTTCATGATGTTTCCTAAAATGGCTTTATTAATCATCTCGTGGATTTTCTAGTGGAGTGTGTGATCAAAAAAAGAAAAATAAATACGACCATTTATACCTAGAACCACCAAGGGGTCATTTTTACCCCTCATTTAGATCACCGAATACAGCTGTCATTTTTCCTGCCACGCCCCTCCCGGTTGCTTAGTAATGCTAGATGCTTATGACATCATCCAACTTTGACAGCGCACCATCGATTAAAATACTGCAAAATTTAATACATTGACCCGTACAAAAGATATTTATGATCCTGGAGCTCTGCAGGCTGTTGCGCAGTGAGCACGTCTCGAGGCACAAACACCAGCTATCTCACAGGTCATCCCCAATGAGAAGAGGAGGAACTGCAGTGTCAAGCACAAGTGCGCAAAAACAAAACCACAAAAATGTGCATGAAGTGCCAACATGCAGTCTGTGGACAGTGCGCAGTCAAAGTGTACAGCGTGACTGAATAATGTGTGTGCGTGCGTGTGTGTGAGTGACAAAGGGAGAGAGAGAGGGAGCACGCAGCGTTACTTTGAAAATGTATTTTACCTGTTCAACCGAAATAATTATTTATTTGCAAAAAAACCCCCGCAAAAATATATATTTTAAACACTTATTTTGTCAAGTTTCCATTATTTAAAAAAGAAGATGGGAATGAGCCACTTCACAGCTTCTAGAAATGACATCTTAGCATCGCGGACGCTATTGCAGCAGGGGGGTCAAAATGACACCCCCTTGGCGGTTCAAGGGGGACTGGAATGTTGGTGGTTATAGTGTTAATCCAATATCATTTCTTGATTATAGCTTGTTGAATGTGTGTTCCATGTGCAGATTTTATATGTTTAACAGATAACAAAAAAAGGAGATATTTAATTATTAAGTGAATAAGATCAGTTAGTAGTGTGTTATTAATGTGACTGCGTCGGTTTTGTTGTTTTCTTTTTATTTACGTCCCATTTTTAGATCGCCTTCTCCCCCAGTTTTGAGACAGACTGTTCTCTGCTCACATTTGTGTGGCTATATTCGGCGAAGTGCGCTGGTATACACATAAGCGAGTGGATGGACTGGGGCTGAGCATCTTGTGGAATTTTGTGGGCGAGTCACCTGAGGAATGATTGTGGAGAAATAGCACCAAACAGTGGCCTTTTTGAGTTAAGTCTTAACGATTATGAATGGACAGAAAGTGAGAGAGTGGCTCAGGGGTTAGTGAGAGAGTGAGAGAGTGGCTCATCTGTCCCCTTTCAATCAATGGAGACTGTACTGGCACCCATGTCTTTTTGACCAGTGGTTTTATATTTACTCTTACCTGCGAAACCACACTAACCACCTTGCACCACCCTAGCAACCACCTGAAACACCATAGCCACCCAGCAACCACTACAGTTACCATAGCAACCAGCTAGCAACTCACTAGCAACCACCTGAAACACCACAGCAACACCCCAGCAACCACCAGTTACCATAGCAACTGCACAAAACACACTTCGCATTTTCTCATGGAAATACATTCTAGTTATGCATGCAGTCTTGTTCTGTGTGTGTGTGTGTGTGTGTGTGTGTGTGTGTGTGTGTGTGTGTGTGTGTGTGTGTGTGTGTGTGTGTGTGAGTGAGTGAGTGAGTGAGTGGTACAGGCATCCTTAATGTAAACATTATAAACTAGTTATTAAATTATATTTTAAATCTTTTAGTATTTCAAGCATTATGCCGCGACATACTGTTTCGTAATATTATATGGTGATTTAGTATGTATTATTCTAGAATCATTTAACAAATGTATCTATAAACAAATTGGTTATACATTATTGAAAACAGTGCCTTCCAACCTTTGAACAGCAGTGCATCTATAAACTAGCTAATCTCAACTGGGAGTCCCTTCCAGACTGTCATAAGAAACACAGAGGTGATGCAATTTAATGCAATTAAGGGAATGTTTAGGCATCTGAACACAGTATTCCATGCACACACACCCTCGCTCTCTTTTTTGCATAAATGGTAGGACATGACACTCATTTCTCTTAAGCATTAAGCACACAAACACACACAGACACAGACACACACACACACACACACACATACACATCACTGACTGAACATGACAGTCGCTGCTCTTTCCCCTCACCATCTGCACACCGTCCCTATTCACCTTCCTGATTGGCCCGTGCGGAGTGAGTACATTATGCATATTTAGGACAAGTATGAAAGCCTGTACATTTAGCAGAGCTGTGCACTTTAGCACATTACAAACCTTGTTAGAAAAACTGCGCAGAAATTCACGGTGATATCAAAACTCTCCCTTTGCATGCTAGCTGCCATTTATACTGGAACAATAAGTTATTTAGGACCATTCATCATGAAATTTTATGATGAATGTACCAAAAAAATGGTCCAAAATGACTTATTGTTCCATTAACTCACAATGAAAGTTAAGAAGGTTTTCCATCCATTTGTGTGAAGTTATAACATTAGAGGTACAAGATTTAGTTGTGGGTTTTTGATGAGCATTGCACCACCCAGCAAGCTTCACATATCAAGGTTATCTGGAATCCTCGCTTTGTGACCTACATTGTGTTAGCAGTTGAATGGATGTAACATAAATGAATGTAAATAGAAGCAAACATAGCAATGTAAATAATAAATGCTAAGCACTCCCAAAACCATATTCACTGCTTTGACTTCCAGTTGTGGAGTATTCTTTCCTACTGAGAGAGTGTGTTTGTGTGTGAGGGTTTTCTTCTCCATACCGTCCGCTATCTGGGTCACGGTGCCTCTCAATCTGCTCCTGTCTCTTCCATCACTGATTGTCTCTTCTCATTTAGGTCAGAGCTAATAAACTCAAAAGCAGCCCAATACTCCAGTCAAGCCATTACACATACACACAGAGAGAGAGAGAGAGAGAGAGAGAGAGAGAGAGAGAGAAAGGGAAAGGGAAAAACAGAACGAGAGAGAACGACATGAGATTAACAAAGGAACAGAGGAGATGAGAAAAAGAAATTGAGAGGAGAGAGAAACCAAGAGAAATTGTGTGAGAGAGAGTAAGGCAGAAGAGAGAGCAAAAGAGAAATAGTGTGTGAGACAGAAACAAACAGAGAGAGAGAACGAGAGAATGGGAAAGAAAATTAAAAGAATGAAAATGATGAAAAGAAGAACAAGAATTGCTCTAGTTTGTCCTATTTACCCATGACTTCATTCTGTTTTCCTCTCTCTCTCTTTCTGAGCCGAATGTGCTCTTTTTGGTGCTTTGTCTGTGTCTCCCTCACAGACTAGATTAGCTCTCCTACACATCTGAGCAGCGTGACTGCTAAATAATGATGGTGTGTGTTATTTTTTATCCCGTACAGAAATTCTCACAGCAGAATTACGCAGCTCTCTGAGGTTACGTAACCTATGATGCACGGCCCATCCAGAGGCTTACGGACTTCTAATGATACTGTTGCCTCAAGATAGTTCAATATGAAACAAAAGTAGCTCATATTTGTAAAGGCCATTTCTATAATAAATGAGTAGAGCAGCAGTGTGTGTGTGTGTGTGTGTGTGTGTGTGTGTGTGTGTTTTCATCCGTTTGGAGGTTGCAGGCGGTTGGTAAAGAGAGTCATTACTCTGGGTATGGTGAGTGTTAGCACTTTCACATACATGTAGGTGGGTCCGTCTCTATGACTGTATCCCACACACCCTGGTGTATACATGACCGCTTTACTGCCACTCTGCTACTATAACAGTCATTCACTATGGGCATAAGGAAGACTATTTATGATTTCTAGCCTACAAACAGCACGGGAAACAAACAGGTTTAGTGCAGCAAATGCCCGCAGTGTGGACACAAAGGCTTTACAAAGCCGACAAGGCCATAAACAAATGGCACCCACTGAGAAACATCATGGTAGGTTTGCTTTTCCGAGGCTGCTCTAAGAAGCTTTGAGGTGGGATAAACCACAACGACTGCTCCAAAATCAGTGCAATGTTTTGCGCTTTGGTTCTGGAGCTCAATCTGGCATGTGGACTATTACATTCACTGCAAAAAAAAACCATAATCTTGGCAAGTGTTAAATCTAGCCAATACATCAAATATTTCTAAGATACTTGTAAGAATATTTTATTTCTAGATGTGTTTACTGACTATGTGGAGAAATTGTTGATTGTGTAGGTGGGTATTGTGGCAAGAGCAGAATAAAACACTTTTAATAGATAATTAGTTAAAAGGAATACAAAGTGTCCAAAAATAAAACAAATATTTTACTGATATTATAATTTCATGAGAAGTAGTGCTAGATACATTGACTAGATTTCACAAACCAACATTGTTTCCTCACTAATTTTAGCCATGTTTAGTTCCACACACTAGTTTTACGTTTACACCATTTAGCAGACCCTTTTATCCAAAGCCACTTACATTCCCTAACTACAGGGGGCAGTCTCCCTGGAGCAACTTGGGGTTAAGGGTCTTGCTCAGGAACCCAGTGGTGGTTTGCTGAAGGTAGGATTCAAACCCATGACCTCTTGGTGGAGAGGCAAGAATCCTACCCACTAGGCTGCCACCACCTTGCATGTGTTTATTCCAAGAGACATCAACTGTCACTAATGCAACATCATTAAAACACTCAACATGCTTGGAAGAGAATGCGAGATGTGTTTATTGACTATGTGGAGAAATTGTCTTTTTGTGTAGGTGGGCATCCTACTCACCCACCCAGAGAGAGAGAGAGAGAGACAGAGAGGGAGAGACAGAGAGAGAAGCTTCACTCTTGGACTCCCAGCCACCGATGGCTGAGCAGTTGCATCACTCAACAAGCCTATCATTTTTTGCAGTCTAGATAGTCTGCTGGATAAATTTCTATTTCTCTCTCTCTTCCTTTCTCCCTAGCTATCCATTCTCACATTCTTTTTTCCTTCTCCTTATTTGTTTCCCTCGCTTTCACTTCCCAGCTATCCATTTCCCCCAAGCTATCTCTTTCTCTCTATTTTTCTCCACATCTGTCTCTAGCTATCCAGCTCTCCGTCGTTGTAGTTATGTTTCTCAAACACATTTTTCTCTCAACCCCATCCCACTGCCTCCACAAGCTACATCTTTCTATCTCTCTCTCTCTCTCTCTCTCTCTCTCTCTGACTGTCCAGTGGATCAGTGTTCACTCTGCTGATTGATATCTGACTTGTTTGTCACCACAGACACAGAATCTTATCCAGTCAGCAGGTAAACAACACAAACAAATTCGGCCAATCCTGCATGACCTTGTTTGAGGTGTGCACATGTGGTCCAGTAGAGTGATAGGGAGACCTTGGCTCCTGGCATGGTTATTTGTGGCTACTGCTGAAAGGGCTTGGCATGGTCCTGCTGTAGCCTTATTTATTTGTTTGTTTATTTTAAAAAGGGAGTTTTTTTAATGGTTTTCCTTTAAGTCAAAAACTTTCAGGCTGAAAAAGCACATAAACACACACACTTCTACCAGCTTCTGCCACTTCTGCCCCAAGTCCACAGAACCTGGGCTCGGAGGTGTCCCAAACAATTAACTAGTAAACAAAGAGAAATTATTTCCTTTGAAGCAGTTTCCAAAAATGCAATAGTATCGGCCTGTGTGGCAGCGCTTTACTGAACCAGTGTGTGTGTGTGTGTGTGTGTGTGTGTGTGTGTGGGGACAAGGCAAGACTATCAAGATTGCCGTAACAACAACAACCACAACAATAAATCTACTGGTCCTTTGTGTCATGACCTTTATCTAACCCAGTCAAAACAATGGTCCTGCATGAAGTTTCAAAATGGTAAATGACTGGCCAAAATCTCACTGCCTTATATGAACATCACTAAACATTATGTGTAACGAGTTTGAAATGAGTAATCATGTCACTGAAATACGAAACAATAGAATATTTTGCTCTACGCAACTGCTTAAAGTCAAATACAGCATTCTCTATGGGTAGCAAAATTTTCATTTTCTGCTAAGTTTTGTTTCAATTTTGCCAATTTCTATTCATTTGCTGGACTGAACACACAAAAAACACAAAATATAAACTGTAACACGGGTTGTATTTTTTGTTTTATTCCACCATGTTAATTTCAGCAAAAAAAAAACAGTATCTATACAGTGTGCAGAAGTGTGTTCTCTGTAGAGAATGTGTACTTATTTTCTCGTAGAAGTTGACAGGCTTTGCATTCCAGTCCACATGCTCACTTTTCTCCTGTGCGTACGTTCTGCTTTGACTTCGACTTCCTTAATAACGCACGGCCTCCGTTTAAGAGAAGCCGGGGTTTTTAAGCGTACACAGATAAACAGCTTTTTGTTAGGCTGCAGATTTATAGTTCGGGCAATTAATTACACTGCACTGACTGCAGGCGAGCGTCCATACTCCACTGCAGCAGTCCAAATTGAATAAGCACTGTGTTTTGGCTAAACTGCTCGTTTGGGACGCACATAGCGCAGCGAGCGCTGCTTTCACAATGGAGTTATCAGTGCTAGCAAGGCCTCTCATTGTTTACAGGAGAGAGGGATGAAAGGGAGGAGGAAAAGGAATACAGAAGAGAGGAAAGAGAGATGAAGGGAGCAGGAAGAGAGGGGAAATATGTCTGGCTGGTGAATAATTTATGAGCTTCCGTTTTTGCGTCCGGCTTGCGGCTGGATTCTCCTCCTTCGTCTGATCAGAGACGTCCCGCTAACGTGTCATTTCAGGCTCATTATTCCCTCCTGGAGTGACACTTCACTTAACACACACTCGCATGTTCCCATTCGCTGCCCCAACCCGTCAATCACCCTGCTCATTGCCCTTTTGATATCAGAGACACATCCCAGCTGGCTCGTCAGAGACCGCCTATCACGCCGGCATCATGGGTAGACACTGATAAGACCACTTAACCCTCACTCCCCCCTTCGCTCTCTCATTTTACTCCCTCCCTCTCCTCCAACATCGCTTCAGATCTGGTTTTAACCCGTAGATGCCTAGTTATTACTGCTACTATGTATTTTGCTGTTCATTCAAATAACACTGCATAATTTACCAACATAACTAAGATGCATACAGAATTACATTCATAGTCATTTGTAATCTTTATGGACAAGTCTTTTTTTGTTGTTTTTTGGTGGTATCAACCACACACGTTATTAACTATATCACACATTTGTATTTTTAGAAATTCAGTAGATACATGTGAATATACCAAGTTTTGCATTCTCTACACATCTATTTTCACAAAGTTCAGAACTTTGTTTATGATTATTAGGGCTTCAAGAATGCTATAGGAAGACAATTGCTTAGTTGTCTCAATAATAAAACGGCAACGTGGAACCACCATACAAGCTTTTACCACTCCTGTTCAGGGGTACAACACTGCTCCTGTAATAAAACCAAACTCATCTTTGTAACATATTACAGTGTTATGTCAATGACAGCACCATTCTAGAGTTGCAATTTAGCGGTTCATTTGAAAATAGATTATGAAAACTATGGAGGAAATGTGCATAATAATACTGAATGCAGAAAACAAACAATAGCCTGACAGTTACATTCAATGGTTCGTACCTCATCCAAGCTGACTTTGACTGGACGAGCCTTTTCAACAGCAGGGGAAACACTGAAATTGTTATGGATGACTTGTGTTACGGAAAGAAAAAAAGTGTACACACAGTAACTTTTCACCCGATACAAATGGTGAAAAAAACATCTCCACTGACAAACAAAAATGCGATCAATAGGATTTCTCATCTTGGGAGTGATTTGAGAGCACAATGATGACCAGTGAGCATCCCTCAGTGCAACTAATGGTTTGTGTTCAGTTAAACGTATCCAGATGACTACAGGCCTTCATTAGTTGCTGGAATGAAAGTGTTTAGAGTGGCTTTGATGGTGGCTGTGTCTCTGACACTTCTCTCTGAATGCCTGCACTGAAACACGAGAAAGCTGGTGCCAAGCAATCAAAGGCAGCAATTCCACATCAAGACAAACACACACACAAAAGGGAAATTGAATGCCCATCAAGGAGATGGAAATTGTGGAAATAGGGAAAGCGCACATACATGCACATGCTCACAGGATATGAAGTGTCAAACAAAATGCTCCCCTGTGACGCAGATATTAGGATGTTCAGACATGCCAATTGTAACGGCTAGCACAAGTGACGCCCCTGGTCCAAATCAAACAAGCGGGCCGAGACCACCTGAGAGGTGAAATCTGTGCAGTTTGTCTGAAGTAGAACAGGCCAGTGTCATTCAGGTGGCCAAAGAAAGACTGAGCAGATCTGGATGAGTACGTGCTAAAATTTCGGACACTATTTTGACACCTGCAGTTCTGCAGGGCTCTTAATCCATAATTACAAAATTGAGAGTTTTGGTTTAAAAATGAGGCTGAGGTGCTCTTGAAGACTTCATAAAATACTTTATATACACTTTTGACCGCACACATCATGACCCAAGGTCATGTGTTACCAAAAATGTACTCCTCTTCTTGTCGTACAAAATCACAGTAGTGTTTCTTTTGAAGATATGAAATAAGCTTGGTGGAGAAAGTTGGTGTTCTAATATAAATAGGTATCAAATTTTATGATACATAATCGGGTTTTCAAATACATCTTCTATGGTTTGTAAATGAAAACAAAGATCATTTTGAATAACAAAAAGAAAGTTCATTTATAACACCACCACAAAACAGTTTGGATATATTTGGCTGGCTGCCAATATACTTCGGGGGCACGCAGAGGTATATGAGTGGGAAACATTGCACAGTGATGTGGCTCATTATTCTAGAACAGTGTTTCCCAGCTCTGGTCCTGGAGCGCCCAGCTCTGCACATTTTAGTGTTATCCTTGCTGTCAAAACACCTGATCCAACTAGTCAGCTCATTAACATGCCTCTACTCAGTTAAAGTGGGTATATTAAAGCAGAGAAAAAGTAAAAACATGCAGACCACCAGGAGCAGGGCTGGAAAACAGAACATCAGCTGAACAGCAGCTGAAACAAGACATACATGAAAAATTAGCCAAGGCAGTACAGCAGAGAGTACAGCATGATTCAGAAAGTTCAGTGGATAATGTTTTTAATACACGCCATTAAAAATGCCCAATTCGTTTGACATTTAGTCCAGTCAAGTCAAGACAAGTCAAGTCAAGTAGGTTTCATTCGTCATTTCTGCCATATACACACAGTACATAGTAAAAATGAAACAACGTTCCTCCAGGACCATGGTGCAACACAAGAAACAGAACAGAACAGAACACAAGACCAAAAGTGCAAACAAGACAAAGAGCTCAAAAAAAGAACACTACAGCAACGATAACTAGACAAGACAAGACAACGTTCAGTACAATTGACAACAGCAACAGTGAGGATAATACAGTATTTGAGCAGTACTGTATTTTAGCAGCAGAGATGTGCAAAGTTGCAGAATAATTACATAGTTCCACAGCAATAAATGATTGTGCAATTGTAAGGTTTTGCCCATGTGGCTTTGGTTCAATGTTAAATATGTTAGTCCAAACGCTATGCGAACCAGGGTGATGGTTCAAGAATATATTACTTTGTGCTTTTGTCTGGACCAAAGGGAACCAAACAAGTATAAATGCATCCTTACATTCATGCAGTGTAGTCCAAAACAATGCCTCAACCAGTTTCAGTCTGCTTTGAAGAGCTACAAGAATGCAATCAAATGAAACACTCAGGAAATGAATGGCCTCTGCTGCACTGTAATATATGCAATTTGGTCCTCTTACATGCGATTATGTACATGGCATAATCATTATAATGAGAAAGACTGCTCGTGGCTGTGTAATTCTCATTGTAACTCACTGCACGACAGAAATTTCAGCAAATTTGCAGACAATAGAGTCTAATCTAATCTAACTTAATCTAATCTAATGATTCAGGTGTGTGTGTGTATCATACAGAGACAGAGCCGCTTGCCCTTCAGTCTGCCGCCGCTTTCAGCTTGACAGGCTGCAGCTGGTAGCAGGGATTAGCAAAAGCTCCTGTTTACTCACTTGCGCTAACATGTGTCATAACACTGTGCACCTCACAGGAAACAACTCTTCATCTCTGGCCTAACCTCAGCACGCTGGGTGTGCCACACTTCTGAGCGTTTCTGTGAGATGTTAGTGGAGTCCAAGTCTGTGGAAGATTAGAGCATCACGGCACAGAACGGAGAACTCAACAGAAAAAATGACAAATTTTCTCATAAGTGAAGTGCTACTCAAACAGGATTAGTTTTACAAGGAGAAGCAATTATTACCACAGTATCTTCGTGATTTCAGTAACGTTCCAAATCCATCATGTCTGCATATGGCAGCTCTTAAATTGTATAAAATGAGCTGCCGAAATGACCGCAGGTTATACGAATTCCATGAAAGGAGACATGCTGATGAATTCTGCATCTTATCCAGTGAGAAAAGGGGGTTTCACATTTTTTCTTAAGTATGGAGGTGCTTAAGAAACCATTTCCTTCTCAGTGGGCGAAGTGAGGTCCAGAAGCATTTTGGAAAGTGTCTGACAATGGCATTCATCTCATACTAGTCTTTGTTTCAATGTCACGGAAATGTCTCGATCTAAAAGACTCATTTCTCCTCATCTCGTCCAGGGCAGGCAACTGCTTAGTAACACTGACTTGTATTTAGAGAGAAATACAAAACTGTACTGCACGTCAAAATGATACAAACAGAAGTGAGGATAGTCAATCAGAATCCAAACCTGAGGCCAGCTTTACTTCCAAGAAGTATCTGACTCTCCACCTCTATGTGGCCTCAGCATCTGAGGATGAGTCTAATCTCAGAATACTGAGAGAAACGTTTTAGTCCTGGTGTAGTTTCAAGATCTTGTCTCTGTGGGTGACGCCACATTTACCACTTGTGAGCACCAATTACTACATATTACATATTAATCTTTTTTCACCCTTAGTGTATGACATTCTGTGGTAACATTACTCCCCAATAAAGTATTCTGTCCAAACTGTACAATGTCAATGACCTCTTTTCTCTTTCAGGGTTCTGGGTTTTCTGCTGCAGGTCATCCTGACACAGTTAAGGGTGGCTTGACCATTTAAATACACCGTGTGAATTCTGTGGTGTGTCCCTGGTGACACTGTCACAAGAAGGCTACTTATTTGAGTGACATACTACAAATCAGAACAGTTTGTCATGTCGTCGGAAAGGAGTTGTCGCAGAATTTGATGGAGAAAACACTGCTGATATGAATGACAGTAAGCTGGCAACCTGAACACTAACGTGAATGATGTAATGTGACAGATAAAATGTTTATGTGTATGTAGAAAATGGTATTCTACATGCTAAAAGCTGCTTAACTCACTGAAAGCAGGTTTGTTTCAGACTCTGGATTCAGTTTACATCCCTTTAACAGACACATAACTAAAGAAACAGTGTATTGCATATTTTACTATTATTTTAGATGACTGAGCTTTCACCCACCAGTATTGCTCTTGAACTTTCTTGGCATCCAATGCGTGTGATGGATGTGCAAGGATTCTCTGACAGCCTCCTCAAGAACTGCCAGAATTTCTGATTAGAACAGCCTTAGATGACACAGCAGTCAAGAAATGCAGTCCACCTGGATGGCAGTCTAGCTTGTAGAATGCAGCTTTTCTGAAGAGTAACTACATTTACATTTAGCAGATGTTTTTATCCAAAGTGACTTCCATTCCCTAACTACAGGGGGCAGTCTCCCTGGAGTAACCTGGGGTTAATGGTCTTGCTCAGGAGGGTGGTGTAGGTAGTGGTGGTATGCTGAAGGTAGGATTCAAACCCATGACCTCTTGGTCCAGAGGCAAGTAACCTACCCACTAGGCCGCCACCCCAACCACATTAGCCATGTCAGCTCTGAGCCACTAATAGTAAATGGTAGGAGTAATAGCTACCTAGGTGGCCTTCTTGAACCAGTATCTAGCAAACATTAGCTTAATACTACTAAAAGTATAATAGCAAGTTAAGCCATGGCCCAGGGTAACGCTGCCACCACCATGACTTCAATCTACCCTGAAACTTTTCAGAGGTAAATTGGTGAAAAAAACATTGTCTATTGTATCAAAAAGTACCAGATCATCTCAGAGACACTACATGAAAATGTTTTCAAGAGGCCTCATGCTTTGCCTGAATGTGCTAGATTTGGAGCAGAGCAACAGGGGGGTTCTGCTTCACACTGTAGGATTTGTTTGCTTTGACTGTTTTAGGACACAGGCCTACTTCTGTTAGGATTTCAGCAGAAACAAGGAACCAAAATTAAAGTGTAACTCCACAATGAACCGCTGGCAAAGTCTGAGCTGAGCTCTATGTGATGTGTGTGTGTGTGTGTGTGTGTGTGTGTGTGTGTGTATGAGAGAGAGAGAGAGAGAGACAGAGAGCATGTCAGGCGTGTGAACAGACTTTCCGCACTCAGTTCATCAAGCCGAGGTGAGTAAACAAACTTAAATCATTATTCCAAATCCACAGAGAGAGAGATTACCGAAATAGAGCTGCTTCACATCTTTCTCTCTCCTCTCTCTCTCGTTCTCTCCGCTTTATTTACAGAGACACAGCAGCAGCAGATATCAAACAGTCTGATCCGTCTTAAGGGAATTCCACACTTTTCATGTTTTAGGCGGAGAGGAGGAAGAAAGACAGACAGAAATTCCGCTCTCTGGTGAGTTGGCCTCTTGGCTTGTTCTCCGGCTCAGATGTAAATTGGACTTGTCCGCCACCTTTTTCCTCACACGTTCATTTCACGCAGCAAGAGAGGAGGAAATAAAGCGAAGGGGAGAAGCACGGAAAAAGCGGCAACAGCCGATGTCTTTGTCCGGATGCCAACAAGCCTTAATTAGTGTTCTCTCTCCACTTTCATTCCATCTTTCTGGCTGCCTTTCCTCCACCCTCGTGCGTCTAACCTGTCACTCTCTCAATGCCCCTGTTCTGTAGGGATACATTTAACGAAACACTTTCACTCCTCTTTTTTTCTTTATTTCCATGTATTAAAATGTATTAAAATAGGCCATTCACATCTCATGCAAAAGACCAGAAATATGAAGTGGAGAAGAGCCTGCATCCAGTTGCTTGACCTGGAATCTTAGGCTCATGGTGCCTTCTGGCTCCACCCACTGGTCCCTCCCCTTGGTGATGATGTCCACCTGCACCTTGTTATTTCCATTTCTGACACAGCGCCTTAGTCACAATCTCCCCGTACTGGAGGATCAGGAACACTTCATAGTACATAATTGATAGGAACAGAATTTGTGATTATACAGTTTCATGTGCTAACATTACATAGATTTGTTCATCACTTTGACAAACTTACATCATAACACATTGTGGCTATTCCATATGTGCTGGGGTATTTCTTACTGGCTTGCACTGTAGACTGAAAAAGTGCACTGGATATTATCCAGTGTTTCCAGGCACCACTACACCATAGCAGACTCCAAAAATACTGCACTACATAGTGAATATGCCATAACTTCAGACACAGCCCTGATTTTCTGCTGCTTGCAAAGTCTTGCGTGTGTTAAACTTTGCATTTCTTAGCCTAGTTCCTAGCACTGTGCTCTTATTACTTTCTGTTTATTAGTTGCTTTTGACTTTTGTTGCCAGTTTTGAAACTCCATATCACAGATGTGTCACTACGTCACTACGACAGTGAAATGTGGAGTAATCAGGCTTAAAATAAAGCACTGACACATGGCAAGATCCTGGCTCTCAGTTCAGGATAATGACTGGGTTGAAGCTGCACTGAGATTTTAAACCCATTATCTTTCTCCAAACAGCCTCTCTGAAATCACAGGAAAGTTGGAACTCCTGAAACACATTTAAAGTCCTGAACTGTGCCATATATTAGCCAGACTGTAGTAAAACAGATGATCAAATATGAGGCCCAAAAATAGTGGCTGTATGCTCTGGAGCAGAAATCATCAGGATTAAATGAGGAATGGCATCATAAATTATTCAGAACCCTTAATCACACTGCATGCTGCAATCTGATAAACAAGGCCACGGCTAGAGCACCTCTCTCCCAGTGGGCCGCTGGCGAAACGGTCCACTGTCCACACGTTTCCACGCCATTTCCCCATGGTCCAGTCCCCAGGCCCGCAGCAGAAACCCTGACGCCACAACTGCCCATCACTGTCACAGCAAATCTCTTCTGCCTCGCCAACCCCACTAAATAATGGAGACATTCGCAACTGTTTTCTGCCAGTCTGCCAGACTTTCACAAATAAGACATCAGGAGAAAAATAACTACACTACCCAGGGAGGTCTCGCTGATCCTCGGATCAACGTTAATCGCCCAGTATGGAGGTGATTCTGCACCTCCTTACAAGTTGATGCCATGGTAGGGAATGAGCTCAATGTGGATTAGGATGATTAACTTTTAAAATCACTGGTGGTCATACACACACATTTGACACCATACAAATGCCTTTTTTCTGTGCGGAAATACTACACAAGGTGAAACCGACTTTACTGCAAGCTGTTAAGACCATGCCGAAATACAGCTACGTTTTGAGAACTGCCATCTATGGTACTAAAGGGCCATTTAAAGTACGAGTTCTAGGAGAAATATTTCTTTGGAAATAAGTTGGTTTTTTTTTTTTAGGATTTTCTTTCCAATTTGTTCATATTCCATTTCAACCACTGGCTAGACCACCAACATCCAACTCGCTAAAGCCAGTCACTGTGTCTTTTCGACTGCCACAAGTGCAAAGTCATTGAACAGCTGAACGCACATGGACAATGTGATACTAACGTATGCCCTGGCATCATGCTGAGTGATGGGGGGGGAAAGTAAGCCAGAGAGTGCAAAGACAATTGGGATTTCTTAGACTCCCCAGTCATGGGTGGCTGTGGCACCACAGGGGACTGAACTTCAAGGTTCAAGGCTCAAGGTTACTTTGTCACCAGCAGCTGTGTACATAGTGTGATGAGACAACGTTTCTCCATAGACCGTGGTGCAACACATAGCAACATTCAACATTAAAGAGTGTTAGTTATAACAGAAACAATACAAACAACACAATAAATAAGACACCACAACAATGTAACGGTAATGTAGCGTAACAGTATAGTGTTTAGCCTACGTAAACCTTCCAGAGTGACTAGTATTACACCGTAAGTGTGGTTATGGCACCGGAGGCAGTTAGCAGCATTGAACAATGTGCAAGGGATGACAGAACCAGTACAATAAACAGACAACGCTGCAATGTAACAGCATTGTGAATGGGGTGTAAGTCTGAGACAATCCAGTAAGTAGACAATACAGCAGTGTAACAGTCAAGTGGGAAAGGCATGTAATACTTTATTGACCTTGCAATCTCCCAGTGATGGGCCAACACTTGAACATCTGTGCCACTTAGGAGTCCCACATCTTTTCAATATATCTGTGTACCGGTCAGTAAACACACAACTATTTGTGGCATTAGATAAAAGGAAAGCCTTCTTAAAGCAGGACATTGTGAATGTTTTCGGGTCCAGAGTCTAAGGCTATATCTGGCTCTCAGGGGTGTGAAATGAGGACAAATCCTTGCTACTACCATTTAGCTTGATAAAGTCATTTGTTTGCCATAAGATAAGTGCAAATTCAGTTTACAGATTCAGTTATAGTTCTTTGTTGAGATTCTGAAAGATATGGTGATTTTAATGTGCAGCATATAGAATAGGATGCATATAAAAATATGAATATAAAAGAAAGAATATATGAAAGAACAGCTCAATTTGAAAGCACCCAAATTGTTTGCGACATGATAAAAAAAAAAACATGCATGTGGGTTTCGAAGGATCCCATGCGGTATAGGTGAAGGATTCCCAATCTCGCTAAACTGGGCTGTAAATCTCCTAAAATAAGCTACCAGGGCAGCCCTGTGATTCATGAAACCATGAGGTCACAGTTTCAAACTGGAATCAGCCATGGTTATTAGCACAGCTTACTTCCACATGAAAACTCTGAGCAAAGTATAAGCAATTCTGGCACAACTTCCAGAAAACTAAATTTCCCAAAAGAGTAGGAGTACTGCAAAAAAAAAACATATATATATATTTTTCAAAAATAAAAGTAATAAATAGAGGTGTGAAAATCCTGCACTCTGAAAGAAAACTGCAATTGCCTCCTAATCTGAAGTCAATAACAGATGGTTAAATATTTTATGGAGCGGCAAGTGTGGATAATTGGTGAGCTTAAAGGACACTTTATCACTCCTAGCTTTGGAACATTTAACCTTTGCCTTGGAGCAAGCTGCTAATCATCGGCTTTGATTGAGATCAATCAACCAGCCTTTTAGTTTCAATTTCAATTTTCATGTTCACCCTGACAATGAGCAGAGACAGATAGAAAGATATACAGAAAAAAGAGAGAGAGAGAGAGAGAGAGAGAGGGAGCTTATATCAATTCTTATCATGCCGTTTTAGATATGTCCATCATCGGCTTGTGTTAAAAGCTGTATTCATCAAACGATCACCCATTAATACATTTGGAATCCAGAGTCCTTAATTAATAGCAGCTTAGCTCTGTAAATGCCTTTAGTGAATACAATATTTAAACATCAGAGCCACTACAGTTTAAAACCACATTAAAACCTAAATGCTGGGAAGAGACATCAAAAAACACCATAAGCTGCCTGAACAAGGATTGTTTTAAGTGTAGAAATAAATTTGTAAGGTTTACAAAGCAAAGAGTATTTTCCATCCTGTTAGTTTATGCATAGGCTAATCTTGCACTTGAACATAATACAGTCAAGCATGCAGAAAGCGCAGCCCTAAAAGAAACAGGAAGTTCAGAAAAGACGATTGAACACAGAGATGATGCTACAGATGTGGTTGGTATGGCTGTGCTAGCAAATGAATTTAAGAAAGCTTCTACACTGCATTTGGTGTTGAGGCGGTCACATAACGGCTCATTTCATTTCTCCCTTGAAAGGAAAAAAAAAGAGAAAGTGTGTGAGTGAAGAGCATGCTCAGAACTGCACATGTATAGGGGTAATTGTGAAGTCTAGTATGTATATGTATATATTAGGGGTGTCAAATTAACACGTTAATTTCGATCAGTTAATCGCAGAAAAAATAACATGTTTAAAAAATGAACACTGATTAATCGCACCATGTGACTTTAACCCGGTCCGGTTTTCTGTTGAAACATGCTACCGTGCCCTTCTGCACATGCACACTTCCACAGTCTTGGGATTCAGTGCTACCTAGCATTAGGGATGCTGGTGCTGTGTTATCTGGACTCCTGTTTATCTGTGCTATCTTGTGTTTATCTTGTGTT